>CM060193.1:67827538-68265861 GCA_030549335.1 Pontederia crassipes | reverse complement strand
CTCTACTCCCCTACAGTCGCAGGACTACTAATACAGGCAGCCGCAGCTATGGTCCTAAGATGCACCCCGTCATCGGATCCTTGCTTGCCTTCTACAGCAACCGCCACCGGCTGCTGGATTGGTACACCGAGCTGCTGGCCGCCTCTCCCACTCAGACCTTCGTCGTGCAGCGCCTCGGCGCCCGCCGCACCATCGTCACGGCCAACCCCGACAGTGTCGAGCACATCCTCAAGGCCAACTTCCCCAACTACCCCAAGGGCGAGCCCTTCACCCAGCTCCTCGGCGACCTCCTCGGCTGCGGCATCTTCAACGTCGACGGCGACCTCTGGCACGCCCAGCGAAAGCTCGCCAGCCACGAGTTCACCACCCGCTCCCTCCGCGAGTTCGTCGTCGAGGCCCTGGACAATGAGGCACACGGTCGGCTGCTCCCCATCTTGTCCGGCGCCGCCGCGTCCCGACGCCCGGTCGACGTCCAGGACCTGCTCCGCCGCTTTGCCTTCGACACCATCTGCAGGGTCTCCCTGGGAACTGACCCAGGGTATCTCGACGCATCGCTGCCGCGGTCGGAGTTCGCGGACGCGTTCGAGGTCGCCGCAGCCATCAGCGCCATGCGCGGGACCGCGCCCGTCCAAGCGGTTTGGAAGGTGAAGCGCGCCCTCAGAGTCGGGTCGGAGAAGAAACTCCGAGACGCCGTGCGGCTCATCCACGCCTCTATCATGGAGTTGATCCACGCGCGAAAGAAGGAGATGGAGCTGGGGATGGTCCGCGACGACCTCCTCTCGAGGCTCATCTCCGGGGGTCACGGCGACGAGGTCATCCGCGACATGGTCATCAGCTTCATCATGGCCGGCAGGGACACGACGTCCGCGGCACTTACGTGGTTCTTCTGGATCCTATCGAGCCGCCCGGACGTCGAGGCGGAGGTCGTCGAGGAGGTGTCCCGGGCCGGCGGGCAGCTGGACTACGAGTCTCTGAGGCGGATGAAGTCTCTGGAGGCGTGTCTCTGCGAGAGCATGCGACTGTACCCGCCGGTGGCGTGGGACTCTAAGCACGCCGCCGCGGACGACGTCCTACCCGACGGCACGGCGGTGAAGAGGGGCGACCGAGTCACGTACTTCCAGTACGGCATGGGGAGGATGGAGAGGATATGGGGCAAGGACTGCTTGGAGTTCGACCACCAGAGATGGCTAACGGAGGACGGAGACGTCGTCAAGACGTCGCCTTACAGGTTCTCTGTGTTCCAGGCGGGGCCGAGGGTGTGCTTGGGGAAGGAGATGGCGTTCGTGCAGATGAAGTACATCGCAGCCGCCGTGCTTGGGAGTTTCGAGCTGCGGAATGCGCCGCGCAGCCAGCCGGCGGTGCTGCTGCCGCTACTGACTGCCCACATGGCCGGTGGATTGCCGATGATGGTGGAGAGAAAGAAAAGAGCGGGCGTCCATGGCTCCGCCATGGACTGTGTCAGCTCGTGAATTATTTGAACATATATATTTTATTAACTATTTGTTGTTATATATATTTTATTAATACAATAGAGATAAAATGTCTCCTGCTTTATACACTACAAGAAAATCTTTTTTTTTCGAAGGATTTTGCGATAAAAATATTTTAACAGTTAAAGTCATAGCAAGTTCTCACGGACGATTATTCGTCGGAAGTTCCGATGGTTTGAGCTGTCCGTAAGTTTCGACGGATCGAGCCGTCAAAACTTTCGATGGACAATGATTTATCGGAATTCTGACGATCAAAGCCATAGTTATTTGAACTTCTAATATTATATTGTGAAATATCAACTATATTATACTGTAAATGTTCTGACGGTTCAAGCTATCAAAAATTTCGCTGGATGCATGTCCATCAGAAGTTCCAACTCGAAACTTTCGACGATTGTAGTCGGTAGGAAAATTTCAAATATTATGTTGTACAATTTAAAATATGATACTGTAAACTTTAAGACCCCCGACGATCTGTGTGCTCTCCCGTCCAAGTTTGTCAAAAATTATTTGCGACGTCGGATTATTGAACGGCTTGTTCCCATTAGAAAATCTATCGAAAACCACAATTTCCAATGATTTTTTTATTTCCGATGGATGCGTTTGTCAGAAATGTAGGGATATACATAAAATGTTGAAGGACATCCATTGGAGTAATTATCATTCTAGTTTAAAGCAGTATTTGTTTCAAGAACTTTGGACAAAACTTCATGAAATTCAGCCTTGTCTTCGAAGGTGAGGCCCACCAGAACGGAAGTTCTGGTCAAAGGCAAATGTTCCATAACAAAAGTTTCGACTCCCTGTTGGAACTACGAAAGTTCTACTCATTTTGACATAAAAATCTGTCTTCTCAAGAGCTGAAATTCTACTAACATTAGAATTTTATCCAAACATTTTACAAGAGCTTCGTAGTCACGTCAGAGAGGTCTGCAGAACTATAGCTCTCAAGTTTTCGGAGAGTCAAACACGGCCTAAAGGTCCCAATGTTATGTTGCTGGTATTCTAAGAATTAGATTAGAACCGATAGGATTCAAATTCTTATTTTTATTTTTATTTTTATTTTTTTATTTTTATTTTTATTTTCAAAATATCATATTGATTGTCCGGTATTTGTGGTTTGTCGTTTGGGACAAAAAAAATTCCGCAAAAATTCTTTGAAATAATTTCCAAGTGATACATTAGTGACGATTTTTTGTTAATTCGTTCCAAATTTGCTAGTTATAAATGTATTTACGACCCATTATGAAATCCATCACAACCTACAATAAATTTGCCTTTCATAGATTATGAAGAATAAACTTGTGTTCTAACTTGAGGCAAAACACATTCATCATAATTTGCGATGACCAAATTTTTCCTTCAAAATTGAGATGAATTATTTCGTAGAATGATATCTTGAAATTATGTTTTGTCACCATACTTACCATTTCAATTTCAAATGGAACAATTTGTCACAACAACAACAACAAAACCTTATCCCACTAGGTGGGGTCGACTACATGGATCATACGACTTCGTTGATCCATGTTCATGAAATTCGACAGGATTTTACGCTGGCTATCGGGACCTAACACAACCATCCTCCTTTATCCGGCCTTGGGACCGGCTATAAAACATAGGCGAAGTTGGAACAATTTGTCACAAATTAGAAAAAAATATTAAGTATGTCGTAAATTGTAATAAATTATAAAAAAATGAATCAATTTTTATTATACATATAAAAAAAGACATGCTAAATCATTAAAATTAAATATTATACAAGTTATAAGTAATCATTCGTTATGGTCATTGTCAATGTGCTCTAGCATCATTCATCTTATCATTGTTTCCATTTTATTTAGTTGAGCAAATTCTAGCATATATATGTTGTTAGATATGTTGGTTTATTTGTATTTTGCATCTCTTTTTGTATGTTCATAAGCCGTTGTTATCATTTTTTTCACTTATTTATTGTTTATGTGGCAAGATGATATTTTCATATTTCTTCTCTTTCTTTTAGTTGTTGGTCTACGTATCAATAATTTCTTAGCTTGATTAATCGGACATCGACGCATCTTACAACAACATAATTCAAAATGATTAATCTATATAGCTTTGGCAATGTGCTAAACTTTTTTCCCTCCTATCAAGATTTGGTTTATGTAGAGTAGCATATTTAATATTTAAATATTATTTAATATTAAAAATTCAAATAGCGGCGACTCAGACTGTCGGAGGTTCCGACGGTTGGAGCCATTGAAATTTTCAATGAGTCGTTATCCGTCAGAACTTTTTCACGGTTGTCGAAAATCTATCTTCTCTACTTCAAATGAATTCAGAGTTCCGTCACAAAATCCTTCTAAAATTGAGAAGGATTTTAGGCTGTCGGAAATGACGATACTTTCTTGTAGTGAGAGTAGGATATTTAATTGTCTATTATTACAATGTACACAATATATATTTGGAAAACCAATTGGATAAAACAACTAAATCTTCTTCTGATATCGACATTAACTGAATCTTGACATTTCTTAGCTTGTCAAGAAAAAAATCTGACATTTCCCTCTCCTATCCAACACCAAAATTTGGCTTCCGAATTCATGTGATGATGGCGGCGCCTCTTGAAACTCCTCATATTTCCGGGTTGTATCATTTTCGCCGACTGTCGACCAGCTGCATGCCGTCTCTCAAACTAATTAATTATCACACACGAACTGTTCATTTTTCTGCCGACTCCCGCTCCGACTTTCTCACTCCTCCTGTCGGCAGGGGAAAAGCTTCAACTTATCCTTTTCATTCGCTCCGTGCTGACAAATCCATTCTCTCTCCTTCTCTCTCTCTCCACACGAGTGTAGCTGAGAGATCAATTTGATGCACTCCTTCCATGTGCGATTATATCTCACTTCACATTTATGAGACAATCCATTTCATACGTACCTTGTGCAAGTGCAGTGCAACCATGGAGTCTTCTCTGTCTGTCTCTGTCTCTCTCCCTGGAGTACAGCTGAGAGATCAGTTTGCTGCACTACTTCCACGTGCGATTATATATTACCTAACATCACATATAGATGAGACAATCCATTTCATGCGTACCTTGTGCAAGGACAGTGCAACCACGGAGTCTATGGAGATGGCATGGCCCCAACAACTTTTTTACATGGAAGAGTTAAAAGGAAAGGAGATCTCAACTCAAACCAACTGCATGGGAAAGGGAAACCACCAAAGATATTTAAGATCACCTTTCCATTCATTTGTCGACGGCAGGCACCCTAAAAACAAAAGTGTGCATCCACATGAGATGTGAGCTAATTGTCCCTTAGTTAGGAGTCTACCGTGCTCTCTCATCCTATTCTGAATTAATCAGGTTAAGAAAGCCAAAAAGTGCATCCGTGACGAGTCAACCTCTCTCTCTTAAAAAAAACATTTTCCCATCAATGGATGATAATTAACACTGCATTTAGTTTTCTAATGAGCTATTTGACAATTAATTAATGAAGGAGCGAGATGGGGGTGGTGTAGGAAGAGGTGGGATGGCGAAATATGGTGTGTCGTTAGAAAGTGCATGTTTGGATAGAAGATTTTAATAAAACGATGATACGAAGAATGAGATTTTTATTTATTAAAAAGTTATTTTTACTCTTTATTATATATATAAAGTATTTATAATATTTCATGAGTAATCAATATTTATTATTTTATCACTTATTTTTTTATTTTTTATTTTTTATTTTGTTTTGCCTATTACTTCTCTTTTTATTATATTCTTTATTTTTTCAAACTATTTTATTCATTTATTTTTAAAAGTAAAAAATGATAAATATATATATATATACATATATATATATATACATATGAGAGAAAAAGATAATTTACTAGAGAGAGAGGGGTTTAATTTGATGAGAATTGAATTCTATTTCTTCCCATACCACCAATTTGCACTACAAGAAAATTGAGATTTTTCGACATACAGTTTTCGACGGAAAGATATCCTTCGCAATTTGTAAAGGATTTTGCGACGGATACGGATCTGTCAAAAAATTTGACGATTCCAACCGTCGAAAATAAAAAAATAAATTATGAAATTTATTATATTATTTTATTTTCTGACAGGTAGAAACGTCGAAAGTTCCGACGGATAGATATCCGTCGAAACTTCCGACTGTTAAACCTGTAAATGAAAAATAATATAATATAAGTAGTATTTTATTATTATAATTATCGATAGTTTAGACCATCGAAAGTTTCAACAGTCTAGACCGTCGGTAACTTAAAAAATAATTCAATATTATATAATATATAATGTAAGTAGTATTTTATTATTATAATTATCAACAGTTCAGTCCGTCGAAAGTTTTGACGGTCTGGACCGTCAGTAATTGAAAAAAGTAATTAAATATTATAACCATATATATCATAATATATATATATATTAATAATTTCCAATAGTTAGGACCGTCGTCGAAAATTCCGACGGCCATGGATGTTGGTAATTAAAAAGTAATTCTCACGTTACTTTTTTTTTCCTTTTCCCCTCTCTCGCTATTTTTTTTTCCTTTTCCCGCTTTCCCCTCTTTCTACCCCTATATATCACATCCTCCCTATCTCCTCTCTCTACCTCTTTCCCTCTCTCCTCTCTCTCTCCCTCACTTGCCGCGACCGGCGCGGCGACCTCTGCCCGGATGACAACTCGTCGATGACCCTCTCTCTCTCCTACTTCGTCTTCCTCCTGTTCGCTCGGTCTTCGGCTTCGGCCAGATCTCCCACTCTCTTGATCTCCCTCTTCGATCGGGCGTCAGCGCCCTGATCAGACGCTTGGCGGCCGAATCTATTGCCTAAGGTCGGATCTGACCGCGGGTGGTCGGATCGGCCGCGGGATGGCCAGATCTGGCCTCCTACGGCTAGATCCGACCCGCCTACAACAAATCTGGCTGATGCGGCCGGATCCAGCCGTGGGCGGTCGTATCAGCCGTGGGACGGCCAGATGCGGCCCACCTACAACAAATCTAGCTGATGCGTCCGAATCCGACCGCGGGCGCTTGGATCTACTACTTGCAGCCAGATCTGGCCACGGGGTGGCTAGATCCGGCCTCCCGCGATCAAATCCGGCCCGCCTGTGATAGATCTGGCTGATGCGGCCGGATCCGTCCGCATCTGCCGCCTAGCGGACCGAATCTTGCCGCGGCACCAAGTGGTCGATCCGTCCGCCGGCGGCAGCAGGCGGATTTCGACGGTTGCGACCACCGAAGTTTTTCGACAGTTACAACCATCGAAAATTTCGATGATTACAACCATTAAAATTTTCGATGGATTTTTTGAGCCACCGAAAATGATTTTGCGACGCCCTCTTTTTCGACTGAACCGATCTATCAGTAAGTCCATCTTAAACGAAAGTTTCAAACGGTTTCCTTCATTTTTCTAACGGACGGAACCGTCTAAAAAAACATTTTTCTTGTAGTGTTGGTGTAATGAAAAATATGATGTTCGGAGAGTTTGACTAACTATTCCCCTTCACACCTCTTAACTTAAATGAAAATGTAATGTGTATTTAATCTCATTCATCTATATTCCACATCATCCCTTCAAAACCCTCAAAAAAATTCCCATAAAAATTTATTTTGGTTATGATTGATCGTGTCCCGAAGAACAAATAAAAAACAGCAACGTTTTTCTTATGATAAGGGAAAATATGTTTTCCCCAAAAAAGAGAAATGTTTTCTTGGAAACTGTATGAGTATATAATATATGGTAAATGAGAAAATGATAGGATAAATTATACGAATTATCCTCCAACTTTGAGTGCAATAACTAGACAATCCTTTAATTTTAATTTGTAATTAGACTATCTTTTAATTTTATTTTTCTTGCACGTGTTGTCCTCCTTACCGTCAATAATCAGTTCCCAGATTACATTTATTTGCTATGTCCCGAGTTCATAGAAAAAAAAGAGAGAAACGGGTTAAGTTGAGTTTGTTAACGAATCGGGTGAAACTCCACCCGCGAACACTCTATTGTATCTCTCCACGTCCAATACAATAGAATGCTAGCAAAATGCCAACATTTAGCTCCACTCTCAACTGATTGTAATTCATTATCCTTCTTGTATCAGTATAAAATTGGGAAGAGTAAATGCTTGGTGGATGCTTAAGCATAATCCTGAATTAATAAAAAATAAATAGAAAAAAAGGAAAGTATATTATAATATTAATGGTGGAAGAATAGGAAGATTAGAAAAATAAGGAATAATATATTATAGTATTAATGGTGGAGGAATAGGAAGAGGAGAAAAATGAGGGATTGTATTTTATAAGGGGAGAAAAATAAAAGATTAAATTTTATAGAATGAATGTAAAAAAAAATATTAGTAATAAAGAAATTAAATTTGAATTTGAAATAAAAGGCAAGAAAGTTCGATTTTAAAAATATTGACAATTGGAACTAATTGAAGCTTGACCTTTTCTTAGTTTGTCAAAAAAATCTGACCTTTTCCTCTCCTACCAACACCTCAATTTTGCTCCCGAACTCATGCGACGATGGCGGCGCCTCTTGAAAATCCTGATATTTCCGGGTTGTATTATTTTGGCCGACTGTCCGCTAGGCACAAGCTGCATGCCGTCTCTCAAACTAATTAATTATCACACAGGAAATGTTAACTTTTCTGCCGTCTCCCGCTCCGACTTTCTCACTCCTCTTGTCGGCAGGGGAAAAGCGACATAATGAAAGGAAATGAAAAAAAATGCAGATGACAACATTGAACTAAAGTCATCCTTTGTATTCGTTCCATGCTGATAAATCATCTCTCTCTCTCTCTCTCTCTCTCTCTCTCTCTCTCTCTCTCTCTCTCTCTCTCTCTCTCTCTCTCTCTCTCTCTCTCTCTCTCAGCTGAGAGATCAATTTGCTGCACTACTTCCATGTGCGATTCTTACTTCACATATCAGACAATCCGTTTCATACGCACCACCATGATCGTGACCCCAACAGCTTTTTAACTCGATAGTGTTAGAAGGAGATCTCAACTTAAAAGTCAAAACTCAAACTCGCAATGTTAATAATGTGTTGAATCATATCTATATTTTTAAATAAAAAAATGATGTCACACTACGAAAATCCTCGATCTGTAATTTTTATTATTCATAAAAAAAGTTCCTATATAAACTATTTAAAAGTTCAAATAGAAATAATTTAATTTGTATTTTTTTATTTTTATTACATAAAAGATTACGTTGCTATATAAATATTTGAAGGTGTAGGTGCTCTAATTAACGAACCACCATTAGTTCATTTGTCAACAGCAGGCACTCTAAAATAAAAAAAAAGTGCATCATTGAGTCAACTTTTTTTTTCTCTCCCACGTGGTGCGCATGAGTCCTCACCTTTTCTCTTCTCTCCTTTTTGCACTCTTATTTTGACATTAGTTTCACTAATTTTCTATTCAAATAGGAACAAAGAGATAAAACTATGATGAAAATCTTTTGAGTCGAGTCGAGTCGGTGGTCGGGTCGGACCTCACTAGAATCGAGTTGGATTGGGGTTGAAATTTTCTAACTCGACTTGATCGAGTAAATTTCAGCTATGATCATACTACAAAAAAACAATGTATCTGTGACGGATAATTCCGTCATAAGATAAGTGTATTTCGTCACAAATGCTCTTCTGTGATAAACTTGTGACAATCGACATCCGTCACTGATTTTTGGCCCACAAACTATGTTGTGACGAATTATTTTTGTCACAAAGAAAATTGTGACGGCTACAATCGTCACAAGATTAAAATATTTTTATCACAAAAGTTTGATAAAATAATTAATAAAATGTGTATTCCGTCACAAATGTGATAATTTTTTTACGCATTACTGACTATTAATTTGTGACGGATATATACTGTGATGATGTTTATGACATATTTATGATGATTATTTGTGATCATTTTGTGACGATTATGATTATGATAGACTTGTAATAAATTTCACGTCGACATTTTGTGATAAAATTGTGATGATTCGCTATTAATTATTTTGATGAAATTGTGATGAAATTTTATGTAATTATTTAATATAATAAATTTATAGAATTTTTAGTGAATCAACAATTATGTGACAATTTATTTTTTAAATATACACTACGCATAAATAATTATATAATAAAAATAATTCAATGCAAGATATTCATTTCTAAACATGTCAAAGATCATATAGTTCAAACATTTGTAATTAAAATATTCAAAATATTGAATCCACTACATAAGTTTTGATTATCCAAATTTAAGAATAAGACTTTAAGCAAATTGTAGCCACACAACATATCCACTTCTTTCTTTGATGAATTGTCATCACATCTCCATATAAAAAGTTGAAACATGTAATCAAATATATACATAAAGTATTAAAATCTAGTGATTTAAATAGAGAAACATTAAAATAATAAAGCATCATAAAATAGTGACATATAAATAAGATAAATTACTTTACTGACGTGGAACAGAATCTTCAGAATGTGATTGACTACTTGCTTTTTGAGTAATTTGTAATGCAAGTGCACGGACACGTTCTTCCATTTCAGCATTCACTTTTTTAATACGATCATCTAATTCTTATTGCAATTCTTGTCGCACTTCTTCACGCACTTCTTCTCTTATACGTTGCAAATCATCTTTAGTAGCAACATTTGAAGAAGAGTCACCCATGTGCTTTGATACGTCATAACTCAAATTATTTACTAGTGATTGAGCATATTTTTCAGCACCAAATTCATATACTCTTCCTTTTGTTGGAGCTCCTGCAGCATCAATCCACATAGCAGCATCAAATCCTAGTTGAGAGCTAACATCTGAACTATATTTGGTGTTAAGAGATGCATTGTAATGTTCAACACAAACATAATATGTTAGAAAAAGTCACACAATATATAAGGTGAATGAATAAATATTTTTTTTGTATAAAAACTTACACAATTTTTTTTTATTTTCCATCAACATATTCACCAATTTTTTCTTTACCTCGACGCTTATGACAATGCTCAAAAACTTCATAATCAGTTGGTTGTCTACTTAACTTTTGTGCCTACAAAAAGAAAAAAAACATATGACTAGAAAATAGTGCACAATTTGAAAAAATTAAATATTCAAATAGTGTAGTTAATATACAAATCTTATCCGATGCTCTGTCATAGGTATGGAATCAGTGGTATGCTTTGTGATTTCACCATCTTTCTCAGTGAGTTTATTTTGTTTTGCAGCCTTTAACTTTTATTGCCATCATCTTCCATCCACAAATCAATCATGTCATTCCAAACATCTCCTCTCATTCATGATACTCCAAAACCTTTGGTTTCACTTATATGCATCTTATTATGTCTCTTCATCACATGACATCTTGCATGATATAGTGTGGGAGAGTAGATATCACCACACTTGTTAATAAATGTTTCCTTAATGAGAATATCTGATTGCTCCCACACATATCTTGCCTGAAAAATAATTAAATTAATGTTAAAACATTACAAAAATTTCTTGCATGCAAATCACATTGACCTGATTGTTAAATAATACCTTAAATGCATTTCACATACTTTCACGAGTTTCTTGCAACACTTTTTTTCAACATATGCAGACAGTTTGCATAAAATCTTTCACTATCATACCAATTGTCCGAGTAATCAAATTAGGAATGAAACTACATGATACAAGAAAAAAATCATTAGATATACAAATGTGAAAGATATGTATAAACTTTAAAAAATAGCACAATAATGAAAAATTTGCCTGTCACAATTCAGTGTTATAAACATTCGATCAGCTTGATTATTAGGTGCATCCATGCCATGATTTACACCCCTCATTCTTGATGACATGGAATTATCAAAATTAGCTCCTACTTGATCTTCATTGTCAATTTGGATAGCTTGTTCTTGAGCTAATGGTTGTGGTGTTGGAGCAATCATATTTTGAGAAGTTGAACTTGTTGAATTCTTGCCAGAATTTATCTCATTAGTTCTTCTGGAGTCAATGCCTCTACCACCAACACCTCTCCCTCGCCCTCTTCGTGAAGCTCCACACCTCATCATTTTCCTACAAGAAAAAAGAGAAAATAAGATAATTATATAAGAAATATGAATAAAAAAACTGCACACATAAAATTTAATAAGGTTTTTTTTAAAAAAAAGTGAAGACATACAAAACCAACTTATTCATCATCATCATCACTAAAGGAAACAAAATCCTCTTCCTCCTCCTCCTCCTCCTCCTCCTCATCTTCTTCCACCAGCGCCTCATCATCATCTGCGTCATCATCCTCATCCTCATTTTTGTTTTTATCCTCTTCATTTATCTCTTCCACTTCATTCACATAATCGATGTGCCTTCCATCAACAAAGAGATTTGGTTCATCAAGTTCGATTGTTGGTTCAACTAAAATAGGAGTATACATCTCATCTTCCTGATAATAACCATCAATTGTAAGAATTGAGTCTTCATATTCTACATCATATAAAGGAATGTCTATTCTTCATCTTGACTTTGTTTTGCATACAACCCACCAATCTTTCCTTTCTCGATTTGTAGATGGATAAAACATATAATAAACTTGTTGAGTTTGTTCTGCAAATACAAATGACTCATTTAGTCATTTGTTGATAATCTAGATGCATGATGAATTTCAACTAGACCATGTCGGGGATGAACTTTCAAGCCTTTTGCCGTGTCAAACCAATCACATTTAAATAAAACAATTGAATTTCTCAAACCAGGATAATTTAATTCAAAGATTTCAACTAATACCCCATAATAATCTTGTTCGTAGTCATTATACACACTTCCTTTTATACACCCACCATTATACTTTGTTTTTCTTCCTCGACCTTGATGAATATCAAATATGAATCCATTTGAGAAATATCCTTTGTAACATTTCACTCTACGTGAAGGAACTTGTGATATATTTGTGATTCGAGTATCTACTTCATTCGAATTTACCTATAAAAGAATATTGATTAACAATTATGACATAGTTATGTTATTATTAAAAGTACAAAAATTTCATAGTTTCTACTTACATATTGCTTTAGCCAATTTGCAAACATACTCTCATGTGATCTCTCTTTCTCCTCGTCACTAATATTTGGATTGATTTGATATAATGCTTCATCATACATCCTATAGTTACATGAATATTTGTTCGTAATAAAAAAATCATAAATTATATAAAAGATATTTCTTAAAAAAAAGTAATTCTTACTCCACAAAAGGCTTAAGCTCGGGTGTGTTTAATAATATATATATATATATATATATATATATATATGTGTCTGTGTGCAGCATCCATTTCAACATCCGACATCATTCTTCTTGAATAACCTCCAAGTGGTCGTCCTGGATGACAAAAAATAGATAGACGTCCAAAGAGCTCAACATCTCCACCATCATCATTTCTCGGAATTTGTGTTAACTTTGTTTGAACACTTGGTTCAAAATAAAATGAGCAAAATGTTGAAATCTCTTATATGATATATGCCTCACAAATAGAACTTTCGATGCATGCTTTATTCTTCACTTTTTTCTTTGTCTGGTGCATATACTTAAAATCGAAAAAAGTAATACAATATTAATGCATTGATATTTTATGTTTACAATTCAATTAATGTATTAAGATAAAAAAATACTTATGACTCAAATGGATACATCCAACGATATTGAACTGGTCCTCCGATTTTGGCCTCATAAGCTAGATGGATTAATAAATGTTCTATTGAATAAAAAAATCCTGGTGAAAAGATTTTCTCCAATTTGCATAGTGTTTCTACAATATTTTTCTCAAACATTTGCATGTGATCAACTCTTAAAACTGTTGAGCAAACATCTCTAAAAAAATGGCTCACCTCCATTAATGCATCCCATATAGGAATAGAGAAGAAATCATGGAAAGCAACATGAAGTAACATTTCAATAAGTATATGACAATCATGACTTTTTAAACCAAAAAATCTATTATCATTAGCACTCACGCATCGAGATATATTTGAAGCATAGCCATCAGGTAGTTTTAACTCTTTAAGCCATATCTGGACATCCTTTTGTTGTTCTTGACTTAGTGTGAAGGAAGCTTTAGGTTTTGCAACCCTCCCATTTGAATGTATTAATTCCAACTCAAATCGCTTGCAATATTTAGCCAAATCTTCTCTAACTTTAATGTTATCTTTTGTTTTATTCTTAACATCCATCACCGTGAAAAATATATTCTCAAATACATTCTTTTTAACATGCATCACATCAAGATTATGACGAATTAAATTTGTATGCCAATAAGGCAATTCCCAAAATATACTTCTTTTGACCCAATTGTGTTGCACACCAAATTCATCTATCTTTTTATTGTCAGTTTTTGTTCCAAAAGTGACATTATGGAGTTTAGAAATTCGAGAAAGCATCTCCCGTCCAGACAGTGGTGGAGGAGGCAAGTCTTTCTCAAGAATTCCTTTTTTAAATTTATTCCTTTGTTTCCTATAATGATGATTTTGAGGTAGGAATTGTCTATGACAATCAAAAAAAGAAAACTTCCTTCCACTATCAAGGTGAAATGACTTTGTACACTCCATGCAATATGGGCATGCTAATCTACCATGAGTACTCCAACAAGACAATATGACATAGGAAAGTCACTGATTGTCCACATGAGTGCTACTTTTATTTGGAAGTTTTGTTTCTTACATGCGTCGTAATTGTTGACCCCAACAGTTCACAATTCCTTTAACTCATCAACTAGTGGCCTCAAGAACACATCTATATGTTTTCCAGGACTTTTAGGGCCAGGGATACCAAAGTCAGAAACATATATGAACTTTTATTGCACATTCATGGAGGCAAATTATATACAAAAATAATTATTGGCCAACAAGAATAAGGAGTACCAAATTGTCCAAAAGGATTAAAACCATCAGTGCAAAGTCCAATTCGCATATTTCATGGATCTGAAGAGATGGAAGGATGAGTTCGATCAAAATGCTTCCAAACTTCACCATCAGCAGGATGCGCCATAAATCCTTCTTGACATTTATTAGAAGCATGCCACGCCATATGCTCTAATGTTTTCTCTGACATAAATAATCTTTGAAGTTTAAGTGATAATGGCAAATATCGCAACACCTTATGAGGCACATCCTTCTGTCTATTATGGCGCATTGTTCTCGGTTTGTATCGAGAATGTCCACAAACATGATAAAATAATTTATCTGCATTCTCCTTATAATATAAGATGCAATTGTTAATACAAACATCTATCTTCTGATAGCCTAGGTCAAGTTTTGCCATCTTCTTCTTCGACTTATAAAAATTAGGTGCAAGCTTATCACCATCTTGCAGCATTTCTTTTATCAAGGAAACAATGTGATCATAACACTTCTCACTCATGTTGAACTCTGACTTAATGTTTAATAGTCGCGACAATGCAGATAATTTTGTATACTTTTCACAACCTTCTAAAAGTTGCTCATCAGCATCATTTAGTAATGAATAAAATTTTGAAGCTTATAAATTTGGGGTTTCATTTACCATTTCACCTCCATCAGTAAATTGATTGAAATTAGGACCTGCGGCATCCATTACCATGCTTCTAAAAGAATTAAAATGCACAACATCACCCATATTAGATGTTGCAGATTCAACTTGTTCTCCATGAGCATCCCAAATTAGATAGTATTTTTTGAATCCTTTCATGCAAAGGTGAATGGATATTGTATCCCTATCATGAAATAAAAAATTCTTGCACTTTAAACAAGGACATCTAATTTTTCCTCCATAAGAAATTTCAAGTTGAGAAAATGCAAAGTTAATAAAACTTTGCACGCCTGCTTTGAATTCATCACTTATATATACATTTCTATCTAATCAATTAAGCATCCAATTACGATCACTTGACATGGTCTTTGTATATATAAAGAATAAAATTTCATATCATTGATATACATTTCAAACTTAGTAATCCAAATTACTAACAAAAAATGTGAAAGATAACATCAAACAAAAATTAAATATAACAAACATGATATAAATTCACACAATATTATAGTTTATAATATGTGATAAAAAATCAAACAATAAATCATAATACACAAATATTCTTAATCCACATGTAAAAATAAAAATATTGATGTTATATAACAATGCATCATTAATCCAATTCAAAAAAAATATTTCATATATATCGTCGCAATTGTCCAAAATGAATACGAAAATGCATAATTACATATGTTAACATGTAACTTTTGAACAATAATATAAACATGAAATATGTGCTAGCAGCATCACAACATTGTTACTTAAAAATATAAAGTAATATAACATGCAAAAAGTTATTAAACAAATAAAACATATATAATAACAAATTATTATTATTTCAATTCCCATTCACACCATAAATACATTTCAACAAATTTGTATAATTTTCAGATACATTTAAAAAATAATAATTAAGATATGATTTATTATTCAAGTAAAAGTTTCATATAATTAAATAAGAAAGAAGATGTAACACGTATCTCTATGTCGAAATAACACGAAGCTTGAACTCCTTTTCTGAAAAATATATATTAAAATAAATTATTTTATTATTATTTTCTATTAAAAATTTATAAAAAAATAAAATCTAGGACTGCGTCAGCCGGCTTGACGCAGGGCTTATGCAGCCCTGACGCCGGCCTGGTGCACACACAGGGCGCCTGCCCTTGCGTCAGCCCGAAAAATAAAATCTAGGACTGTGTCAGCCGGCCTGGCGCACACGCAGGGCGCCTCACAGCTGGGCGTCAGCGCGGGCGTCAGGCGGCGCCTGTCAGGACGCAGGCCTGACGCAGGCACCTGTGACAAGCGGGCGTCAGGCAGCACCTGACGCTGAAAGTGCGCGAGCGTCAGGCGCTAGCTGCCGACGCCTTGCGTCAGGCAACGCGTCAAGCAGCGCCTGAAGGCATCAGCAGGCAGCGTCTGCCCTGCGTTAGGCACAGCAAAAGCCCTGTGCGTTGTGCGCCTGACGCAGGGCTGCAAAAGCCCTAGGTCCTTTGCAGCAGTCGTGGAGATGAGAGAAAAAAAAATTTACCTGAGAAATGAAATCTTGTTTGCCCTAGGTTGAATTAGGTAGTTCTTTATTTCTTTTGTATAGTAATAAAAATATTTGATGGATTAAAATAAATAAATTTGTGACAATATTGTGACCAAAGGTAAAATAAAAAAAATAAATGTGATCATAATGTGATAAATATGTTGTGACGATTTTATATTTATCACTTTTGAGTCACTAAATATTTTAATTAAAACAATTGTCACAAAACGTCACAAAAATATGACAGATTTCTGATGAATGATGTTGTGACAAATATTATCGTTACATATCAGATACTAAAATATCAAATTTATATTGGTCCCAATTTTTTTACAAATCTATTAAATATTGTGACAGAATGATTTCGTCACAAAAAATTCATCACAAAAAATATGTTTTCTTGTAATGTAACTTAAGGTGTATTTTCAGTATGGTCATCATTTTGTAACACGACGATCATCCAACTTTAGAAACGTTTCGATCATGGTCATCACGACCGGTTATAATCAATCGATCGGTGGATCACTGACGTGGATAGCACCACATCAATATTTTATCTCTCCTCCATGTCAATTTTTAAAAAGGTTTTGTTGATAATGTCTTGAATCCGAACCCAGTTGTAACCCTATATAGTCCCCTGTTAGTAAGGCACTTCAGTAGATTTTCGCTACGGGGATCACGAGATAGGTGTCCTATTTTGGGGGATTAATTCAGAGTCCCAGTTGGTCTGTAATTCCTATCATCTATTAAAGAGAATGCCTATATAAACTCTCTAGGGGTCCAAAGAGAAAAATAATATGATCTTGTAATCCTCTTCTATTTTTTTCATCTAATAAAACTCTGCGTCGCCTTAAATTTTTTAAGTTTTCTCGCAGTGCATAATTTCTCTCGTGCAGAAATTCTAATAGGTTTTTTCCTCTAACATCTCCTAAACTATAAATTTTTTTTGCATCTACCAATGACTTTCAAATATTTTGCAGACATCTCCTAAACTATGTCGGCTTTTACACTTAATTCTATCCATCAACCTCTATTAATTTTTTCATTAATTTTCATTCTTTTAATTTATGAAATGACCAAACTGTTCTCGCGAAGTTTAAATAATTACTTGAGAGAAGAAGACGACACGCCGACGTGACATAGAAGAGGGGCGTCGCCCCCCTTTGCCAACGCAATAGAGGGGGACCGACGTCCCCCTTCTCTCTCGCGTTGGCAAAAGGGGGGTCGACGCCCCCTTCTCGCTCACATGCGAGAAGGGGGGGCGTCATCCCCCTCTATGCGTCGGTGAAGGGTGGCAAACACCTTCCTTCTCTCTCGCGTGTGCCGACGAGAGGGAAGGGGGGCGTCGCCCCCCTCTATCACATCGGAAAAGGGGGGACGACGCCCCCATTCTCTCTCGTCGATGTCGCTCCGGCGAAGGGAGCGATGCCTCCCTTCTCTCTCATCGGTGTCGCTCTGACATCGGCCCCTCTGTTGCGCCGAAGAAGGGGGGCCATGCCCCTTCTCTCTCGCGTGTGCCGGCAAGAGAGATGGGGGACATTGCGCCGACGAAGGGGGGCCAACCCCCCGTTGGTGCTACTAGAGTGAAGGGGGCTGATGCCCTCCTTTTCTTTTGTCGGTGTCACTCCGACAAAGGGGGGCCAACACCCCCCCCCCCTCTTTCTCGCTAGCGCACGTGAGAGAGAAGGGGGCAGACGCCCCCCTTTGTCGGCGAGATAGAGGGGGCCAACGCCCCCTTCTCTCGCCACGCCCGTCGACAAGAGAGAAGAGGGAATTGACCCTCTTCGTCAGCGCGTCAGAGGGGGAACATGCCCCCCGCCCCCTTCCCTCTCCTTGGCGCATGCGAGAGAGAACGGAGGCATCGACCCCCCCCCCCCTCCTTTGCTGGCACGACAGAGGGGTGTCGATGCATCCCTTCTCTGTCGAGTCGGTGATGTGTGCCAATGAGGTGCTGCCGCCTCCTTCTCTCGTTACAGCATCGACAATGTTACGTCAGATAAAGCAATTATCTAAACTACGTGAGGGCAATTTGGTCATTTCATAAATAAAAAAATGAAAATTAATGAAAAAGTTAAGAGAGGTTGACAGATTGACTTAAATGGAAAAGCGGCATAGTTTAGGGTTGTCAACATAATTTTCTAAAGTTGTTGGTAAACACATAAAAAGTTCATTGTTCAGAAGAGGTCAGAGAAAAAAACCTTTTTAAAAAATAAAAAATGCTACGTGAACATTTTTCTATCTCATCTATTCAAACTCATAGTCATTCAATTTTACAAAATTTCTGTCATGGTCATCAAGTCATCATTAAAAGCATAAAATAATAATATTATAATGATAAATAATAATAATTAACATATAAATATAAATATATTATTATTAATTTAATATATATTATTTATTGATGATAGATTCTATATTAATAATTTTTAACATAAATTATTCTTATTTATTTTTTCATTAACACTTTCCTTTTTATTTCCTTTATTTATGACATTTGATAATTTTTTCATTTCAATGTTATTTAATTTTAAATACTTACCTTTTTTATTTCAATTCCTATTTAAGTTTATACATATCATATTACCTTTCTTATATTCCTTTCCTTTTTCTTTTTAACTTTTCTATTTTTATCATTTTTAGAATTTTATTTTTCAATATCTGAATTGAACTAGTCCAGTTCAATCAGTTTTTTTCCGATTCAATGTCAAAAATGATTTTGACATCAAACTGAGCTGGATCACCGACCAATTCGCAGTTGAACCGACTAATCTGATCTGATTTTGATAACGCCAAATGGCAAGTGCTTGGTGGATGCTTAAGTAGAATCCTAGAAATTGGGAAGAGTTCTCCGGCGATTGCATTAACCAAAATTATATATATATATATAATATTATCGTGTTAAGTACGTATGTATCCATTTGACTTGTTCGTAATTAATTCGAGATGAGAAAGAAACACAATTAAACTCCTTTACGGCGACTGTTTTTAATACCTCTAATTAGTCATATTACATCTGTTAAACATAACTAAACGAAGAAACCGGTGTGTGTGAGTAGTGTGTGGAAGACGGTGGCAAAAGAAAAGAAACGAAAAGAAGAGGATAATTGTGGACGATGGGGGCAATCAATTCGAACGATCGCCGTCGTTTGCGCGGAAAAAGGTGCATCCGATTTTTTTGTCCAACGTGAACAATTAATTAAGTTGGCAATGCATGTCATTTGGATGATGCCCCTCCCTCCGTCTGCTTGTACATGTTTGGAGTTAATTCGTTAAAATAATAATATAAAATAAAATAAAAAAAGACGGATGGGGCCGTCGAACGTGGTCGATAGATATTGCGCGTGGTGTCGGCCGGCGTTGTCCCTCGTCCACACGCGCGCGCCACCGGCCACCAAACTCAACCCGCATGCCACGCCATGTGACATGACACATTCTATGACTATCTCGGTATGGAGCCGTCCATTGTCCAAATAATCGAATCAATCTAATATTCGAATGCGAAAGCAAATGATAAGTCATGATTAAATCCATTATTTTAAAATTTAAGCCAGTTGGCCGTAATCTAAATACTTTAATCAATTGCATCAATCGAAATTTACTTATATATATATATATATATATATGAAAAAATGAGCTCATCCATTTTTTAGGAGAAAGAAAATCGACTCAAAATTACTTATTTGAACCAGGTGCTCAAGGAAGCGATTGAACCGTCGATTTCAAGGATATATGAAAAAATGAACTCATCCATTTTTTAGGAGAGAGAAAATCAACTAAAAATTACTTATTTGAACCAAGTGTTCAAGGAAGTGATTGAACCGTCGATTTCAACAGTAAGGAAGCATTTGATAACTGAAATTATATGGAATTAGACTCTTGTTCCACCAATTTCTTAAATACTTCCATGAGATTTGACCAAGCCGCATTAAAACATACTCCAACATACTCTTACCTAATTTGTCAATTCAACTATCACTGAAAATTGTCAAATAGCGACAGATGCTACAAGACGCTATTGCGGCGCTAATGCGTGGCTAGAAATAATAGCATCGATTTAGCGTCGACATAGCACTAATAATATGAGACGTTTGAAATCGATAGCTACTAGCATCGTAATAGCACCAAACGTAAAGACGACGCAACTAGCGTCAACAATCGACGTTAACCCAACGTTAAGATGAAGAGAAAAGTGTCGTTGCGAGCAGTTGAGCTACGTCGCTAAAGCGACGCTAAAGTGGCGCAGAAATGTGCAACGCTATTTCGACGCTCATGTGACGCTACAGCTATACCTAAGACAATGCTAGTTCGATGCCATTGTAGCGCTCAATGGGATGACTTAATGGGATCTCTATGGCGACGCTAAACTCGTCGACGCTAATGTGATGATAAAGTAACGTAAATGACGATATATTTAAAATAGTGTCGACAATGCACATGTCTCCATTGAGACGCTAATTGCAGACCATTTTACTTCATTACAATCATATTTTCTTTCCTTCCAACATTATATAATTATACAATGCATATAAATGCATTCAGTATTCATTACAAGCATCATATCAAATGTAACAATATGAAAACTAATAAATTAAACTAACAAAAGTATAACTATTGCGCGCATATTTAATAATAAATATATAACTAATAATCTGAACTAACAAAAGTATATCTAATATCATGCAATCATTCCAGACATTTAATGTCGACGTGCTTGGTCCTTGGCCTCATTTGATTATGCAACAGGATCATCGTCTGAGTCGCCTGCAAGAAAGGAGCCAAATGCTACGTTAGCTGTTGCAATACCTCTTGTGATAGCTGTTGTGATAGCTATGTCACATCAGGTGCAACAGATGAGCTCGAAGCAGATGGACTGTCTGGATATCCTCCGCTCCTCCTAGGTACCTGAGCGACTGTGCCTAGGTATCCTCCTCGTGTCGTGTCGGTCACCTCCTCTCAAATAGTAGTGTCCTCTACGAAATAAAAAAATTATACAATCATATAAAACATTATAGATTATATAAATTATATAACATCAAAAAGCACATATACACATGAAAGGTGTTATATAAATTAAAAGCATGAGTTATTTTTTAAATACGTTACTTGATGACTGAGTTCTCGGATCGTCTCTGTACTTCTCTTGCCATCTTCTCATTATACACATCCTAAAAAAATTTAAACACTGCGCATTTAAAAATTATTTGCACTAACGTCACCAACGAAGTAAACATGACCAGAAGCCTACGAGCAACGGGCGTGACCAACTCGTTGATCTTCCTGCTCTTATGCGTGACCTCATAGACCACGTGAAAATCCACAGGACCGCCTTGTTTCTCCTCCTACAATAAAGTTTCAAATTTTATAAAAGTAAGTATAAGGTAAAAGTTTGTTTATTCAATTTTATATCTACAGTATCATGCGTCATCGATGATCGTTAAAGCGCATCGATCCGCCTGTGTGGATGTGGGCCTCGGGCTTCGAAAATCGATTAACTCTTTAGCTTTTCCAACTTTTTTTAATATTGTTCATCCATCTTTTACGAACATTAAATACTTCTACTTTGAAAAATTATAAATTTAATAAAAATAATAAAAATGTAAAGTTACTTGACTAAATCGATCATTTTACATATTAAACTTGAGTTGATTTAGTTCAGACGTTTGATTTTTTTTTTTGTACCCACCGGGTTACAGTGTCCCTTTGGTCTTTGGTGGAGAATTTATGAATGGTGAGTGAATTCAATCTGGCCTTATCCAATTATCTATTTTTTTTTGTTTAAAAAAGTTAAATAAATTGAACTCGGTTCATAATTATTTATTTTAATCCAATATAAATTAGTTTGTTTCCTATTGTCATCGCAGTATTTTTTTTAATTGTTTGCAAAAGTTTAGTAAATTTCAATAAATTTTTTAAGAATAACTCTAGAATCTTTTTATTATTATTTTGCTTTTCGCTAGAAAGAAGATGATTGAGTCACCTTGGAGGAGGAGACTTTTTGGTTCCAACTCCGCGTTTAAACCAAGTCAAGTAACCAGATGAAGAGGTCGTAACGGATAGGAGTCACAGGAGTCGTTTTCGTCATTTGCCAGCCCAAACAATTAACATCTCATCTATAATAAAATAATATAATATAATATATTATATTATATTATATCTCATCTATATGAAGCATTCACCACTTCCTTGTGCGATGGAGCAGCGTACATTAACAACTCCATCTCTCTCTCTCTCTTCCTTCTTCCTCTTATTCCCCGCCAAATACACAGCAGTGCACCTCATGGACATCAACATGAACATGAGCACGAGCATCTCCTCTTCCTCTGCTATGCTCGCTGATCCTACTTCAACTACTAGTTCTACTTCTTCCCTCGTCGCGCCTTCTCTTCTGTTGTTCTCATCCTCCATGGCCTTCTTCATGCTCTTGCATCAACTCCTCGCGCCCCTACTCCACTCCTGTTTCACTAGGACTGCCACTGATACAGGCCACTGTTTCTACGGCCCTAAGATGCACCCCCTCATCGGATCATTGCTCTCCTTCTACAGCAACCGCCGCCGGCTGCTGGATTGGTACACCGACCTGCTGGCCGCCTCCCCCACCCAGACCTTCGTCGTGCAGCGCCTCGGAGCCCGCCGCACCATCGTCACGGCCAACCCCGACAATGTCGAGCACATCCTCAAGTCCAACTTCCCCAACTACCCCAAGGGCGAGCCCTTCACCCAGCTCCTCGGCGACCTCCTTGGCTGCGGCATCTTCAACGTCGACGGCCATCTCTGGCACACCCAGCGCAAGATCGCCAGCCACGAGTTCACCACCCGCTCCCTCCGCGAGTTCGTCGTCCAGGCCCTCGACCACGAGGCCCACGGCCGGCTGCTGCCCATCCTGTCCGGCGCCGCAGAGGCCCGCCGCACGGTCGACGTGCAGGACCTGCTCCGCCGGTTCGCCTTCGACACCATCTGCAGGGTCTCCCTGGGGACCGACCCGGGTTACCTCGACCCGTCGATGCCGCGGTCGGAGTTCGCGGACGCTTTCGAGGTTGCCGCGGCCATCAGCGCTATGCGGGGGGCGGAGCCCGTTCAAGCGGTTTGGAAGGTGAAGCGCGCCCTCGGAGTAGGGTCGGAGAAGAGGCTCCGGGACGCCGTGCGACTCATCCACAAATCCCTCATGGAGCTGATCCGCGCGCGGAAGAAGGAGCTGGAGCTGGGGATGGTCCGCAACGACCTCCTCTCGAGGCTCATCTCCGGAGGCCATGGCGACGAGGTCGTCCGCGACATGGTCATCAGCTTCGTCATGGCCGGGAGGGACACGACGTCCGCGGCGCTTACGTGGTTCTTCTGGATCCTGTCGAGCCGCCCGGACGTCGAGGCGGAGGTCGTCGAAGAGGTGACCCGGGCAGCCGGGCAGCTGGACTACGAGTCACTGAAGAGGATGAAGTCGCTGGAGGCGTGCTTCTGCGAGAGCATGCGGCTGTACCCGCCGGTGGCGTGGGACTCGAAGCACGCGGCCGCGGACGACATCCTCCCCGACGGCACTGCAGTGAAGAGGGGCGACCGAGTCACGTACTTCCAGTACGGCATGGGGAGGATGGAGAGGATATGGGGTAAGAACTGCTCGGAGTTCGACCACCGGAGATGGCTGACAGAGGACGGAGACGTCGTCAAGGCGTCGCCGTACAGGTTCTCTGTGTTCCAGGCGGGGCCGAGGGTGTGCTTGGGGAAGGAGATGGCGTTCGTGCAGATGAAGTACATCGCCGCCGCCGTGCTCGGGAGTTTCGAGCTGCAGAATGCGCCGCGCAGCCAGCCGGCGGTGCTGCTGCCGCTGCTGACTGCCCACATGGCCGGTGGTTTGCCGATGACGGTGAAGGAGAGAAAGAGGCTGTGAAGCATTGCCATGATACCATTTAATCAGGCACTCCAGATTTTCTACAGATAAATAAATTGTAATTTCGATTGACTCGTATACATAAATTACAAATAAACAGGGGATATTTTCTAAACGTAAATTTAACCTTTTATTGGTAATTTGAATAGGTCGAATAATATGTAAAAATGTCAAATCGTGCATTAGTTGATGATGATCTCTGCTTGATTAAATCGTTCCTTCAATCACTAACACCATTAATTAAGATGCTCAATTTAATTAAAGTAAATATGTTTTCTTCAGATCAGCAACAGTTAATTAATGCTCAGATTAATATTGATTTGATATCTTGGACAACAGATTAAAAATAACGTATTAGTTAAACACTGATTTGTTTAAATCAGAAAATCCAGGCATGCATGCATGCCGTTTAATTGATTTCTAGCACGTGATGTGCGAGGGGAGTTGCATTATTATTAATTGAGGTTTCACGTATAGATCCACTATTATTATTTTTTTTTTTTTTAAAAGAAGGGTAGAAGTCACTGCCCCAAATAGCAAGTGCTTGTTGGATGTTTAAGTAGAACTCTAGAAATTGGGAAGAGTAGTAGCGTTTGCATCAACCCAGACACATTTTTTTTATCGTGTTAAGCGCTAATTAATTCGAGATGGGAAAGAAACATAATTAAATTATACTGTGCAAATAAGGTTGTAGCATAGCGGCGCACATCATCACTCGAAGATCGAGAAGTCACGAGTTTGAATTCCACCAACGAGACGTGTGTACTTCTTTATTTTTAATCTTTAATTTCCTTGCACTAAATTTATGAACATTTCTATGTACCGAAAGAAAACTACCGTGTATATTTAAGAATACATGATAAAGAGACCTCCCTAATTAATTGTTCGTATATATAGTCCATGTTAAACTGTACATAGTGTCACATGGGAAATCACGAAAGTGGTTTTAAGCATATTTTTTAATTATTTTTATATTTTTCTTCATTAATGATTTAAATGATCATTGATGATAACAAAATATAGTTTTATAACTTTAAAAGTTATAAAATAATTATATCTATTATGAAAGATAATATTGTGCATAAGTTTGTAAAATTTTAAAAATAGTGAATATAATTATTGTTGATGATTTGAATCATATTTTTGTTATCATTCGTCTAGATTATTCATGAAGAAAAATATCGAAAAAAATAAATAAATGTATGCATAAAGTGACTTCACACGTGTTTTATACGAAAATCATTTGATGCGTACATTAAATTCATATATAATTTATAAATTTGTAGGGAATCGTAGATTTGATTGCCAATTCAAATATCAAGTGATTAAATAGTTTTGTTAAAGTGTGCCATTTAATTGATGAGCAAATAGTTACATATATAAGAAGTGCCAAATATGACACGAGTTCAATGCATGGTACATCATGGTTGAGAAAAAGAAGAAAAAGCCAAAGGACGTTTGTACTAGATAACAATTAAAGTCCTCTTATCCACTAGTCGTTAAAATGATTACAACAACATTAATTAAATGTAGATAAGTATAATAATGCATGTGGCCCCAGGAAATCACTCGATTAATAAAGAATAGAAAAAAAAAATAAACGAAGAAACCGTTTTCGTATTTCCACGTGCTTAACTCATTTGGCGTCTGTCTTGGCCCACGGCCGAGAGAGAGAGAGAGAGAGAGGGGGGAGAGAGAGAGAGAGAGAGAGAGAGATGTATGTATGCATGCGTAGCCGGTGAACTGTGTGGAAGACGGTTGGCTGGGTGTTGGCAAAAGAAAAGGATGATTGTGGATGATGGAGCAATCAATTGGAACGGACGACGTCGAATTGATTGCGCGGAAAAAAGGTGCATCCGATTTTTGTCCAGCCGACGTGAATAAGTCGGCTGTTGCAGTTAATTGAATTCATCGATGGAGATTGCGCGTGATCTCGGCCGGCGTCGTCCCTCATCCACACGCGCGGGCGCGCCCCCAGCCACCAAAATCAACCGCGTGCATGCCCGTGCCACGACATCACATATATTCTATTTATAAATTATAATAAAAATAAATCAAATATCATTTATAGATTTTTAATCTAATAATTTTAAAAAATAGAAGATATAGTGTTTCTTTTCTAAAAGAAGGGCACCTCCATTTTATTTTTATTGTTAATATATATATAGATATATATACACTAAATTATTAGAGGAAAAAATAGAATTGCAAGTTCTCAAAGTTTATGATCTATCACTACAAAAAAATGTATATTTTTCACGGCTCGAACCGTCGTAAAATGAGAAAAATCTGTTGGAAAATACACTTTGCGATGGATTTTGCGACGGGATTGATCCGTCATAAAAGTGCTCGTCATAAATATTTTTCTGACGACTGTATTACAACCGTCGAAATTTCTCACGACTCCAACCGTCACAATGTCATTTTTTAAAATAAAAAAAAATTAGTCGTGCACGATCGAAATTGGCCCGCGCGACTGGATCTGCCCACGCACTGCCGGAACTGGCCATGCGCGGGTGGGAACTTTCTGTGCACGGCCCGGATCTCGCCCGCGCGGCCAGATCGGCCTATCCCGGCCTACGAGAGAGAGAGAGGGAAGGAGGGAGGTCGCGCGCGCCGCTACGAGATATATGGTCAGTAGTCATCGCGCCGGTAAGGAAGAGTGAGAAAGAGGTAGAGAGAGGAGAAAGGGAGGAGGTGAATAAAAAGAGAGGGAGAAGTGGGAAAATAAAAAAAAAGCATGGGAGTTTGATGAAATTTTTTACTTTTCGACGGTTTATATCGCAGGAAACGTTTTTCACGATTGAAGTCGTGAAAAGTTTCCACGATCAAAGTGGAAAACTAATCGTGAGAAATTTCTACGGTCAACGCTGATGGAAATTTCCCACAGTCCTAAGTCGTAGTTTCTCACGACTTAGGCTTTGAGAATTTTCCACCGCTTGAACCATGAAAAATTCCCACGAAAAATAATCCGTTGAAAAAATCATCGTAAATTATGAAGAATTTTCGACAGTGGGAAATTTTCTGTTAGAAAAAGCCTTTTTTCTTGTAGTGTATTTAATAACTCTGAGTTTGCTTTCCTTTGCCAAAGCTTATAAATAATTTATATCTTAGTTTGAGACATTTTAGTATTTGGTTAGTTTATAATATAGATTGTTAAGGAGATATCAAATCTACTTATAAATAAAAAAAAGTAAGAAAAAGGCTTGAACTATGATGACTTCAATCACTCACCTATTGGTAATAATAAATTCATATATTGTGATGGAAGCTAAATAATTAAACCGTGGGACAAATTTTGTCTTTATAAACAACAACTTTCAAATTTAACTTTCGGAAAGAGGTCACCCAAATTTATGTTGGGGGTAACTAATTAAAAAAGAAAATAGAAAGACACATCATGTCTCTTATATTTGTAATCATTTGATTAAAAAATTATTAATCATATTTGATTCATCTTCATTTAAGAATTTTTATTGATTAGCAATTTTAATTGTATTCAATGAATGATGTGTATGAGAAGTGAGAAAAATGAGCATGCATTTTTCGTGTCACATGCGCGTCAAATAATTTTACGCATAATTTTTTTATATTTTTTCTTTACTATAGTTTTAGTTTGGAAGATCATTGTTGATAACAAAAAAAATAATTTTATAGCATTAGAAATTATTGAAAATAATTATATTTATTATGAAAGATAATAATGTAAAAAAATTTATAAAAATTTGAAAATTATTAATATAATTATTACTGATTATCTAAATAATACTTTTGTTATCATTAATGATCCTCTAAATTATTAATGATGAAATATGATATGAGAAAAAAGTGTGTGAAACATTTATTAAATCATATATATATTTATTAAGATTATAGAATATTGTGTTCAACCACCTGGAGTGAGTTCACTAAGTACATAATACAAAAAAATTGAAAAATATAACTACATACACTCAACACGATCCTGTAAATACAATTCAAATTGCTACACCACCCAATTTTTTTTGTGGATGGGCTTTCAATTTACTTGGGGCCTTTAATTATGCTTTTCTTTGTGCTGAATGGGCCGGGACAATATTTTTGGAACGACACTTGAATTATATTATAAGCCTGACACTGTTCATGTTGGGCCACACGGCCCACACTTTCATAATTTCGAAACAAACAAAACAGAATTACCTCATGATTATTGTATTTTATTCCACAAAAAAGTTTCCTTTCTCAGTTTTAAATTTGAATCATTTATTGTCTTTATGTTATAGCATGTTTCTATTATTTAAGAACCTGACAGAAAAAATAATATAGGTTTATAAACATTGCATTATTTGGCATCACTTCCCGTAATAATAATAATAGCAGCAGCATAGTAGAATAGCATAATAAATAAAATAAACAAGATTTTTTTTTTTGCATTTTAGGTAGTATAATTGGCAATGATAAAAGATAAATTAGTACAAAAGTATTCCAATTTTTTTCACTAATTACATTTTTTTTTTCAGGATTAGTAATACATTTTTTGATGTTTACCAATATATACATGTTATATTTATGGGGTCAAAGTCCACAAAAAGCTGCCTGACGTCGCTTACCACCACATGTGCATCTGTCAAAGACTTGGCCGTCTCCGTCTTGGTTGGTTGGCCATGACCCATGAATCCATGATGTATGTCTTAAAAAGTTAATTTATCTAAAAATAATAGATAATTTTGTTTATTATCATTTGGTCATTGGCCATTTAACTCTTATCTTTCATCCAAGAAAATTATTAAGGCTAATCCAATTTAAAACAAACTGGCCATTCATCCCTTACTTTTTTTTATATTAACGTCAGTAAACACAATATAATTTTCTTAATATAAATGAAGTGCCCCTCCCTCCAATTTAAATCCACAATTATATCTACTATTCCACTGACGGTATTAAGACACAAAAATATAAAATAAGAAAATAATGCAATATGTAAGTACGTTTATGAAAATTATTTCCTTCTCACCATTCATGTTATTTTTTTTCTCTGAATTTTACGTCCATATTAAAAAACAATAATTCCAAAAACTAGAAGTTTAGTTTACTATTCCACTGAAGTTTAGTTTATTCTAGTATTTTTGTCTCACGACAAAAATACTAGAAGTTTAGTTTTTTTTTAATTTATCAAGTCGTGAATAACTATTTTAATTCATCTTTGAGACTAATTTCCTTTTTACTAATAGTATTTAAAATTGGCAAACTTAATTTATTTTCTCAGAAACATTTGGTAGAAAAGTTTATATATCCATTTAAATATTTCTTTAACAAAATAACAAAGTTTGACCAAAGGTAAAATACTATGTAAGACATAAATATCTATGCAGCGTAAAGGACAAGATATTCCACCTTGGAATGCTGTGAAATGCATCTCTCCGAACATAAAACAGCTAAATCGCACTGCTAACAACCGGAGCTTCAATGTGGACCCACCAAATTAAATGCTGATTGCCAATAGAACCACTGCACGGTGTTCCATCTCCATCATCCGATCACTGCTGACGATTCTAACCAAGTGAGGCTCTATATATTCACACCGTTATTTCTTCAAACGTACTCCCATCGTCTCATGCAAATTGTCCCACAGCTTACTGTCACAAACACATAATATTCTGGGGTGAGTTTAACAAGAAAAAACAACAAATTAAACAATTAAACCCCCCATTTTGGAATTGACCCGTCCACCATTTTCTTCCTCTTCTTCTGACCGGAGGACGGCGAACGGCAGCGGCACCGGCGGCGGAAGTAGCTTTAAGGGCGATGTCTGCGGCGGCGCGGGTGGACGGCCAGGAGAAAGTGATCGCGGCCGCGCAGCAGATCGTGAAGAGCCTCGCCACCTCCAAGAACGCCGCCGATGACATGATTCGCATCCTCTCCGGCTTCGACAACCGTCTCTCCTCCATCCATATCTTTCCTTATTCCTCCTCCGCCCCCGGCTCCGGTGGTGACTCCGACGACGACGTGAATGAGGTCCCCCGTGCCTCCGAGTCGGAGCTCCGCCTCCGTGAGGCAGAGGAAGTCGTCCTGCGCTGGGAGGCCTCCAACGCCAACATCTGGGACGCGGCCTCCGCCACTCCGACCGCCCACGTAGACGCCGTCGACGAGTACCTCTCCGCGGTCGACGAACTGATGTCCGTCCTGATCTCGGCGGATGAAGGCGGAGACACCGTCCTCGCCGATCGAACCGAGAGCGTTCTCCAGACTGCCATGTCGCGGCTCGAGGAGGAATTCCGATACTTGATGGCACGCAGCGCTGCGCCGCTCGACCCGGACGGCCTCTACTTCTCCATGTGCCGCCTCTCCCTCTCGTTCGCCTCCGACGGAGGCGAAGCCTCCTTCGAGGACTTCGAGAGCTCCGTCGATGACGAGCACCACCAGGCCCAGCAGACGCCTCGGCGACAGGTGGGCAGCCCTGAGGAAAGGTCTGGGAGCAGCCTAATGGACGATAGGAACATAGACTTGATCCAGCCCGAAGCCGTCGACGATCTTAAGGCGATAGCCGACAGAATGATTTGGGCGAAGTACGACTGGGAACTCCGGCAGGTCTACTGCAGTGTTCGCCGGGAAACTCTCGACGAGTGCCTCTCTATCCTGGGAGTCGACCGCATGAGCATTGAGGAGGTGCAGCGAATGGAGTGGCATATGCTAGATGACAAGATAAAGAAGTGGATTCAGGCTATCAAAACTGCTGTGAGGGTCCTTCTAACCGGAGAGAAGCGTCTCTGTAATCACATCCTGGCGGCTTCAGAGGACCTCAAAGAGGAGTGCTTCATAGAGGCCGCTAAGGGATGCACAATTCAGCTGCTTAATTTCGGGGATGCCATAGCGATATGCCCGCGTTCCTCGGAGAAGCTCTTCAAGATTCTTGACATGTACGAGGCCCTTGCAGACGTCCTTCCCGACCTTCAGGAGTTGTTCTCTGGGGATCCGACGCACCTCATTTCTGAAGAGGCTGTCGGGATCCTGAAGAGATTGGGCGATGCCGTGAGGGGAACTCTGTTGGAATTTGAGAATGCTGTCCAGAAGGAGACATCTCGTAGGCCGATGCTGGGAGGTGAGATCCATCCGGTCACGCGATATGTCATGAATTATGTCAGATTGCTAGTAGTTTACAGTGATTCTCTAGATACGCTGCTGGATGATGGTGAAACCGGTCCGGCTAATGGGATCCCAGATGATGATAGTAGTCAGAGTATGACCCCATTGGGTAGGCGATTACATCTGATAATCTCATATTTAGAGTCCAATCTAGAAGAAAAGGGTAAGCTGTATGAAGATGGTGCAATGCAGTATATATTTTTTATGAATAATATACTTTACATAGTCCAGAAGGTGAAGGATTCAGAGCTTGGAAAGCTTCTGGGAGACCATTGGATCAGAAAACGCCGTGGCAAGGTCCGCCAGTATGCCACAAGTTATCTCAGGGCTTCTTGGTCAAAATTGTTGTCTCACCTGAAGGATGATGGGATTGGGAGTGGCAGCTCCAGCAGTCTATCGAAGGTTGCCCTCAAGGAGAGGTTCAAGAATTTCAACTTGGTATTCGAAGAAATATACAGGGTTCAGACAGGTTGGAAGGTTCCAGACCCGCAACTCCGGGAAGAACTAAGGATCTCCATCTCGGAGAAAGTCATACCGGCCTATCGCTTTTTTCTGGGAAGGTTTAATGGTCAATTAGATGCACGAAGTGGTGCTAAATACATTAAGTACTCTGCGGACGATTTGGAGAACTATCTTTCAGATTTATTTGAAGGATATCCTCGACTACCAAGCCATCCTAGGAGAAACACCTGATTGTTTTTATGAATTTTTATTTATTGATGTGGTCTGAATCTCACCATAGACTTCATTTGTAAATTTCATATATGTGACTGAATCTAAACTTGACAACTTGTGCTCTTCGTTGTTGTATTCAGTCATTATAATCATGTAACTAAAAGATATCTGTAAGTGTGAATTTTTGTAATTGTTTATTTTATCCAACGTCCCACCTAGTGGGATAAGACTTTGTTGTTGTTGTTGTTTATTTTATCCAACAGTTCAAATCATTAGATACTAGTTGCTGCCTTTCAATTCATCACATGCTGGTAGCTTGCTTTTGGATAACTTATGGATTAGATTTGAGTGGTTTATGCCTCTTTGTCTCCTTTTGTATGCTATTTTTTTTTAGACGATCCTTTTGTATGTAATACTGACTAATGCTGTGCATTTGTAGTTTTATCAGCTCGCATGAAATTGGTGTCTTTTGCTTTGTTTGGATATGAAGTCCTTATCACTTGACATTCGGTTTCTTTTGTTGTTGTTATCAATATTGATCAATGAAAGAACTGTTGATTAATGAATTAGAATTCATGATTAATCTAATTGATTGATTTGCAGTTATTTCTTTATATAAGATGTATCACTTATTTGAGCTATTGATAGAATTTGTTTGATTGAAAATACTCATTGAAGCCGACCCCACCTAGTGGGATAAGGCTTTGTTGTTGTTGTTGAAAATACTCATTGAGCTAACATTTACTGCTACTTTGTTGCTGAATGGCTTTGCAAAAGGATATCTTTTCCCCTCAAAAGAATTAAATAGTTTCTCAAAGCCATTCAAAATATTGTTGTCTAAGATTTTTGTTTTGATCTGCTTATTTCTTCTCCTCAAATGACATGACAGAGTTTCACAAAAATAATAATGTTTCTTGCTTTACCTCCTAAACGGATTAGTTCCTGCTTTTCTGAAGGTTTGTTTTGGTACATCTTTCAGTACAATTTTCAACTATTTGATTGAGCTTCTAGGATAATCGAAATTGCAATTGTACTGTGGATGTGATTTACTTACCTTATTCTTTACACATCGTTGTGCTACTGATGGGATATTTAATTGTTCAATTATGTATTGGTAACCTCACAACTATTTATGAAGTAAAAACGATTTGATCCATCTTCAGAAATTAACTAAGAATCTTTGTGTGGTCGTATTTCTTCATCGTCAGTTTATTACACCACTCTTCTTTTGCTGCCATGCAAAAGGACCTTTATATGATGTTTTACCACTCTTCAACTAAGACCATGAACTATAAAAAGTTTTATCAAGATTGCAATGTAGAACATATTCTGAGTAGACTAATGACTTTGCCCTTGAGTATGGTACAAGGAAGGATTGTAGCTACAAGCAGGACAAGTTTCAGCAAAGGTCAGATAATTGAGAAGGAACTCCTTAAACTGGTGGTAACCACCATTGTTGGCGCTTCATGAACTTTCTGAGAAGTTTATAATACGAAAGTAGAGTTTACTCAAAGATGGAATGAACTCGTGCTCGCTGAATCCTTAGTAGTCGTTCTCTTTTTTCCTACTGAACTGCTCAGTGCTTACATCTTTCCTGTTCTTTTTCTTTTTCTTTCTTTTAGCATCTCTTACATACACACTAGCATCGTATTTGCATGCAAGTTCTCAGCGGTTGGTTATTGTTTCGGAACGTCTTTATAGAATGTGATTTCGTGTGGTCGCTACTTGATAGGACCATCTACTCCTTTGATTTATTCATATTTGCCCAGTTCAATTTAACTTAAGTTGAATTGAACATTCTCCGCGCGTCGCATTTATCGCATGGGAGAATTAAGCTCTAGTCGCGCCATATAGCAGTCTTTGTTTTTGTCTTGAAGAATATCACACGTTTTGTGGGATTAATGGCAAAAAAAAAAAACATAATGTACATATTTATTTAAGGATTTTATGGCCCTCCTACCATCAAGCCATAGTAGATATGTCCTCCCAAGTTTCCTAGTCGTTGGATTCGCGGTTTACGCTGGGGCAACATGCACACCGGTCCACTGAAACCCGCACGGCTTGCGAGCGGTTCACGTCGGCCCAGCAAAAGATGTTTACGTCTTTGTCTCCTCATCTGCTACCCTAACACTGTGTTTGGATTGAGGTGAAAGGAGGGTAAAGAGGGGGAGGGGAAGAAAAAAAAATTTTTCCTTTGTTTGGATAGAATTTTAAAGGAGGGGAATCTCTATTTTTCCCCTCCCTCTCCATTTGTGCTATTTTGTTTCAACTCTAAATTGGGGTGTAAAATTTCTCTTCCCATCCCCCTTTTTTTCCCATTCTCTTCCCTTCCCTTAATGAGCCTCTTGCCAAACACAATGTAAGTGATGCCATCTCGCGCGACAAAGATCTGCTCCGATTGCTTTGATCACGAAATCTATTCCGATCCGCAATGAGGTCTACTCCGTTCGCAAAATCTACACCGATCTGTGACAAGCTCTGCTCCAATCACGAAATTTGTTCCGATCCATGACGAGGTCTGCGACGAGGCTGGGAGGAAGGCGAAGGAACGCGGATCGGAGCCCTATCGTCCAGTCGAGAGGAAGGCGAAGGAACGCGCTCCATGATGAGGTCTGCTCCAATCACGAAATCTGCTCTGATCCATGACGAGGTCTTCGATGAGGCCGGAAGGAAGGCGAAGGAACACGTGTCATAGCCTTGTCGTTCGGCCAGGAGGAAGGTGAAGGAATGCGGATCGGACCCCTGTCGTCGAAGATGAAGGAACGCGCTCGTCTCCCTGTCGTCGTCCGGCCAGGATGAAGGCGAAGGAACGCGCTCTGCGACAAGCTCTGTTCCAATCGAAAATCTGCGACAGGCTTTGATAATGAAATCTGCTCCAATCCGCAATGAGGCCGGGAGGAAGGGGAAGGAACGCACTCGTCTCCTTGTCGCCAACATCCTCCGGTGTTGCCGCGCTCATCGACGTCACCGGAGACCTATGCGAACCATGCAGATTTCACTAAATCGGCGCCCGCTGAACCATGCACATTTTATTGAACTGGCGCCCATTGAACCACGCATCTTGCCCGATCGTAGATTCGATCCAATGGTTGATTCTACTGGAAGGACATTCCTATCAACTTAAGTTGGTAGGACAGCCATTAAACCCTTTATTTAATTATTGTTTGATCAGTGGGACACCTAGGGGTGGCAATATTCCCCACCCCCGCGGGACCCCGCGGGGATTCCCCATTCGGGACCCCATCTTCGGAGAATTTTTTCCGCGCGGGGGCGGGGATGGAGGCCAAACTGCCCCGCCCCCTCTTTCGGGGATGGGGGGGGGGTAGTTCCCCCACCCCGTCGGGGCCCCAATTCCCCGATAAATTATATATAATTAATAATTATATTTATTAGATTACATCTGAACCGTCTATTTTACATATATATACAATCAACATTAAACCCTAACACCCTTTTCTCTCAGATATCAAACCGCCTGTAGCCGCCGCCGACCTCCAGCTGTCGACCGCCAGCCGCCCCCTTCGTCGGTGATCAATGTCATCTCCGGCGATTCCATCTTCACAAGGTATTCCATCTTCGATTTCGCTGCCCCTCCTTTCATCGCCGATGCGCGCGGCGGCGACTTCGCGCAGACGCAGCGGCGACATTGCCTCTGCGCGAAGTCGCCACCACGCTCAGCGGAGACTTCGCAGCAGCGCGAAGTCGCCGCCGCGCGCAGCGGCGATTTCGCCTCTCCGCGAAGTCGCCGCTGCGCGCGGTGGCGACTTCGCGCAGCGCCGCCGCGTGCAGCGGCGATTTCGCCTCTGCGCGAAGTCGCCGCCGCGCGCAGCAGCGATTTCACTTCTGCGCGGCGGCGACTTCGCCTCTGCGCGAAGTCGCCGCCGCGCGCAGTGGCGATTTCGCCTCTCCGCGAAGTCGCCGCTGTGCGCGGTGGCGATTTCGCCTCTGCGCGCAGCGCCGCCGCGCGCTGCGGCGATTTCGCCGGCGCAGACGCAGCGACGACTTCGCTCTGCGCGAAGTCGCCATCGCGCGCAGAAGCGACTGCGCCTCGGCGACTTCACGCTGAGGTGATCACCGCGCAGAGGCAACCCACAGTGTCGCCTCTGCACACTGCGCGCAGAGGCGATTGCGCGCAGCGCAGAGGCGATTGCGCGCAGCGCAGAGGCGATCGCCTCTACGCACTGTGCGCATAGGCGATCGCCTCTGCGCTTGTGCGCAGAGGTGACTCCTCTGCACTGTGCGTAGAGGTGACTCTTCGCACAGTGTAGTTTTTTTTATTTTTTTTGTAATTTTTAAATTACTCATATTTTAATTAATTTAAATTTTTTTACAGAAATAGATGGATCGGATAATCAATCTATTACTCTAGTCGAAAGTAATACAATTCAATCCGAGAATACCCCGTCAAGTTCCGAAAATGAAAATCAGAAGAAAGAAGGAAGCCCAAACAAAAAAGGTTTAACTTTTCAAGCATGGAGTCATTATCATAGAGAATTAATTGATGGAAAATTTCGTGCAATATGCAAGTATTGTCAAAAAAATATTTGTGGTGATACAAAAAATGGAGCTTCACATTTGCATGATCATTTAAAAATTTGCAAGTTTTGTACAACAAGAGGACCAAAGCAAGCAACTTTAAAAAATTTACCAACTTTAGACAATAAAGGTGATACATTTGTTGTTGGTAATTATTCATTTAGTCAAGATGTTGCAAGGAAGGAACTTGCAAATATAATTGTCCTTCACGAGTATTCTCTTTCTATAGTTGATCATGTTGGATTTAGACGATTTTGTGGTGCTATGCAACCTTTATTCAAAGTGGTTTCTCGTAATATCATAAAAAGTGATATTCTGAAGTTATTTGGAATTGAGAAGGATAAAACATCAAATATTCTTGAAAGAAATTCAAGTCGTATTGCAATAACTACTGATATGTGGATTTCTAGTAATCAAAATAAAGGTTATATGGCCATTACAGCTCATTTTATCGATGACAATTGGATTTTGCAACACCGACTTGTGAGGTAATTAATTGATTACTCTTGATATTATGTTTATTATATACTTTTGAAATTATAAATTTTAGCATGCATCATTTTTATTCTTATAGGTTTCTTTATGTTCCGGCACCGCATAATGCCGAAGGGCTTTCGAAGGTTCTTTTGAATTGTTTATATGATTGAAATTTGGATAGAAATGTATCAACTCTAACTGTTGATAATTGCTCAACCAATGATGTCATGATTCCCTTGATTTTTGATAAGATTCCTTCAACTTCTTTTATTTTGGGAGGAATAATATTTCATATGCGATGTTGTGCTCATATTCTGAATTTGATTGTCAAAGATGGTTTATCTAAAATTAAAGATTCTTTGGAAAACATTAGAGAATGTGTTAGTTTTTTGGTTGGTACACCCAAAAGGGAAGAAAAATTTGCTGATACATGTAGACAATTGAATATTGCTTATTCCAAAAAACTTGTGCAAGATTGCAGAAGTAGATGAAATTCTACTTAATTAATGATGGCCTCTGCTTTGCCATATAAAGATGTTTTTTATCGTTTAAAGCAACGTGATTCTAAATGCAAATATTACCCAAGTTTCGAAGATTGGGTAATGGTATTTGAAGTTTGTGATAAGTTGGAAGTTTTTTATGATATAACTGAACTATTTTCTGGTTTCAACTTTCCAACTTTAAATGCTTATTTTCCTAAAGTTTGTGAAATAAGAATTGCTTTGGATGAATGTGCTTCTTCTCCTAATCAAGTTATTCAAGTGATGGCTTTGAGCATGAGTTCTAAATTTGACAAGTATTGGAAAAAAATTAATGGAGTGATGACAGTAGGAGCTGTTTTGGATCCAAGATATAAAATGAAGTTGTTGAACTATTTTTTTTCAAAGCTATATGGAAGCCAAAGCAACAATGAATTAAACAAGGTAAAAAAATTGTGTGAAGATTTGCTTCTTGAATATCAAGCTAATGATGCTAGAAGTACACTTATTAATTCTTCGTCTCCAGTTATAATGTGTCCTCCATCGAAAAAATAAAAATGGGAGTGTGCTTATATTGATTTTGTAGCTGAGACTTCTTCACAAAATAGTTTGAAATCAGAATTGAAAAGTTATTTAGAAGAGCCTATTTTAATTGTTAAGTCAAATGATGGAATATTTGACATATTGGGTTATTGGAAATAAATTGGATTAAAGTACCCAACTCTATAAAAGATTGCACGGGACTTTTTAGCTATTCTCATTTCTACAGTTACTTCAGAATCTGCATTTAGCATTGGAGGTCGTGTATTAAGTACACACCATAGTAGATTGAAAGAAGACACTGTTGAAGCATTGATGTGTTATCAAGATTGGTTGCATAATATATTAAAAGGTTACAATTTATCATTCATTTAATAAATTATGATGTGTCATTTTTTTGTAAACTTACAATGCTTTTTTGTTAGGTCCTTCTAATGAAAAGTGTGCTTTTTACACAATCAACGAAGATGAAGATATAGATGATTGAATGATGAAATTATGGTAACTTTTTATCATTTTTTAATTTTATTCAATTTGATTTTATTGTACTAATCATTTTTTTATTAACTTGTAGGAAACTTTGCAAATGTGTGAAGGATGAAATGAAGAGAAATGATGAATGTCCTCTTATTGAACTTTAAACTTTGCAAATATTTGGAGTTGTAATTTAAATATGTGGAAACTTTGCAAATATTTGGAGTTGTAATTTAAACTTTATGTTAAGAAACTTATGGTGGAAACTTTATGTTAAAATATTTGGTGTTGTAATTTAAATTTTATGTTAAGATAAAATTTGAAAATTATATTGTGGTGGAAAGTGTGTTCAATAAAAATGAAGATGTAGATAGTTGTCATAAAATTTGTATCAAAATTTGAATTTTATGTTGTAGAATTTACAATAGTGATAGATTTGTAATTATGTGCATAAATATTTTATAATAGTTGACTATTTCCTAATTTTTTTTACATTTTTTGATAAAAAATTCAAAAAATCGAATTCCCCGCGAAAATTCGGGGCTCCGCGAAAATCGGGACGGGGGTTAAAATTTTCTCCGAACCGGAGATTCGAGGCGGGGTCGGGGGCGAAGGCGGATTGTCGGGGTCGGGGCGGGGGTGGTGTCCCCCGCCCCGAAATATTTGGTGGTTACTTTGCCGTCCTCGTTCACAAGTATTTTGACATTATGCACAACCAGCGAACTTGTTGTACCACATCAATTTATTCTATGGACAAAAATTGTAATCAAGGAACGAAGTTTCCTTTTTTTTGGGTCCAAGGGAGGATGAATAAGTTTCTTCCACTAGGAAATAACTGACAACATAAAAAAAATATCGAACTGAAAAGAGGTAAAGTTAGCAAACATGAAAAATATGTGTTAAGTTACAACAGGAATAGAATGGTATCGGGAAACAACTTACAAAAAGGCCAACTGGAGGAGGAAAAGAACAGCAACTTACAAACAGAGAAAGGAAAAAGAAAAAAACATATCTCCGTTATGTTAGCAAGCAAATCCCAGCAATGAAGTGACTTCTGGCAGAACTCCCTAAATCAAGCAGAAGAGTGCACAGAAAGACACCTTCGGGAGACGAGGAAGGTGAGTTCAACAGTAAGCTGAAGGATCTGCAAAATTTCACACACTGCTATTCTCAGGCAATGGGACAACTCCATCGAAGAAGTCTCCAAAATAATCATGTGGTTCGTGGACCAATTTGGAGATTATGTCCCTAAGCGTGATGACACCTTGCAAGTTCTCCTCATCAACAACATAGATCCTGTGGATCTTTTCAGAGTCTAGCCTCAGAATAACATCTTTAAGTGTGTCATCTTTTCTGCATGTAACCACACCAAGTAGCATAGGTGAGGCTTCATGGTGTTCCTCCAAGTAGTTCCTCACCGCAGTCAGGAAATTTTTAGCTGTTATGGACCTGCATAATCATTGGCAGAATACATAAATCAAGCAAACTCGAAACATGGGCATTCTTTTACGTTGGATGCGGATGAGGCATTGGGGTTGAAATTAAGCATAAGGGAAGTTGCATAAACTGTGGCACAAATTGGTCACTTCGTGTTTGTTCATTATACTGTCTATTACTCTTTGTAGAAAATTGGTAAATGCAAGCATAAGTATATCTGGATGGACAAATCATTTCAAGGAATTATGAAAAATTGCAAACCATTCAAAATCAAGGAACAACAGCCAGATGCATCACAGTGGAATAATTTTGATATTTTGAGATCAGCTAAACACAAACTGCATGAAGTACCTGTAGTCTTTGTATATCTCAGGAGCAGTTAAGAGATATTGGACATCCCTGATGCTTATATTTCCTATTGCCCTCTTCCCACTTTCATCTACAACAGGCAGACCTCCAATTCCTTTTTCTCTCATTAGTTGAAAGGCTTTTAGAACTGGCTCCTCCTCCTTTACCTGCAGAGGGAAATACATGCACGTAATCAAATAAATGCCAAAACAAATATTCATGTTAAAATGGACACAAGTATTTATTGTTGGGTGAACCCAAGTTCAGATGTTTTTATTTGTGGGTAATACATGTATTATTAGAATTCTTCATGCATATAACCGAGAATGGGAGGACCCAAACACACGCATTGAATAAACTGACAATCTAACCAAAAGAAAAGTGGTAGCGTAAAATTTGGATCCTATAGGTGGAAGCTGCAAGAACAAATAAGGCATTCCATGAGCAAAATATTATGGACAAAAACACTTTTTTGGGCTGAATATTAGGAAATGACAAACCTTAGAAAATCTATTAGGATAAATTTCTTAACTATATTTTATAACTCAAAGATCATTTAATTTTCATATTTTGCAATTGTGGTCATCCTAAACGGTAATAAAAGATTTAGTGGGGTAAATTACACAAATCGTCCCCCAAGTTTAGGTCAATATCCCCTAACTTCAATTTGTAAATCGATTGTCCCCGAACTTTATATTTCTTGCACGTATCGTCCCCCCGACCAGTAATAGCCGATTTTCCGATTAGATTGATGATGTGGCACAATAAAAATAATAAAATATTATAAAAGTAATAAAAAATAATAAAACTAAAAAGGGGCCAGCGTGCGAGCTCACCGGTGGGGAACTCATGCCCGCCGGCGAGCTCGCACAGGGGGGCGCCGGCCCCCGGCGAGCTCGCTAGGGGGGTGCAGCCCCCCTTTTCTTCCTCGCCGCGAGGGGGGCGTTGGGCCCCCTTTTCTTCCTCGTGCGCGGCGAGGAAGAAAAGGGGGACCGGCGACCCCCACCCCCTTGTCTTCCTCGTGTGCGGCAAGGAAGAAGGGAGGGCGGCGCCCCCTGCGAGCTCGCCGACGCGTGAGCTCACATACCGGCAATGAGGAAGAAAAGGGGTTCGGCGCCCCCTGCTCGCACAGGCGCCCGCCATTTTTTATTAATTTTTATTATTTTATAATATTTTATTAATTTTATTGTTCCACATCAGCAATTTAACCGGAAAATCGGTTATTACCGGTCAGGTGGATGAAGCATGCAAGAAAATTAAAATTGGAGGACAATCTAGTTACAAATTGAAGGTTAGGGATAAGTAGTTACAACACCCTTGTAATTTACCCGATTTACTGATTAGAATATTGACGTGACGCACACATTAACATTTTCTCTTATCAACATCAAATAAAAAATAAAAAAGGGCCAGATGCCCCTTTATGAAGTTTCTGCCCCTCGCAGGTGACAGGAGGGGGCCACCGCCCCCCTCCGCCTTTCTTCTTCAATTACCCTCCATTATCTCCAGGGAAGAGAGGGAGCCCCTCTCTTCTCCCGCCGTGGTGGCCAAAAAAGTGAGGCAGAGGGAGGTGGTGGCCTCCCTCTGTGTCTCGGGGGCCTCTCCTCTGCATGCAACAGAGGAGAGAGGAAAGGGGGGCACGACCTCTCTCCTCTGTGCGCAACAGTGGAGAGAGGAGAGGGGGCGACATTTGTCTCCTTTAGCGGCCCCCTCCTGCTCCCTCAGATACTGCAGTGAGGGGCTTCCGCCCTCCATTTGTCCTCGCCGAAGGTAATCTTTTAATATTTTATTAATTTCTGGTTTTTTTAGCAGATATTAATTAATAAGAGATACAGTTAAAATATGGTCATCAACATTTTAACCGATAAACCATATATTCACTGATTAAGATAACTAAGATTAAAATATTACAAAAACTGAATGAATTTTGAGTTTTGATTGAGTTGGGAACGGTAGTATATTGGACCATCGTTTCGAAAATTTTAGTAAGAGAGTTGACTGTATTTGAAATGTTTGGTTATATAAGGATTTTCCTGAAACCTTAACAGAAATATATGATTCCTACTTAGACAAATATGGCAAACAAAGGATAATGAATTCAGATGTGAACAGAAGGGCCCTTTTTCAAGGTTGACAGGATCCAGGATTTCAGGTAAATAATAAAGTCAACAGTGTCAATATCCTACATTATCCATAGAAAAAATATACATTAATCTCAAAAGAATGTACTTCAATATTCAAGTTTACCTTTTTTTTTTAGAAGATATTCAAGTTTACCTTGAAGTATTCTACGCATGTAATATGCATATTCTCCGATTTCTATGAACTATTTCCAGAAATAGCAGTCATATTGAAATATTTCAATAATATGTATGATCAGATGTGGAAATTATGGACTAGCAAGTTTACAGAATATGAGCAAGCAGTCTTCAACAAACAAACCCTGAGCACACTTGAACCACTAACTGTAATATAGAGAGAGATGCCAAGTTGTCAAATAACAATTGATGTCACCCCCATACTATCAACCATGAGTTCAACTGGGTCAATACATATTTTTTACATAAAATAAGACAATCTGAAATCCTAGTTCCTTCATTTGCCATGTATAACCATTCTTATGGGTTTTCTTTTTTCAAAAATAGTCTTAAATTTCAAGGGCCAGCACGATGTGCTGAAGAGGACCAGGGGCAAGATCCAGATGGCAAAGAAGGCGAGTGGCGACTGGTCACCACTCCTCTTGTCTTGCCAGGCAACTCAACCTATTCTATTTGTCTGGGGATAAACAATCTAGAGATATTCTCTACTAGATTTATTTGATTGATACAACAGATTCTCAGAACATAATTAAAGCATATATATAATGGATAGGTCTTTTTCAAAAACTAGGTTCATTTCTTGATGCCAAGTTCACTTGACAACTTTTTCTTCACAAAGTTCATTTGACAACTGACCATGATACTATGAATTGTAAATCAGCATTCCTTCAAAAAAAGGTAGTATAAACATGTCATTATTGCAAGAAAAATTGGCAATTAAAATGAGGGTAAAGTTAATGACCTTAAGAAGTTGATCCGGATTCATGACAGGAAGCCCCAGCTCAACAAGTTTCTTGCTTCCCCAGTTCTCGAACCAATGAAGTTCAACACATTCTGCAAGCATGTGAACAACCGCAGATTGTGTGATGATATTTTCAATTTTACCTTCTCCAATATCAACCACAGGAAGGCTCTTCATTCTATATTTTGATAACAGTAATAACATGGTTAGGAACGAATCAGAATTCTGCAATGCAAGAAAAGGTGCCCAGCGAAAGGATCCTGCTATGTCTTTTACCTGTAGAAAGAATCATAAGTTGATTTTGACTGGTAAACAGATTCTGAAAGAAAAATGCCTAAAGATCAAATGACCTTTGTATTTTTGTAAAGGTCTGAGGATGTAAGAGTCTCGAAGAAGCTTCCTGAATCAGCAGCTTCAGGACCAGATTTTGCTGGTCCAACAGCGGCAGCAACTTCAGCTGCAGCAGCTGAAGCAACCGAAGCACCTCTTATTGCAGAAACTGGTGTACCCAGTGTAACAGCACCAAGTGTAGCTGCTAAACCACCTATGCCTAGTCCTGCTGCAGTAGAACCTGCCATCATCCTCAGTGCTGCAACTTCAGACTGCCAAAATAAAATATAATCAACCAACAACAACAACAACAACAAAGCCTTATCCCACTAGGTGGGGTCGGCTACATGGATCATACGACTTCGTTGATCCATGTACATGAGATTCGACAGAGTTTTACGCTGGCTGTCGGGGCCTAACACAACCCTCCTCCTTTATCCGGGCTTGGGACCGGCTATAAAATAAAATATAATCAACCAAGGGAGAGAAAAAAAATAGTTACGATACAACCCATTTCATCTTGCCTTCTGATTTTTTTGTTGTTTTCTTTAATTGCGTGGGCAAATAGGTGTCCACTAAATCATACAGCACTCATCATGAAAGGATGGATATTGAAACTCAGTCTAAGCTTTTTTCTACCTTTCTGCTTTATTAATGTTCCCATAGGTGAATAATGTTGCAATCCTACATCTGAAACATGTTGAACCATAACTGCTGGGATAAATGAAAAAGAAAAAAAATTCACTTTGTCAAATATTTTGATGTTTTCTTGAAGAACTTAAGAAAAAAATTTCTATACATTAATAATTACTTTATCAGCTAAATCAATAAAAACTAAAAGAAGCTGTCATCTACACTGAATTAACATGTAAACTGAGATTGCTTCGGAGGAGATGCACACAACCAGATAAATCAAGACTTCAACTCACATACCTGATGAAGAAGCCACACAACAATGCCAGGAAACTCGACAATGCCAATGTATCTGTCAATCCAACTGGCATCTTCTGAAGCATCCACGTTTTTTACAGGCGCACTTAGGATCTTGTGCTTGGATAAAATTTCAACAGCATCAGCTAGAGAAGAATCTGATGGAATCTCAACCACTGCAAGGACAACATCAAAGAAGCAAGTATTAGTGTCATTTCATCTCATATAGTCCCTAAGTTGAAACTTGAGGATCTAAAGGCGCAGCAACAGTGACAGATGTAAGAAGTATAAACACCAAAACCTCTGTATCGAGCATGAAGATGCTGAACTCCCAATCATGAGCTGTAGCTCATAAAAAGAGTCTGTTCTCATGTCATGGTGGAAGCCTAGTTATATGATCATCAAGAGGACATCATGTACTGCATGCTAATTTGTGTACATCTGAATAAGTGGGGCTAATGGGTCATTTCAGGAACCTCGAATTGATGTGATGGACGAATTATGAGAGTACTCCAAGATGTTCAAAACTCTAAAACTCACACAATCCGAATACTTATAATAAATTGGACACAACACTACCAGAAATGAGGTATTGACATTTCAATACATATCAAGTAGACACTCAACATTTATCTAAGAGAAAGTAAAAGCAAGGCGAATACATAAGGCGGTCCTATAGTAAACTCAAGCAACTCCTAGATCCGGTTCTTAGTGGTGACTAATCCTAAATTATTTTTTAGTTTCTTACCTTGCAAGTCAACAGAATGAACCAGAAGATTGGAAAAAGGAAGTAGAAAAAAGGAAGGATCTTTCTACAGTTGAGAAATCCTCGAGAGTACGAGGAGGAGGAGACCTTGGGAAGGCGGGGCGTGGGGAAAAGAAGAAACGGGGAGGTCCTGGAAGCAGGAGTTGAGCTTCTCGGAAGGGCTGAGCTGCGGCTGTTGCACGTCCCACAGGTCCTCAAGTCGGTGACCGATCTCCGCCTCGGGACTCCTCGGCGTCTGCACCTCCGCCGCCGCCGGCGAGTGCTCCATAACCAATTCTACTTCGTTCTCCTCCTTTTCCTGGTTGCAGAGAGTAGCTGGTGGAGAAGAAAAGAACCTTCTTTTGGGTAGAAGAAAAGAGACTGCCCTGCTAAAATTTATCACACGAAAGTAAGGAAAAGAAATATCATCGCTCTATCAAAAACATGATAGAAACAACAACAACAACAACAAAGCCTTATCCCACTAGGTGGGGTCGGCTACATGGATCATACGACGCCATTCCGCTCTATTAGTAACCAAACCTTTCGGTATATTATTCACCAATAGATCTTGCTCTATTAGTTCGCCAAGTGTCCGCCTTGGCCTCCCTCTCCCTCTTTTAATCGGACTCCAGATTATTTGATCTACTCTTCTTACTGGCGCATCTAATGGTCTTCTCTGAACATGACCAAACCATCTCAAATGATTCTCTACCATTTTCTCACTAATAGGAGCCACTCCGACTCGTTCACGTATATGGTCATTCCTAATCTTATCTAATCTTGTATGACCACACATCCATCTCAACATCCTCATTTCGGCTACCCCCACTTTACGTTCATGTTGTCCCTTCATAGCCCAACATTCACTACCATATAACACTGCTGGCCTTATAGCAGTACGATAGAATTTTTCTTTAACTTTATTAGGTACTTTTCTATCACAAAAAACTCCAGTGGCTTTCCTCCACTTACACCAACCAGCTTGAATTCTATGATTAACATCGTCATCAATCTCACCATCTTGTCTTACAATTGATCCTAAATATTTAAACTTTGTCACTTGAGGAATTATATCCTCCCCTAACCTAACTTTCAAATCGTCTCTAAGTTGTTTATTTGTGAAATTGCTATGCATATATTCTGTTTTATTCCTACTTAAACGAAAACCCTTTGACTCCAACGTATTTCTCCATATTTCCAATTTTGTATTAATCTCTTCTCTTGAATCCGCTAAAAGTACTATATCATCCGCAAATAGCATGCACTTAGGTACCTCCTCTGTGATACTCTCGGTTATAGCATCGATAACTAAGTTAAATAGATACGGGCTTAAAGTTGATCCTTGATGTAGGCCAATTCCTATAGGAAAAACATGATAGAAAAAAATTATAAAATATGAATTTATTTTGCAGTTTGGGGCTTAAAATAAAAAAAAATCTAAACTCGAAAATAAGACAAGAATATAAATCTGAACTAACGGGTAACGACAGACAGCTGACGACTCGGGATTCCTTTTAATTAAGGAAAAAAATATAAAAAGAACAGAATTTAGTCTCCTAATTGAGTCATCATAACATATAAATTTAACAATTTTTTGGGATAATTTAAAAAATGTGAGTATCAGGGAAATGTTTAGTCTAAATTTTTAGAAGGATTTAACATTTTTCTATCCAAAAATAAGGTGATGATGTCGAGTTCTCAAATATCACGAAGGAAATAAAAAAATGCACGCATGCGTGATAATAATAGAAAATAAGACAACATTACATTTATAGTTTATTTTTAAATTATTTGAATGAATTTATAATTTATTTTTAATAATATACCGAAAGGTTTGGTTACTAATAGAGCGGAATGGCGTCGTATGATCCATGTAGCCGACCCCACCTAGTGGGATAAGGCTTTGTTGTTGTTGTTGAATTTGATCAACCTTGCACGATCAAGCACATATGAGTTGTTTCAGTATTTGATGACAAAACATAACATAGACGAGATATCAGGGTCATCAAATTTATGATTTTAATAATTATTATTAACATAATTAAATTAAGATAATTTTATTGAATTGATGAAAATGATAAAAGTTTCTAATACAATTAGCAATTGAAGGCAGATTCCCTGACCTGCTTATTATCTCATCAAAGGAATAATAATAATAATAATAATAATAATAATAATAATAATAATAATAATAATAATAATAATAATAATAATAATAATAATAATAATAATAATAATAAACTTCTTTTAAGTATCAATTATAACTATTTATCATGTAACATATTTCTACTTCTCATTGGTCAAGAATGCTAAAGTTTTAACATGCTACTATCATTTTCTTCTGGTCTCATAAATTTTTCTTTCATTTGCATACACAATGTACCAATTGCTAAAGGTGTACCTCAAAACACAAGAATCGTATGAATCAAACATTGTCCATGCGAATATTTTATCTACAGTTATTCAACACAAACAAGGGCACCCGAGGAAAACAAATGAAGCACCAACGAGGGGGCATCTAGTTCTCTTTCTCTTCCACATGATCATGAATGCACTTAATTAGAGGAACAAGCAGCCCAAAGGGGTGTTTTACTTTTAACTTCATAAACAAACTAAGAAGATAACTCCATAACAAACTTCTAATGGTCGTCGACCATGTAGGATCACTATTTGTATATATAGACAGAGATACATGCCAAAGCGGTAAAAAAAAATAGCAACTGATGCTACTAATAAATGTAGTCCTAATTTCGCCTCCAAAAGGAAATGCAGTCCTAATTTTCTTAGCATCTATATAATAGTTTCCATGAAATGAATATGTTCTTTTTACTTGACAACTGATTATGTCATTACAACAACAAAGCCTTATCCCACTAGGTGGGGTCGGCTACATGGATCATACGACGTCATTCCGCTATATTCGTTGATCCATGTTTATAAGATTCGACAGAATTTTATGTTGGCTGTCGGGGCCTAACACAACCCTCCTCCTTTATCCGGGCTTGGGACCAACTATAAAATATAGGCGGAGTAACTGATTATGTCATTATGCATTTAAAATCAACATATATTTTCATAAGAGAAAATGTTGTAAGCTGTTCACATTCCGAGAAAAGTCAGAAATCAAAATATATCATGGATTAACATTAATGAACCTATGAAGGATTCATGATAAATTTCTTATTTTCCTAGTTCTTGGACCAATGAAGTTGGACACATTCTGCAAGAATGTGAACCGCTGCAGACTAATAATATATTCAATTTTCCCTTCAACAAGATCAACCACAGGAAGATTCTTCGTCACATATTTGCATACCCATTATTTACATTGTCTGGAACGAATCAGAATTCCGTGAGACAAGAAATGGTGCCCAGCGAAAGGATCCTTGAATGTTTATGACATGTGGAGAGTGATCATGTTTGGACTCAAGTATTTCACTAGTAAACAGATTCAGGAAGGAAAAATGATAAACAATGTTCCTTTTTTACCTTCGTTCTTTTCAGAACTCTGAAGATGTTAGAGCAACAAGAAGTTTCCACCGGTCAAAGCAGCAGCCTCGGAACTTGATCTGGCTCATCAATGGACGCAACACAAGCTGAAGCAGCTGAAGCAACCTAAGTACTTCCTACTGCAGAAACTGGAGTACTGAGTATAGCTATGTCGTAGAACCTGCTATGATTCTCAGAGCTGCAACTTCAAACTGCAAAATAAAATCATAAGCAACCAAGGGAAAGCATGGTTTTCTATATAAAGCACACAACTATCAAGATTCCAGCAAGGAGTGTCAGCAAAAGCATGACATATGGATTGTCAGTCGGCTGATCAAGCTACAATGATAATCTAGCATCAACATACTCATTAAACAAACAAATTTAGCAAGTAACCAACAAGCTTCTGTCAGATTAAGATTTAATGCAATCTGTCATATATAAGGCATGAATGCTCAGTATGCAGGAAGATCTGAGAGCCGAATTTCTTTTTCAACTGAATCATTGAAACATTATACTTATTCAACAAGGAAAAGCCCACAAATCATATTCACCACTTATGGGACATTGGCTGATTAGGTTTATTTTGCTCGGGATTCAAGTGGTGGTTTTCGATCTTCGTAAATCCTAGAGTTTACAAGGAAAATGCAGTACCTGCCTGCTGCAATCAAACCCATGTTTTGTTTTGTTATTGTTTTTCCCTTTTTTTCCTTGTTCCCTGTGCGTTGGATACAATCATGTATTGACACAGATGCTTACCTTAAAAATGACATGTATCATAGAACCGACCTCTTCAGCCACTCAAGGAGTTCCATAAATGATGTGGCAATAAGTCACAAAACCATACAACATTCATAAGGAAAGGACACAGCATGCTTGGCCAGTTAAGCCATTTTTATGCCATTTTTGCTTTATCAAGTTTCCGACAGATACTCAATGTTGCAGTCTTACAGCTGTAATATGTTTTACCACAACCTCTCGGATCCAAGAAAAAACATTTCACTTTTATCTCACACACATTGCAAAATAATTTTCTCAGATCCAGTTATATGCACCTAAAATGTCTGCAACAGAGCATCGGAACATCTCTTTACAAAGCAGAAGACAAGCATGTTTTCTTTCTATGTTGATGATAATTTTATCAGCTAAATCTCATCAAAATAATATGTCAACTTTTACTGAAATGCAAATGCAAATTGATGATTGTTTAATTCACATACCTGGTGAAGAAGTCACACCAAGACACCAGGGTACTCTATGATGAAATGTCTAAGTAGTAATCAAAAAGGCTACTCCTCCACAAAAGCCATGATTTATCTCTATAGATAGGTTGTGATCGAAACGTTTATGAGTATAGATTTGACTGATGTTGCTTTCATGCCTCCTGATAATTGAAAATTGTTCACCAGAAACTTCTCAACAATACATTCTACTAAAATCATCATTCCCTTCGAAATGCCAAAATGTCGCGTGCTAACTGAAAGCACACAAAGTCATCCCTAACGATGGTTGGAAACATCTATTCTGCCAGAAGTTGGAATTCTTATCATACTTTTGGAGATATTGCATCATCATGAACATCAATCTCCATCCTCCACATGGAAATATGATTCCACATATATGTCTAGTGAACAAATGTATTGATTATTGTTCTTCGTGGAAACATTCTCTCAGTGGACCTGATGTCCTCCACATACATTCCAAGTGCCTTGTTAGTTGATTAAACAGTCAGTGTATGTCATCTGAGTTGCCATGTTTGATATCTTGAACTACAAACTCATGTATATTACAATTGATTTCAATCCAACTATATGCAGTTTCCTTTTTTATCTCATTATCTTTCATAAGATTTCTAAGACTGCTCATATCTTTCCACCTGCACATTCCGGAGTACATATTTGAGATTAGAACATACAGTCCCCCACTCTCCGGCTCAAGCTCCAGAAGTTGCTTCATGATTTGTTGCCCGACTTTCCAGTTTCCATGACTCCTGCAAGCCGCTAGCAAGGCACCTCATACAACAACATCAGGTTTCATAGGCATGCAGATTACGAGCTCTACTGATTGCTGAAGTTGACTGCTTCTCCCAAGAAGATCTACCATGCAAGCATAATGTTGAATTTCTTTGAGAATTCTGAAAACTTGACTCATGGCTTCAAAATATTGCTGTCCAAATTCCAGAAGACCACCATGGCTACATGCACATAACAAACCAGTGAAAGTAATAGCATCAAGGGAAACACCTTCAGCCACCATCTGATTGAAGAGTTCAATGGCATCATGTGCACATCCATGCATCACCAAAGTCCCAATGATCACATTCCAAGATACCGTATTCTTTTCGGGCATCAAGCTAAAGAGTTCCATAGCAGTGTCCATGAAGCCACATTTTGCATACATATCAATAAGCGAATTATATAGAGTTACACTGGGGTTCGCAACATGTTCACTAATGAACATGTGGATTTTCCTTCCCATGATCAGATCATCAATTTGACTAGAAGCAGAGAGGGCAGCCACTAGAGTGGCCTCATCTGGCGCCACATTTGATGATTGCATATTGCCATAAAGATCCAAAGCTTCATAGTAAAATCCATGCTGAAGGTAACAAGAGATCATAGCATTCCAAGAAATTGTATTCCTTTCAGGCATCCGATCAAACAAACTTCTAGCAACATCAAGGAATCCATGCTTTGCATAAGCACAGATCAAACATGTCCAGGAAACCACATTCCTGACAGACATGCCATGGAAACATCTATGTGGCACAGAAATTTTACCACACTTTCCATACATGTCTATCAGAGCATTCCCCAAAATCACATCGACATTAATACCAGTAACCAACATGTAATGATGTACTACTCTACCCAAGTAAATATGTTGTGATTGTGCACAAGCAGAAAGGATATTTACCAGAGTGAATTTATCGGGCCCTATAGCTGATTCTCGCATTACCACAAACATATGGAATGCTTCCTCGTAGTCACCCGACTGAACGTACGCGCCGATTATCGAATTCCATGAAACAATGTTTTTACTAGGAATCTCCTCGAACACCTTACGAGCAAATGCAACGGACCCGCCAGAAGCATAAGCATTCAAGAGGGCGTTGGCGACAAATATCTGTAAATCAAAGCCCAGCTTCAAGGACAAAGCATGGATCACGAATGCCTCCGCCAAAGCCGGTACACGTGCGCAGGATTTGAGAAGGAAAGGCAGAGTGTATTGGTTAGGCAAGAGTCCCTGCTGCAGCAACGTGGAAGAAGGCGGAGCGCCTCTCCGGGGATGTCTCTGTTCGAGTATCCCCGGATCAAGCTGTTCCACATGAAGGTGTTGGGCGCGACCAGCGTCTCGAAGACTCGCCGGCCGTAACGGAGATCGCCAGCGTCGGAGACCGAGCAAAAGTCGATGAGCTCGGCTGCCAGAAAGGTCTCCTCGGGAAGCAAGCCGTTGGCGATGAGCTGCGCATGGAGCTGCTTGAGTTGTTTCATGGAAGGACATCTCTGGAGGAGCGAGTCGAAGCGGGAAACAGCAGCAGCACTCATGCATTCGGCATCTAACTTAAAAAAGTGAAACGCCGCCTCAACGTCGTTGGCGATAACTGAGATCAATCCAAAATACGGATTGGAACAATTTACTTTTGTTCTTCTCTTGTTCTGTTATGAACCAGATAAATAAAAGTGTGGAAAAAGAAACAATTTGTATGCGATTTGAAATTTCTCACAAAATGTGCGGTGGATCACTACACGTACTAATTTATTCGAAATCCAAATTGTTCATGGCAATTTCGATCCAAAACAAGAGCTAGCCGGCAATCCATCGAACAAGAGAAATGAAACAAAATCTGCATGCGCTGCATTGCACTCGTAGAAAATTAGGAGATGCGCCTGCAGATGGTCAATCCGTCGCCGACGCAGAGCTGAACCAGCTCGATTCGAGGATCCGCAGCCAGAAGGGCGTTCAGCTTCACGACGGAGCTCCGAAGTCCTTCGAACCACGCCGGAAAGTTGGAATTCTCGGAGGCAGCAGCAGTCACGGTGCCATACCACAGCGTGTTGTCGTAGGCGATGACTCCTCCGACCTTAACGAGCTTCAGCAGGCGCTCGTGGTACTCGGGGTAGTTGTCCTTGTCGGCATCCACAAATGCGAAGTCCCACAAATCTTCTTCTCCTTCACTCACCTGCACACATACATGTGATGTGAGTGAGAGGGCAGTGAGCGGATCACATTGCCTGCTACAGAATCATCAAAATCAACATAAAACTGATCACTGTATCGATCGACAACTATAAATGTTCTTAATTTTGGTACGAAGCTCATGAAAGGGTCTCAATTTCGTGTTGCAATGTATTAAAAAAAAAAACAGACCTTACCTGTTGGATCATCCTGTCAAGAATTGGCATCGCTTCGGATTCGACAAAATTGATCTTGCGTTCGACGCCTACCTTCTGAATGTATGGCAGTCCTATTTCAAAACTTGGTTTGTCTACATCGATAGCAATTATCTGCAACACAGGAATACGAACAACATGCATAAGACTGTCGCACGCATGTCATTCATTTTAGTATCGATGTAGCTTGATGATTAGAATTAGCACCTGTGTAAAGTTTAAGGTACTGATAAAAATAAAAATGGGCCAATTAATCTTCCAAATGCATCTATATCACCAGATTTCAAGTAAAATGATTTGGGGTCATCAATGGCACCAAGAAAATTTCAGTGAAATGGTCAAGTGACGAAGCATTTGGAAGGCCATAAAATTGAATGTTGCAGAAATGCCTCAACACTCCAACCTTTGAACTGTACAGATATGTAGGAAATATATATAGTGAAACAAAGAACCTCATCTTTTTTTTTTCTGAAAGAGTATTTTCCTGAAATTAACACAAAGGATACATATAAAGAGAAGAAGGATGAGGAAATTAGCAAATCAGCACCTTGCCGTCATCTGGCAATGCCAATGCAGTTGCAAGGAGAGAGTACCCTGTGAATACCCCAATCTCGATTGTTCTCTTTGCGTTGGTCATCTTCAGAAGCATGGACAGGAGCTGCCCTTCCTCGGGATCCAGACACATCACACCCCTGTACATGTTACAGAAACAAACGTAATACATATGTTTTCATTTGAGAAGGCATGCGACTAAAATGCCAGAAGAAAGAACAAGAAACTTTGAGGAGATCCATAAAAAAGAAACTTGCCATTTGTGTTTGCCGGTCTCCTCTCTCAATGCTTTGAGCAGCTCATGCTCTCTGGGATACACGCTGGTCTCAAGTATGTACTGCATGATTCTCATAGGTGCGATCAATTAGCATCTGGTAGTGGCGAGGAGTAACAGCACGAGGAAGAAATCCAAGGGAAGAAAATTTAAGAACACAAAGCAAGCAATCAAACCTTGTGCAGTGCATCACTCTGCACTAGATGATGGTGCACTGGTATGCCATCCTCCCTGAAGGATACCATTGTGTTGTCCTGACGGAGGCCACTCAGATCGAACAGCCGGTAGAAAACAGAAATCAGTGAGCTCAAGTTTGCTCTTTCTTGAGAGAGAGAGTGGAGGGAGGGAGAGTGAGCTAGCAATACTTATTTGTGCGAACAGGAAGATGGAAAAATAATAAATATTAATCAACGGGCACGCATTGAATTGGGTAGTTGCCAAGAAGGGATAAAAATTAAAGTGGCTTTTCCTCCTCCCTGGCATCACATTGCAGAAATAACATGGGCAATCTTTTCAATGTGCAATTACCTGTCAAATTGTTATATATCCGAGTGTGCAGAATTTTTTCATTGGGAGTCACATTTAGTAGTGTTAGTAAGCGTTCTAGATGATCTAATTAAATTAATTGAATTCGAGAAAGGACCGATTTCTAATTTATATATAATGCAAGCACGAGTTAAGCAGTCTAACGCCGCTTCCGGACACCAAAAATTGGTTACGCGAAAAAAATGTTATTATCACCATTAGCAATGTAATGCCATTAATTAGGCAACACAATCGCGAACAAAAAATGTATTCCTTTACATGCATTATCGTGTTTCTTGCTTGTTATGATCGATGCACATATTTATTATAAGCTTTTAAAAATAGTTTTATTTTTTTATCTGTTTATATAGAAAACTAACAATTTAATAAACCATGTCTTTTGTATTAACAAAGTAATAGACTGAACAATGTTTAGTTGTTCTTGGATTTGACCTATTTTCTCCAAGCTTTTGCATCTCAATGTATCACAAGCAATAGCAATTAATCTCTAATATACGTTTATAGATTGTTAGAAAGAATACTTCCAAAAAAGAGAGCACATTTAATGCTAAGAAAAAAGTGCGTATGAATGATGTTCATCCAGTACAAGAAAAGTACTTATTTCAAACGGTCCAAACGGTCTGAAAATCCAAGAAAATCGTTCTGTTTCATACGGATTTATTGACGAATCCGTTCAGTGGAAAAAGAGGGCGTCGTGAATCCATTTTCGATGGCTCAACAAAATCCGTCGAAAGTTTCGACGGTTGTAACCGTCGCAAAACTCTGACGGTCGCAATCGGCGGCGGCAACCGTTGAAATATTCTGGCGGCGGCAATAGTCGAAAAACTCCGACGGTCACAACTATCGAAAGTTCCGGCGGTGACAACCGTCGCAACGGATTTTTATAATATAAAAAAATTTGGCAACCGCCGGCCGCCTGGTACAGCCGACCGACAGATCGACCACCTGGTGCCGCCAACGGCAAATCCCGGCCGTCAGCGGCCAAAACCGGTCGCTAGCGGCCAGATTTGGACGCCGACTTGATCCGGTCGCCAGCGGCCCGAACCGATCGCCAACGGTCAGATCCGGCCACCGACCAGATCCGGTCGCCTCTCTTTGTCTAAATTTTATAATTATTTTAAAATAAATAATTATATATTATTTTTTATGAATATATAATATTTTAATTGAATTCAGTGTCCATCAACATCCTAATCAATATATTAACTTAGAAATCTGTTATTGCAATAAATTTATAAGTTGGGGGACTTATTTATTACAAAGTAAAGTTAGAAGATTAAAATGGAATCGAGACAAAGTTAAGAAATTATTTTTGAAAATTACTCAAATAAGAAGGATAACTAATTACCCAAAAGGAGAAGGATTGCTTAAAAATACTTAAGTTTTTTTAATTATTTGATATATAAATTAAGTAATATATGCTTACTGAGTTATTTCAATAAAAATAAAAATTAATTACTCTTATCAGATAATAATATAATAATCTTGGCTATGTCAAATTCATATTTAATTAGCATAATAAATTATTATTTTATCAATATAATACTAAAACTGTTCATTTTTTTCAAAGAAAAAACCCTAAAAGCACCAGGCGAACAGGAGAAAGTGGAGAGGGAAAGAGAGGGGGAAGGAGGCGAGAGGATGGCGAAGACGGTGCTACAGTTTCCTCAGGCGACGAGTCTCACCGCGAGATTGCATCCGGTAGTGCTCTTCAACATCTGCGACTCCTTCGTTCGCCGCCCTGATCAGGCCGACCGCGTCATTGGCACTCTCCTCGGCTCCGTCTCCGCCGACGGCACCGTCGAGATCAAGAACTCCTACGCCGTCCCTCACCAGGACACTGCCGACCAGGTAACCTTTGCGTCTGTTGCCTCAGTCTCCTGACGTTTTTGGGAAAAACTGGAGGGAATCCATGATTGCTTAATTGCAGATGATCCCTGCCTGCTGAACTATCTTTTCTCCCGTAACAATAGCTAAAACTTCTATGCAGTAGACAATTTTTCATCCAAGATATCACTTTGTGTGTATTGTTCCTACTTTTCCCATGTTGTCTTCTCCTGGAATGCAAGGACGACAAGGTGAATTGAACTCATTGTTTGGGAATCATTGCGAACTTCATATGTTTCTTGATATTTTCCCTCAATGCTGTGGACTATGGATGATATGCTTTTTGAACACAAAGAATTGACAACAATAGCTTCCAGGTTTCGATACATTTTTCTTTTTCTTATTCCGTTTGAAATGACTGATTGCAGGTGGCAATCGACATTGAATACCATCATACTATGTACAATTCCCATCAGAAGGTTAACCCAAAAGAAGTACTTGTTGGATGGTAAATTTTCACTTTTTACACATGTTGTTCTTTATCATTCTATCATAATATACGATGATAATAAGATAGGTCTAATTCTTACTACTGCTTCTACTCAGCATAATTTTTATCATGATCTCATTCTTGACCTTCTTTTTAGCATTTTGATAGTGAATTATTTTCTTAATACTGCACAAAGATGTTATGTAAATATGCAATAGATAGTTTGAAACTGACAAATATACCTCTAGCAATCTTAATCATAGGTTATTTAACTGTTTGCCTCCTTTGAAACATCTGTCCTTTAGCTTGCTGGGGTTGTGAACCAACAGTAAAATCTAACGAGTCTGCAACTGTAAACTCTTCTCTTTCAGAAAGAAGAAAACATAAAAACTAGCAAGTCTGCGTCTTAGAAATGAGTTAACTTGCCCTGAAATCATAATCTGAAGTGAATTCGAGTTACTCTCGAGCTGGCTCAATAAACTTTGTCAAGTTGGTAGACTCGACTGCATCGATAGATGATTATTTGCTTTCCATGTTTAGCAGCTTGGGTTCCTAGGTATTAATTAAAAATAAAAGTAAAATAGAGAAGCTGATGAACTATGATTGAGATCTCTATTGTGAAGTTATCATGCAGTGACAACTTACTCTTCTCTTTGTGGTGGCTTTCCCCTCTTTGTCAGCCTCTCGCAATTCTGTAACCAGCAATCTCTCTTTCCCCAACGATGGTGAGGAATCATGATTCATGTCCTTTACTTTCGCCAATCTGCTTTGTCACCTCCCAGAAATCATAAAAAAGGGGAAGGATGCTCTAGTTTTTTATGGACTTATCTCTTGTGAACCCTTATCTCTTTAGTATGATGTCCTTATTGTCTTACTTTTCCTATCAAACATGAGTTTCTTCCGTAAGTTGATTTGAGACTGGGTTAATGAAATGAGTCATTCGATTATTGAGAGTAATCATAGAAAAAGTGGAAGGGTGCTCTAGTTTTTTATGGACTTATCTCTTGTGAACCCTTATCTCTTTGGTATGACATCCTTATTGTCTTACTTTTCCTATCAAACACGAGTTTCTTCTGTAAGCTGATTTGAGACTGGGTTAATTTTTTGAGAAGAAATGAGTCATTTGAGACTGGGTTAATGAAATGAGTCATTCGATTATTGAATGTTGTTTATTGATCTATCATTCCAAGATAGTGGCGACGCAAAATTGGTGCTTTTTAGAATTTGGTAAGAACCTTTAGGAAAATTAGTTTTGACCATTATAGGGTCTTGCAGGACTTGCATGTTTTAAATATGTTTAGGTTGATGCCAGGTTAGAGGGTTAGTTGCTAGAAAAAGGTCTATGTTGAGAACGTGATAGTGGATGAGGAGCTGAACATTGTAATATGTCAGCAGTTCAATAAAATGGATGATTACAAAAGGCACTCCTTTTCACTCTCAAAATGAAATATGTTAGGTTGATTATTGTAATTAATTTCAACATGATGAGTACCGTGACTTAATTTTAAGTCTTGCTTGATGCACTTTATTTCTTGTAACCTTCAAGTACATATGAGTCACTGATATGAATCCATATGTTGTTTATCTTGATTGCACTTTAAATTAACTACCTTAAATAAATTTAGTGTCTTTTTCCTGTCAATATGAGAAAACAGGCATTGATAAGATAAGTCATCACATGGCAACAAATTCTCTTCTATCGACTAGTTGTACACAGTTGCTCTATGTTTCATGACATTATCCAATTGTTTGAACCATCAAATGACCATTTTCTGTTCAGTGCTGAGATCATTTTGCAATCTATCTTTAGATCATCACAGGAATACATTATACTCTGAAACATCAGAAACAACCTTTTTCATGCTTACTTATGATGCATTATCTTGTAAACAAGTAAAAAGTAGTAAACAAATGCACGCATTTGACTTGGATTAGCATCTTGCATGAAACCTATAGCTTGGTTTATTTACTGAAAACTCTTTTTCCTATTTTCCTGTATTTGACTATCAAGAAAAATTTGTCAACTGAGAAGTTCCTCAATTGACCAAACAACCATATATTTTGAGTCTATGGAGGAGGTAAGCTTCTCCAATTCTGACCTAATTCCAACAAGGGAAGAACACAAAGGTCTTTTTCTCCTTCTTCCTGCTTTTCTTTGCCGATGTCACTGTCATTAATTTCTCTGTTCCAACAATCAACATGAAATTTCTAGTACTTTTAATAACGTGTGATTAAACACATGAAAACTGGTTAGCTTCTTCAGCAAACAAATTCCCTGAAAACATTTTCGTCAATCACCTTTGTTTTCCTTTCAAACAAGTGTGTTTTAGCAGAACACACGGTACTATTGTAGTGGGTTGATATGCTTCGTCCTCTAACTCAATAGTCACACCAGAGGCACCTCACGTTGTGCAGGTTTTCCACCGGCTTTGATGTCTCTGGACAGAGTGCGTTGATACATGAGTTTTACTCAAGGGAGGTGACAAACCCTGTCCATCTTACTGTTGACACTGGTTTTACAAATGGGGAGGCTTCCATCAAGGCATATACCTCAGTTAATTTGACTCTTGGCGAACGACAAATTGCTACTCAATTTCAAGAAATCCCCCTGGATTTGACAATGTGTGAAGCCGGAAGAGTTGGATGTATGATTTCCACATTCACTTTTCAATTTAAGTCTCATATTGTTTCTTTATATTTTGAACAATTCCAATGTCAGTTTTTTTTTTTGTGCTGCCTTTTGGCATGTGATTGCTTATACCCTAGTTTTGAGAAAAGATGGAACTTTGAAATTTGTTTTATGAAAAAGCTGCTGTGATGCGTCAGTCATGAATCCCATGATGCCTACTTAATTTATATAACAGAAGTGAAATAAGAAAGGACAGCCCAAAGTGTCTTTTGCCATATAAAGTATACTTCACTCATCAGGAGCTCTTGCTATCCAATTTCTGTTGGATAGGTTCTGGTCTCTTCCTACATGTAACATCTGTGGTTGGATTCACTTGAATCATTAATCATCCTATGTACTTCCCAGACACAAATTTATTGTGCATCTCAGATTTATCAATACACATTATCTCTCTTCAAGGTGGACAGGACATTGCATATGTAGTTGTATGACCACCGTCGAAGATGTCACTTGTCTTTTGCTTGTTATGCTTGTTGGCAATGTTATTAGATCGACACAATTTTAGGATGTTGAAGCTATCATCTATCAATTTGGTTCTGTGATTATTGCTTGATACCATTATAAGAGTCTGAGATTCATTCTCTGTGTCTGTTGGAACTCCTGGAATTATTTGACCATCTTTTTTGCTATACTCAGGAATCTTTTTTACTGTAAATGATTTGTAAGCTTATGATACCAAATCCCTCTTTATCTTTATAGATGACATTTTAAAGACTACAACAGTGGACAAACTTCCAACTGATTTGGAAGGAATGGAAGCCTCGATGGAGAGACTGTATAACCTTATTGATGATGTCTACAAATATGTTGATGATGTTGTAGTAAGTAATTTGGCTTTTCATATCTTTTGAGTTGAGTGCCTCATCATTTTGGCATGATGTCCTTATAATTTGTATAGGAGGGACGTGTGAAACCTGATAATAAGATAGGGAGGTCCATTGCTGAGAGCTTGGCATCTGTACCAAATATGTCTTCGGCAGTTTTTGATAAGGTTTTCAATGATAGGATTCAGGTATCCTCTTTGTTAATACTAAAGCGATATTCAAAACGTCACTTTGCCTTCAGAAGGTATGTCTAATTTTCTTTTCTTTGCAGGACAATTTAGCACTGGTTTACCTGTCTAGTCTCACAAGGGTTCAACTGAGCATAGCAGAGAAGCTGAACACCGCTGCTCAAGTATTGTAACCGCTGCCCTTGTCTCAGTTGCGTTTTGCTTACCTCTTTTCATCTTCAGTTCAAGGTTCTGTCCTCAATTGGTTATTTAAGATGGAACAAAATACTACTAGGTATTTTATGCACACCCACAGTTTTCATGTCCGACATTTGGTAGGTCTTTTTATATGTTGAGACATTTGAGTTGTACTTTAAATTGAATTGTCAGAGGCGTTTGATTGGAATTAATTTTGATTGTTGCCTCTAGCGTTAGTAATATTTTATTTTACTTTTCACTTGCTGAGCTGCATAGAGTGATTGAAAATGAATCAATATGGATATGGACTTCTGTTGCACCGCTGATCTGTTTGCTGTGTGATGTATGGATTTGAAAAAAATATTCAAGCCATCATCTGGGTTTGGGGAGAATGCAAGTGAAGCCGATAACATTTTGTCCAGAACAAAGATTTGTGATTTCGGATCCCCATCAATGCGTATCTTCTTTGTTCGAGATTGAATCAGTGCTATTTTGTTTGTTTAGTTGTGGTTCTGAATACTTTCCATTGTTTGATGTTAAGTAAATTTGTTGCTCCATTGTTATGGTTTAGATGTGCTATTGCTAGCAGGCAACTTCAACAGCACGTTCACCTTATGGGTTCTTTCGACCTTTGATTTAGAATCTTCTCCTCCCTAGTGGCAACTTTCAGATTCGAAATGCCAAAAGGCAAATTAACATATAAAGAAAAGATATATCTTATTTTTCTTACTCTAAGCCTCCTAACTAAAAGAAGAAAACATTTTCTATTTTAATATATATTATTAATTTGGAAAATGTAGTAGAAAGTAATTTTTCAAAAGGAAAATATTCATTATACGTGTAATGGTTGATATTCTTAGATAGTGGGATATAAATAAGAAACTATTTCCTTTTGAAGAGTTTAGGACAATATTTAAAAATAAAGAAAAAGATAAAAAATGTAATACTTTGTCTTTCTGAAAGGAATAAGCTTCGTCATGAGTAAGTTAATGATACTAATTAATTTTATTCCATTAAGTATAATTCTTTTTTAAAAGAAAATTTATGGTACCTAACAATATCATTTGTATTTCGACAATTCTTTATTCGTAAGCAGAGAGAGAGAGAGAGAGAGTTTGTAACAAACCAAGTTGTCTGCTGTTTATTATTGAACATCCATGAAAAGAAAACAAATGACAAACATCATCACCTGCTATATATATATATATATATATATATATATATATATATATATATATATAATCCTTCCGCTCCATCTTTTGCTATCTGCATGCATAATAGATTTAGGAAATGCGTCTGCAGATGGTTAAGCCATCGCCAACGCAGAGCTGAACGAGTTCGATCCGAGGATCGGCAGCCATAAGGGTGTTTGACTTCACAGTCGACCTCCGTACTTCCTCAAAGTTCGCCGGAAAGTTAGAACGATCGTCCTCCTCCGAGTCAGACAGTGCCGAACCAGAGTGTATTGTCGTAGGCGATGACTCCTCCAACTTTAACAAGCTTTAGCAGGCGCTCATGGTACTCTGTGTAGTTGATCTTATCAGCATCCACAAATGCAAAGTCGAACAGTTCTTGTTCATTCATCTGCAATAGTTGCCACATGTAATTGCTTGATGTAATGCATGCTAATAAACCCTTAATTGCACCTGTTGGATCATCCTGTCAAGAACTGGCATTGCTTCCGACTATGAAATTAATCTTGTGCTCGACCCCTGCTTTGCGAATGTATGGCAGTCCCATCTCAAAAATTACCCTGTCTACATCAATAGCAATGTTCTGCAACAAAGAAAAAAAACATCCATGTCACATTCTATTCTACTAACAGATCATAAATATAAATACTTAATTTTGGATTACTAGCTTGATCTGAACTGAAATGGCATATGATGACCTTGCCGTCATCTGGCAGAGCCAATGCAGTTGCAAGGAGGGAGTACCCTGTGAACACCCCAATCTCAATCGTTCTCTTTGCATTCATCATCTTCAGAAGCATGGAGAGGAGCTGCCCTTCCTCAGGCTCCAGACACATTATACCCTGGTTTCATGAAAGAAATTGGAAAACACAAATTGTAACATATGAAAGGATTCACCAGAGAGAAATATAAAGAGAAAAGTAAAAGAAAAGCATGGTGCAAACTAAGAAGATATATATAAATAAAGTGAAACTTGCGTGCTGAGTTTTCTGGTCTCCTCCCTCAGAGCCTTGAGCAGCTCGTGCTCTCGCGGGTACACGGTGGTCTCCAGTATGTACTGTATCAAGCATTCTCCATTAGTGGTGTGACTGGTGTCAATTATTAGCTTGTCGGAGGCATAGATCCACAGAAGCAAAACATAACAACTCAATCAAAGAAAGAGATAAAGCAAATTGACCTTGTGAAGCGCGTCACTCTGCAAGAGGTGATGGGGCACTGATATCTCATCCTCCTTGAAGGTTACCATTGCAGATTTGCAGTGGTTCACTCCAACTACAGCCCTTGCTGCTAGCTACTTGGGCTTGGAAACAGCTCTCTGAACGATTACCAAGAATGAACTCTAGTAGTTTGCTGTACTCCTGAGAGAAAGAGCAAAGGAACTAAAACCAGAGACTTGCTAGGTTGTATCGAAGAAATGCATAGTGTAGCTGTGGGAGTCGGTTGATCATAATTCCAGGTAGCTGACATTAATTTCTCTCTGCAATGTGGGAGTAGGTACAACGGTAACAGATACAACGTACACATTGGAAGATCATCTATAGGAGAGAATCACTCATGCTAAGGGAGACGACCGGTAGAACATGTGATATCCTCCCAATGTCTAATACTGAGAAGCTGGCAAGCTCGGATAGAACGTGTGTACCGAGAGGTCAATGCTTGTGACGACCGAATGGCATCTATTGCTATCTCCCTCCAACTCGGTAAAGATGCCTTTGAATACATACAAGTTGCCACAGAAAAAAAAGAATAGGAAAAAAAAAAAAAAGAAGGCAAACTGCAAGCGCATTAACCTTGTGCAATGCATCACTATGCAAGAGTTGATATCATGGTGCACTGGTGCGCCGTTCTCTGTGAAAGAAACCGTGAGGATATAATTTTACTACCTGGTTCTTCCTCTTATAGGGGAACATCCGGGCTGACATTCTTCACTGACGCCCTAGACCAACTCTTCGAGGACGCGCCGGACCAGTCGGCGTTCTTCACGGACGCGCCTCCCTCGACCTCGTCAGTCATTGCCGCCCTCGACCTCGTTCTCGCCCAGTTAAAAAAATTATGACTTGCAAAATTTTATTTTACAATAGATAAATTTTTTTATATTTATTGTCCTATTGTACCGTTATTTTAAAGTGGATATGAGTATAATATTTAAATTTAATATTTTGGACAAATGTAGCTATGCGTTCACTTTTATCATTAAATTTTGTATTTAATGAAGTTTTTTAATGAAAATTTTTTGAAAAATAATAATTTTTTATGTCTTAATTACTTTAAGTATTCAAGTTAATTATTTATGTCATATGTAATGTAAATAAATGTCAAAAGTGTTGGCTAATCAATTTGTGACATTTTTTATGCACCGCAAATATAAACTAGCTTGAAAATATATTTTTCTCGCTAAAATAATTTTGCTTACTTTTATGACAATGTCTAATTGGCAAGAAAATAAGAAAAATATTTATGAAAAGAAAATTACATTAATTCATTTGTATCGAATGTTTAAGATTCTATATGGTTTCTTTCATCACATTTTTCGCATTATAAATCATATATATGATTTATCTAAGTTGGTAACATGAATTATTTTATACAAATTCATGAACTTAGATGAAGATTCAATTATGATCGCAAGATTAATGTATTGCTGACTAAATTGATATTGCAAAATAGTTGAGGCTTATTCGAAGAGTCTAATGATGAAAATGATATAATTATGTGGGTAACTATATTTCGCAATGATAAGTGTTGCGGGTACGATGAAATCATAATCTACTTGAATGTATGGCGCATCTAAATTCCAATTTTGTATTTTTCTATAGAAATGGCATGGGTGAGACAATTATTCACACCGAGTGTGAAATTCAAATAAAAATTATTCAAGTAAATTTATTGCTTTTTAGCAAGAGTCGTCTATCGTAAAGACGAATTGAACATTCTATAGAGAACTGTAAACCCAATGATACTCTTATTACAAGAGATAAATTTAAATATCATAAATATTTTCTAAGACTCTATGAGTAACAAATGAAAATGTCTTTTTATAAACATGGTCAGTGATCAAACATGCACAATAAGTTGAGCAGTCTGATATTTGTATCAATGGTCAAATGAAAATTTTATGTATTTATATAGGGCGCATATATTAGATGACGATTGAGAGAATAATGAGACACCTTATAAACATGTTGGCTCTTGTTTTGTACTATGATGAAGATCGAATTATAGATTTTCTTAATAAAATAAACGCCTATTAATAGAGCAATATTAACAAGTACAAGTTTATTTCCAATTATGTCTTCATGTTATCGAATGACATATTGCAAAGTTTAGCTAAAGAAAAGCTATATATAAAGTAGTCAATTATGAAAATTTAGTTTGTGTTATACTCAAATGATGGTATGAAGCTCTCTGGTTAAGTAAATTATTTTATTCCTGTATTGACAATGGTCAAGTATGCTCTTTGTTATAATATGTATGTCACTATTGCTTGATAAAAAGGATAGACCATTAAGGAAAAACACATTGATGTCTAGTATATCTTAACAACGTGAAGAAGATACGATTGGTGAATACATATAAGTATGAGATACTTATTAAGTCATATTTGACCGACGCATTAACATGCGCAAGACTTATTAATGTATTCTAAAATCTTCATGCTATGAATAAAATTGTGTTATTTTTATTCTGGAGGAGTTAGTTAATATTTTTTATAATGCATGTAGAGTGTGTCGATCAGACACGAGGTTATCAGTCACACGGATAATCGCCTTGGCGCTTAGTGTATAACGAGTTTATATATATGATCTAAGATTGCCCTGATATGTTCGGGAGGATGACACGAGTTTATATATAACTCTATATAGCTTGATAAGAGAAGCTAAATGTGAGACCTCGTGACGTCAAATTTTGGGCGACTAGTGAGAGGACACAAGTCAGACGTCATATGTAGACGTCTGGATTTTAATCTGTATAGTGCTATGAATTTATGACATACGCTCCTTCAGTGGGAGTCTCCGCCTCAGTACTTGGTTATGAACTTAGTATGCTAAGTCGACCCTAAGACTTGACAAATACTTTATAGTTTTTCGTCAGGGTGTGAGTATTTAAGGATTGAACGAGTCTGAAGATTGTCCTTAGACTCTTGACTATATTTCAAAATAATGGATTAATGTTGCTACTTTATAGAGGTAAAAGCTAAAATTGTATGCGACCCGTCGAGCCACGACTAGGAAGACAATTGACTTAGAATTAAGAAATATGAGGGCGAGAGGAAATTCACTAGTGCTGCATGGTATTTGTGATGCCATCAACCAAATATGTAAGAATACAAATATGAATCAATCAAAATCATGCATAATAAGACGTATGTCATCTAGAGTGTGCAAGCAAGGTGTTTCTAAGGCAAAGCGAGTAATATAAATGTTTGAGTAACTATGTATTATTGATAAATCATAGTATTAGCTCACATGATAGTTGAGTAACTATACAACAATAACACGTTATCGCATGAGCTCACACGTTGATTAAGCAATTATGTGGTCGTAACTTTGGCTCTCAAATTTATCGAGCAACTATGTATCCCTAATAGATTATAGTATATACTCTCAAGTGGTTGAGTGACTCTGTATCCTTAACAAGTCATAGTTCTTCGTAAGTTGTGGATGTACTCGTGGGTCGCACGATCCATTTATCATAATGGACATTTACTGGAATCAAATATGAATAAAAGCCCATTATGTGCGAGTGGGAGATTGTTAGACATGTGCGCCCATACGAGCCTTGATATGAGGTTGTCACTTGCATAATTGCATTTAATATAGTTAAGAATAGCACATAAGTGCAGTCACGTAACTGTACACATAAGCACAATATAAAAGGAGATGATGTCTCTCCTATGTAGGAGGTCCTTCATGAGCGAGGCTTGTCCGAGTGTCCAACATGTAATGTGATGAAAGGCCTCAAGGTTGTCGGAACCATCTCGCATTTCCGACGTCATCCAAATTGGTTCTTGGATTGTGGTACTGTGTTATCCTTTCGTTACGTGATCGAGTTCCCGATAACGATACAAAAATAATGTAGAAAAAATATTCAGCGATCCATCTTCCGCCGTGAGGTATTCCATAATACTTCAATTTATGTTATTATCAATTCCTTCAATGATCAATCATTAACTAGCATCTTATAAATAGATTCTGGCCCAAGCAAGTAAAGTTTTTGTTTGAGGCCCCTAATAATTAATATATCAATTATTTATATTAATTATTTAATTATTTGAGAACTTCTCTTCATTTCATAAAATATCACAATCTTCCTAATTTTTATTATTAAAATATTGCCAAAATTTTCATAATGATCATATTTCCCCCTTTAAAATATGTCAATTTATTTTCATTGACACTTTAACCTCTTTTTAAAATCATTAAGCATTCAAATTTTCTCTAAAACTCTAGCCGAAATAAGGGTGAAGCTCTTCTTCATAATCATATTAATATATTTTCAAAGTTTCCTAACTCATTTGGTACATCCAAGTTATATAAAAGGCATTATCATTTAGACTTGTTGAAACCTTGAGCCGGTCCTGAATATATCAATTTCATACGTTGATTATTATATATTATTCTTTTCATCATTCCCACAATGTGCCGGTGAGGGGATACTAATAGCAGTTAAGTTGTGTGGACCTCAGGTGGGTAGAAGAGAATGACATTTGACACATACTTGAATGTCATGTATTATTTAATTAATATATTATAATTAATTAATTGAACTATTAATTTCTTACTCATGGGATATTATTTTTTGATAATTAATTATTAAAATATGTTACAACTTACAAGATATCAGTCATAATATAATAATATAATTTTATTAGAATATTTAAAAATAAGTATACATAACTTCTCAGAAAAACTTATCTAGCTGTGAAGTGATGCCCTCGTGACATGTTTGGGCTAAACCAGTTGATTAAGCTCAAATCTTAAGTGGGAGAGGAGCAATACAAAAGTATAAATTTATTTGGTCATAAGTCTGTCTCATTTTTTAGGTTATAAAAGAAACTGACCTACTTGAAACTAAGTTTTAAAAAAAAATTAAAATTGGAAGTTTGAATATGATTGAGAACAATATTTTCGTAATTTTTATTAACTTTTTATTATTGATATTTTAATTATTTTAAGTTCACAAGTCACCTAAACTTTTAGTATTGATATAATAATTTTTATATATGATTTAATATTTTCCATGTCATTATGTAATTTGATATTTTAACATTTTATTACTATATTTTGTATGTAGATATAAAATTGAATTTATTTATATTAATTTTAATTTATTATAGTTGATAAAATAATATTACACTAATTTATTATATATAAAATAATATTATATATCATTTATTGATATTAGTTTTTTATAAAATAACGTTAAAATTGACCATATGATAATAATATGATTAAAGATGATGATCAAATTATTAGGAATAATTATCAACAATAATAATCAAATAATGTGTAATATAATATCCATAATTAGATTCTCTGACCCCATAATCCGGCCCGCATCGGATGGAAGGGTCGTGTTTGGACTATAAAAAATGGGACTCGAGCTGGGCGTACTGCTGCATGCTCGGGCCGGATTTGACCCGGTGCATACCTGGTGTCAATTGGCATGAGCTCGGGTCGGGAATAAGAGCAATCCAAGTTGGGTTGGCTATCAATCGATTCGGCCTCGGTGCGATTCTGATTTCTATTCAGTTCAGGTTCTAGTGAACTCGAGCAAGACAAGTCAGTACTAGAGATGAATTTTGCCGTCTTCTTCTAGCGCAAGTTTTCGGTTATGTTTTCGATGCAATAACTATCCCAAATGAATACGAAAACTATACCACTAGAATCTCTGTACAAATGAGAGAAGTCTAGAATTCCATGTGGCAAAAAATCGACGTGATTCCCCCTATAGCTAGTTGGGCTCGGAAACAGGTCTCTGAACGATTACCAAGAATGAATTCTAGTAATTTGTTGTACTCCTGAGAGAAAGAGCTAAGGAACTAAAACCAGAGGCTTGCTAGGTTGTATCGAAGAAATGCATAGTGTAGCTGTGGGAGTCGGTTGATCATAATTCCACGTAGCTGACATTAATTTCTTTGTGCAATGTGGGAGTAGGTACAACGTTAACAGATACGAGAAGTACACATTGGAAGATCATCTATAGGAGAAAATCACTCCTGCTAAGAGAGACCGGTAGAACATGTGGAATCCTCCCAATGTCTATTACTGAGAAGCTGCTAAAACAGAGAAACGCAACAATTCGAAATTTCACTTGTACGTAACACTGGGACGTCCGTATGGCCGTCCAAGATTTGTCATCGAAAGGCAACTTTTTTCTCCTCTTCAATATACGGCAAAATTTGACAACTCATGTGACACCATTTATTTGATGTAACAACTTTGAAATGAAAACATTACTTGTTGTTTTGCACTATTAACACGACCATTGAATTGAACTTTTGACTCATCTAGTGACAAATAACGTCATAGGTGTACAATTAAATTGAACATTTATTCCACTGTAACTGTAGCTCGTCGAAGATCCATGCTCTTCTTCCACCAAAAACCATGCGGTAGCAGTTACAATTTACGTGTTACAGCAGAAGATGTTACGTTTCAGAAAGGGTTTACTACAGCTGAAGAAACTATTTACAAAAGTTATTTCATCATTGCAGGGAAACATCCCCTCATGTTGTTAACGGCTACGAGTTCCTTCGACACCTCCCTTCATCTACGGCTTTCCTCAACATCAGAAAAGTAGTCTTCAATGTCATCATCAAGGTCATTGAGAATTGACTGGTTGATTCGCTTCCTAGATACCCTCCTGTGTTTCTTAAGTTCAAGCCTTGGTTCTGCTTGCTTAACGCCCATCTCACGAACCTTATACCTACAAAGAAGCAGTTGAATTTTCAGAATTTATACATTAATCGTTCATGGATAATAATAATAATACTTTGATTTCAAACTATCATTCCCTAAAATCAATTAATAAAGCACCCTTCGCATTACAAAGCATATCACGCAACATAAACATAGGAAAGGGAGAACTATTATGCATATGCTATTAATTAGAAATAAAAGTCAATCATCACTATTTGTCGCCCCCACCCACCCACACAATTATCTCGCAGCATCAGTTCTGGCATTTCCATTTTACTTTGTGTCACAAGCAACATCAAATAGAAAATCAAGGTAGGTGTGTTAGAAATTTTCGTTCTCGTAAAAGAACCAATAACTGCCCAAAATAGTGGATGGTAAAGTATGCAAATGATCTTACCTCACTTCACCTTCTCTCTTTGTTCCAAAAGTCCGCAACTGGAACTCCTCTCTGATTCTGATTTCATCAAGCAATTGCAGATAATATGGATATCTTTCCCAGTCACCCTTCACAGTGCATCCAGGTTCACCAATATGCAAGCAGTCACTAAATGTGCATTTGTTAGGCTCACTAGCATTAAGCATCTGTCTGATCTGAAATCAAAGAAATATAAATGCATCAGCCAATAAGAAAAGTGCAGGATGGCAATAAGTGTGCACAGAAAAAACCTCTGGAAATGTATCTGCAAGAGATTTCTTTGTGACTTTGATCAGACTAGGCTGGTTAAATCCAGGGGTATCAGCAAGGTAACCTCCACCCAATAATGGGAGCAAAGAAACATGTCGTGTAGTGTGCTTCCCTTTGCCACTTTTTGACACAGAACCCACTCGCTGCTCTCCTAGCCATTTGCTTCTTTCATACTGCAAAAAGAGTTTTGTAAGACTTTGTTCCAATTTTATTCTTCCTATTGAAGATGTCAATGTCACAAAAGTTTATCGTGAAGCTAATGCTACCAAGTATAAGGAAAAACTTTGCACCCTAAAATTTTTCTGCTGTTAAATTTTAGTCAAGTGCACACAGTTTGTGTAACGGGCATACTTGGCAAATTATAACTTTCTTTCAAATTGCAAACAGATTGGACAATCTAGCAACAGACTTGGACGATTCTACATCGCAAATGACATGTTTAAGAGCTTGACAAATGTTTCAATATTGGACAATACATTTACAATTATCATCAAGAAAAAATGAAGATGCATTTTATGCTCAAGATAGAAAATTGTTCCTGAATATTTTACTGACAGGAATATTTAAAAGCAGGCATGATATTTTTTTAGGAAAGTAGGTTTAAATTCTTAATAAACAAGGAGGTGAAATAAGCACCACCTTGATATGTATATACATGCTCAATTGCTCAACCATATTTTCTTTGCACCATGAATGTTCCAAGTTCACAAGCAATGAAGAAGACTAGATTTCCCAAACTCACTAATGGTAAACTTGGTGAGTCAAGCAACATGAGCTGACAAATCATTTAAATGATTGCACTAGGAAAAAAAATAAGCATTCACATGTTCTTACATGTTCAAGAAGATTATTTATCTCTTCTTCATCATTGTTGTCCCTTGGAATTCTCAAGCAATTTATAAGGCTGGACTTCCCAACTCCACTTGGACCAACTATAACTGTCATTTTCCCTTTCAGAATGTCTTTAAGAGTATCCAATCCGGATTTTTTGTTAACACTGCAGAATACTGGATTGTATCCCCACCCATGCAATCTTTCATTCCAAGAAGACAAAGTCTGCATAAAAGCAATAATAGGTAATAATCAACCAATATCTATAAGATATGACAGTCTTAAGCATTGGTAAGGCTCGTAACCAATAGAACACTGCAAGTAGATTTATGCCATCATATTAGTTTGCCAGCTGTTAGTTTCCATTTACCCACCAAGAAATCGTTAGTAAATTGATCCAGTTTAAGTATTTGTAAGCATTTAATTTACTTTTCTAAAGCTGGGAACCATTTCTGTCATGAATGGGTTAAATTAGACAGATTGTACTTTGAAGACAATATTTCCAAGCAGGCATTCAAGAGTACATACATAAAACTCAAGCTGGCTGCTAGTTAAAGCAACTGATAATGTTTGAGATGGACAAACTCGATTAGCCAAAAGCTTCCCAAGTCTTCTCTTTCCCCAGGCATCTTGGCAATGATACGGGTCCACATTTTGGCCATTATACTGCACTGTTCGCATGTCCCTATTTCCCTCATGCAAATTATATTCCGGTGCTCTTTACAAGCTCTTATCAACTCTGTTCCCATCAATAATTCGATTTTTTTACCACATTGAGTCCGATTAAAAGAGGGAGAGGGAGGCCAAGACGGACACTTGGCGAACTGGCGAACTAATAGAGCAAGATCTATTGGTGAATAATATACCGAAAGGTTTGGTTACTAATAGAGCGAAATGGCGTCGTATGATCCATGTAGCCGACCCCACCTAGTGGGATAAGGCTTTGTTGTTGTTGTTGTATTGAGGTGAATTAACATCACAGACATATGATTTCAGATAAACTCATTCTTCTTGAATAAAAGAATGCCAAAGCATAAAAAATAAGAATGCATTTGCCTCGGTTACACTAACGATTAATCAATTAGTAATGCATTAGTAAGAAAGAAAAGACCGAAGAAAACCTACAATTGGTTCACCTTCCATTCTGATGACTCCCAAGAAATCAATCATCAAATGAAGCAACAAAGACAAGCTTGCGGCCAAACCTCTTCGTCCACCAGCTCCGCCTTGTTGAGCGCCAGTGTGAGAGGTATTCCCGTGGATTCGGCCTCCACGAGGAATCTAGTGAGAGCGAAAGGCTCTACCTTGGGCTGGTCCATGGCAAAGAGCACCAGCAATCGCCCAACGTTGGCCACGGGCGGGTCGACGACCTCGGAGCTCCTATGGAACACGTCCTCGATCATTCCCCGGCGCCCAGCCCAGTCGACAGAACCAACGAGGACATGATCTCCTACAAGGACCCGGCGACGGATCTTCTTAAGTAACCCACGGACAACGCACAGGAGCTCTCGGCCCACGCGAGTATCGCCACCGAAGAGGTCCGGAGAGTCCGGAGTCCCTCCGGCGGACTCGACGATGACGCGCATGTAGTTGGCCTGGGCGGCCGCGACGAGGCCGACCGCTTGGGAGGGGAGAAGGCGGTGCTGAGGGTAGTCGGCGGGGGAGAGGGGAAGAGGGGACACGGACGGAGAGGGGTCTCGGAGGACGGCGTCTCGGGCGCGGAGGAGGTTCTTCCCCGGGCCGGAGTCGGTCTTGCGGTGGCTCTCATGGGAGGAGAGAGCGGCAGCCGGGACGAGGCGGAATACGGGAAGACCGCTGGATACGGGGACGAAGACTCCTAGGAGGAAATAAGGGAAACTCGCCGGAGGAGGAGGGAGTAGGCGGAGGCCGCCGGCGAGGGCGGAGAAGGGCGGCATCAGAGTGACGGAGTAAGCGGAGGAGATGAACGTGAACTGTCTGGGAGTCGTTGGTTTGGGCCTTTCATGTCGCTGGTATTTTATCTTTTCCCAAATTTTTGTTGGGCTCGGGCTCGTCACCTGTTGATATTTTCTTTTCAATCTGGGCCCAAAGCCTCTAAATTATGTTCTGGGCCAAAATTAGTTCAAAACTAATGCATTCGTTAAGATTTGAGATCGAAATTATTATTATTATTATTATTATTATTATTATTATTATTATTATTATTATTATTATTATTATTATTATTAATGCCAAGTTTTAAAAAACAAGGAGCAAGAGCAAGTGATCATCCACTTTAGTGGACGACATATGTTTACATAAATATAGAACTTTATGGCATATCATTGGAAGGTGATTTCTAATCGAATTTATTTATTTTCTTTTTTCTTTTTTTTACAATAGTCGATCTCACCTAATAAGATAAGGCTTTGTTGTTGTTGTTCTTTTTTTTACAAAAGTAATTCAGTTTTTATTTTGTGCTAGATGATTCACAAGTACATAAAGATTTCTTTCCACCAAACGATTCACCTTCTTCAATTATTTCCTTCCGGGTTTAGTTCAGTTGTCCTTAGCATAGATGTCATAGTCAAAGGTTTGGTGAGAAAAGCATTACTAATTAATTAATTGACTATTAGCAAGACATCCGCACTTTCTATGTGATTCCCGATGGTTTTTTCCTTCCTTCAATTGGAGCCTCCGAAACCATCCTAGAAAACTCGACCCAATCAGTCGGTCGGATTCGGCCATTTATGGGTCACCTCAAAAATTCGTCGGTTGACATATTTTGATCCGGTCAAAACTCGTATTTAACCGATCGACTCGATGAATTTCGATGACCCGATCAAGTCAACATAAAAAAAATTATGAAACATTCCTTATATATATATATTTGTTTAGAATTCATACTCTATTTTTTGTTTATTTTTCATAATATATCACCAATATTTTTTTAAGAAGATTTTATCATCTTTTAGGTAATAATTATTTAATTGATAATTACTTTCTTATATTATTTAACTTATTATATCATTTTATTTTATTTTATTATGTTTAAATCTATTTGTTATGCATCTTACAAAGATATTGAGAGTACAAAAGAAATTTATTTAACATATTTTATTTTTTCTATTAACTTATATTATTTCATCGAATCGATCGTTTGATCTGATATCCAATTCAACCTGATCCGATCAATCCGAGTCGAGTTTTATAGCTTGCCTACTTTGTGTCATCATGCCAAGTAGTAATTACTGGTTGCTTATCGTAAAAAAAAATAGGAGAAAGAAAAAGAAAACATGACGTGTGCATCAATTACCTTGTTTTGTTTACTAATAGAGTCACTTTCCATGACCCTCAACTAATGGAACATTGCTAATTTATAGGTACATGCCATCTCCATATTCTTTGATCACGCGCCACACTGATACATTATATATTTCATTCTTTTATTTCTGGTGAAGTTTTTTTTTCCTCCTCACCCTTGTGAGACACGTGCTCTATTATTAATTGATATATATATATATATATAATTTAATGTGTATGTTAGAATTTATAATAGATATAAATTTTAGAGGTTGCGAAATACCTCTTGCAGCGAAAGCGGATCGTCGGGGCTTTCCCACGAACTCTTGACGAACGCACTTGCACCTCGGGATCAGGAACCGAACCTCTGGAGAACGGAACTCTTTGCCACAGCACAAGTACTCTAGACGAACCTCTGTGAAAGTATGTTTGGAACTTATGCTATGGGTCCCCTTTTATAGGGTGGGAAGACTTGGGCGACAAGTTAGGCAGAACGCATCACGCGCGTCCATCACGCGTATGATGATGTATCTGCGCAGGCATGCACCTCGCCCTAATGGGTCGCGCGTATGTGCAGCCATGTGCCCAAAAGGGCACTATTCCAACAATCTCCCATTTGTCCGCATTGGGCATTGTACTTTCGTTTATCCAGAATTTGTAAATGTGTCGTGCGACCCACGAGTACAAGCACACTTCTTTATAGGAGCTAGAAAGATACATGTTTAGGTTCAATTACTCAACTATCTTTAGAGCGTATGTTATGTCCGTTAGGGATTCATGATAGCTCACATATGAGCCAACAAAATGCTCAAATAATATAACTCGTTATATTCTAGATCTGTCTTGCAGCATAGCTAAGACAATACATGTCTTGCTCCGCGGTAACTATCTTTCACATACACTATTTTCAAAAAATAATTGGTCAATTGTATGCGAAAGCTTTATGCGGCTCATAACAGTTCTTTCTCTCGCCCCTCATGTCTTTTAGTAGTGAACTAACTGCTTTCATAAATATGGCTCGTCAGGCTACTTTACTTTTCACCTTTGAGTATCATGCTAAAGTAACAAACACTAATTCATTTCCTTAAGACATAGTCAAGAGTATAAGGGCATCTGCAGATAAAACATTTGTCAGAGACTCACACCATGAAGACCATTGAACTAATCAATTCATCATGTCTCTCTAGGTCGACTTTGCATACTTGGTACTAAACACAAGTACTGCGATGGAGACTCCCACGGAAGGAGCGTATGTCTAACTCTGTTTAATTACACACCGCACAGACTTAAGTCCAGTCGCTAACTTTTAAAGCCTGACCCGAGTTTTTAAATTGCTCGTTAATCAATAGCGCCAAATTTGAATCTCGCATCTGGCCTCTCTCTCTAAATCAGGCGACAATGAGTTACTAAAACTCATGTTAAATCACACTATGACTCACATAATTCATTCCGCTCGATATCTTCGTGAGCGCCGGAAACATTTGTTCGTGTGAGTGAACAAATCTAAACCTGATCGACATACTTTTCACATGCATAACAAACTTCACAACAATGAATTTATCAAGAAAAATAATATTTTATTCATTGAAAAATTTGAGTACATCATTACATTTATGATCTACGCAGTCCTAAGGCATTTACATGTCTTAAGAATGCATCACTTGACAATGGCTTAGTAAACGGATCAACAACCATTTTGTGCGTTGATATGTACTCAAATGAAATCTCCTTTTTGACTTCTTGATTTGTACTTTGTGTCGATATACTTTCCTTTGCAATGGTATTTCTCGTCCTTCACATAAGCTATGACTGCTTGATCACAGTGGAGAATTATTTTCTTCATTGCATTCTCAGAAATCCTCAGGTTTTGAAGGAATCTCTTAAGCCATAAGGCCTCTTGTACTGCCACTGAACAAACTATGAATTCAGCCTCCATAGTTGACAATGTCACACAATCTTGTTTCTTGCTACTCCAAGTAACAGTACCATTGCTGAGCAAGAAAGTGTATCCAGAGGTGGATTTACGTTCATCAACGTCACCAGCCCAATCGGCATCGATGAATCCAACAAGTTGTAGACTTCTTCCATGATAGTACAGTGCAAGATTTGTAGTACCCTTGAGGTATCTCATGATTCTCTTCACCACCTTCCAGTGTTGGCGTCCTGAATTAGCCTGATATCAACTAACTAGACCCACGGCAAAACATATGTCCGGCTGAGTACACATCATAGCGTACATCAGGCTGCCGATCACACTCGTATAAGGAACATTGGACATTTAATTTTGTTCCTCTGGAGTTTTTGGGCACATGTCCAAGCTTAAAACCTCGTCTTTCATAATAGGAGTGTCAATAGGTTTACAGTCATCAATGCGGAATCATTCCAAAATCTTTTTTATATATGATTCCTATGACAAGGCAAGGAGTCGTTTGGAACGGTCGGTTGAATTTTCACACCCAGTATGTATGCTGCTTCACCAATGTCCTTCATCTTAAACATGAAGGACAATCATTGTTTAATGACATAGTCTCTATTATTCCCAACTATTAGAATGTCGTCGACATATAACGTCAGAATAATAAAATTATCCTTGGACTTATGAACATACACACAGTGATCTTCATCAATCAAATTAAAACCGTACGAAACGATTGACTGATGAAATTTCAGATATCATTGTCTAGATGATTGTTTGAGTCCATAAATGGACCGGCGCAGCTTGCAAACTTTGCGCTCTTCTCCTTTTACAATGAAGCCTTGAGGTTGCTCTATGTAAATTTCATCATCTAGTTCTCCATTGAGAAATGCGATTTTTATATCCATTTGATGTAATTCTAAGTCCATATGTGCGACTATAGCCAATATTAGGCGAATTAAAACAAACCTTACAACTGGTGCAAAAGTTTCTTCATAGTCAACACCTGTAGATTGGGTGAAACCTTTCACCACTAGACGGACTTTATATCTCTCAGTTGATCCATCCACGTCACGTTTAATTTTGAGAACCCATTTTATTTCCAATTGCCTTACGGCCTGGCGGAAGATCAACCAAGCTCCAGACTTGATTTTTCTGCATGGACCCTAACTCTTCCTCTATTGCCTTAATCCATTCTTCCTTAGCAGGGGATAAGAGAGCTTCTTTGATAGATTTTGGCTCAAGTTCATCTTTCAGACTTACTATGTTGACCTCATGTGGTCCATGTTCATACAGCCTTTCGATTTCAAAACGTCGGCGCGGAACATGTTTTCTAGTACTCCGTCGAAGAGAACTTTCATGTTAATCATCAGTTGACGATTGTGAATCTCTCCCACTCGGATCAAGCTGTGGGATAGAGGAGACTAACTCCTCAACTTGTTGATTCACTTGAGCCGTCAACTCAGGATCTTCTTCTACATCTATGAGAAATCCCTTGTCTATCTCGCTTTGCTTAGAAAATTCGTTCTCTATGAATGTCACATCTCTACTTTCGATTTTCGTAACCGTATCATCTTCTCTTTCTCCTATGAATACATAGTCCTTAGAGGTTTCACAATATCTTATAAAGATATTGCCTTCTAGGACCCAACTTCCCATACTTATGAGAGTTATTTAGAACATAGTCTGCGCAATCCCAAAGGCGCAAATAACTAAGGTTAGACTTTCGACCTATCCAAAGTTCATAAGGTGCGATAGAAACGGATTTCGATGGTACACGATTTAAAATATAGGCTACAGTTAATAATGCATCTCCCCAATACGAAATTGGGAGATTAGCTTGCGCCATCATGAATCGGACCATATCAAATAAGGTACGATTTCGTCTTTTCGCAATACCATTTTATTGTGAAATTCTCGGTACTGTTAGTTGCCTAATTATACCTTTTTCATCACATAACTTTTTAAATAAGTCAGAGAGATATTCACGTCCACGGTCAGTTCGCAAAACTTTAATCTTGCGATCAACTTGATTCTCTGCCATGTTCATGAATCGTACAAAACAATACAATGCTTCAGATTTATGAGAAATCAAGTATACAACACCGTAACGTGAATAATCATCAATAAATATAATGAAATAAGAGAAACCGTGTCTTGCGTGAACATTCATCGGACCACATATGTCCGAATGGATTAATTGTAATGGGTACTCGGTGCATTTTCCCATCCCAAATGGTGTTCTTGTTTTCTTACCAGCTAGACATTCCTCACATGTTGGAAGATCAACTTTTGCGAGAGACCCCAAGAGGTCTTCTCTAGCAAGTCTATTCATTCGATCTTGACCAATATGTCCTAGTCTGGCATGCCAAATGTTGGCACTATCATTCACATCAATAGATGATATAAAAGAATAACTATTAGCAACATATGCTATATTTAAAACATAGAAACCATTATTGAGAAAACCATTCCATAAAAGAACATTGTCATAGATATTGTCATTTGTTTCCTCTAGAAACTTATTAGATAACCAAGTTTGTCTAATGATGACACAAAAAGTAAATTTCGTCTAAAAGTTTGAGCATATAGAACATCATGAAGGTAAAGTATTTGACCGTTGCGAAGTTCTAACTTGCACGATCCAATGCTTTTAACTTCAACTCTTTCGCTGTTTCCAACGTAAATCCATTTGCTTCCCGCACTTATTCGACGAAATTCCATGAAGATCCCGCGATCTCTCGCTACATGGTCGGTGGCTCCTGAATCTGCAATCCACGAAGGATGAGTTTCAGCAATTAAGGCACAACTTGAGACATAAGAAAAAGAATTATGGTCAGGACAAATCTTCTTTGGCTCAGTGCAATCACGAGCAAAGTGACCACGTTTGCTACAATTGTAGCACTTTACTTTATTCATATCTAGTTTGCCGTCACGTTTTCCACGTTTGTGCTGGTGGCCTTGGGCTTTCTTCTGTCCAACATTTCCGCTCTTATTATTTGGTTGCGACTTATGCGACCTTTTTCTCTTGGATTGGGAACCAGCTATTTGTCCACCGTTGTCAGCAACTAATGCTTCAGAGGTTTTATTCATGGCTTGTAGGGCCTCATCCTCCATTTCAATGTGGCGAGCATCTTGGTCAAAAGTTTTGACACTTCGTTGTGCATCAAATTACAACGCATATGTTTCCAACTTTTTGGAAGAGAGCAGATCAGAGCTTGCACCTGTTGCTCGTCATCGAGCACTTACCCCGCACTTTTGAGTTCACGGATCATGTTAGACATCTCCTGGATATGCTCCATCATCGTATGATTTGATTGCTTTCGATAAGAGTCAAACTTGATCGTGAGCATCTAGCGCTTGGTGGTCGTAGTGACCCATACTTATTGCGGAGCACCGCCCACATTTCGAATGCTGTCTTATAGACTTCGAATTCGCACAGCAAGGAGTTATTCATCATGCTCAGCAACGTAATACGAGCAATATGATTCTTTTTTGTCTAGGCCTGATATGGCTCCATGTCCCTCTGGCGTTGGACATTATGTCCGGGTGCAGGTTCAGTGACAACATGGTTAATGGTCTTCAAGACCTCTTGTTCTTCTAGAAAATATTGGACCTTACGGTACCAAATATCATAATTATCGCCATTGAGCTTCTCATTCTTGTTCAGGTCAGCAATTATTGTTTTGGAATCCATGGTGTAGTTTGGTCACAAAAAAATTAGGAAAAATCAGTGTTATGCATGTTTTAATTTTGTCCACAAACAACATAAAAAAATAAAATAATAATATTAATGAAGTAGTGACATCGAGAGGTTGTTGGACTCCCACTATCTCCAAGAAATATTATTATTCATTATTTTAATAATATGACAAAATTTTATTTAAATAATTGAATTTTGAATCAACACATAATTCAAAATTTTCTACTCTATCCATTTTGAATAAACTTATAATTCAAAATTACCGAAATTTATTTCGTGTGATGCACCAAATTATTTCTAATATGACCAAGACAATCAGGACCAGTGCAACGGGAGCTCTTCCCCGAGGGGTGCCAATTAAATAACCATGCACTATCCTTCGTCTCGACATCACATTGAAAAAAATTGTACTCTCACTGTCACACATCAACCCTATTTCTGGAGACTGCGTTGACCATGCACCAGGCCAGTTCCCCGGAACCTTTCTAGACATGCATTTCGGGTCACACACAACTCAATAGAAAGACGTTGGTTATTGTGATAATATTTGAATCTCAAGATGCCTTAGTCCTACAAAAGAACTACCTATGTTTCATGTATTCTTTAATTATCTATAGTTTTTATAATTAGACCAACTAATTATTTTATCATAGGCTTTACATGAAACATGTATTTCAGCACATGGCCAAAATTAATATCGCCATCTTAATTAATTCTCACAAAAGGAATTAATTTTAATTTAATCAATTTCAAAATAATTTGAAATTCAAGGTAAATTATCATGCTTAACAAGATTGGACATACCAATTTGATTTTAACACATAGTCAAAATTTTAATCATAGAAATAAATATTTCATAAACGAAGATATTTATTTCATGCATGATAACACATTTATTGACATGCAAATCTAATAATTTAATTTAATTCTTTAAATCAACAAATATTTTTCTTTTGATAACATTAAATTGCACGCAATATTACAGAAATTTTTTTTGAGGAAATAACAAATTTTTTCTGATTTTTCGAGATTTTATAATAGACATTTTCTATTTTCGAATTATTTTAAAAACTGACAAAAATCATAAAAGAAAAAAACTGTTTATTGAGCCTCTCAGCCAATCCAATTGCCACTTCTCACATGTGCAACTCTTTTGCACCCAAATTGGGCCTTCCAGTGGGCCGTGTGCCTGCTAGAATAATTTTCTTTTTTTTCTTGCAACATATGCAAAAAAATTCGAAAATTTCACCAAAAAATATTAAAATAAATCCGAAAAATATATTATGGTCTAAGTTCATCCATAATATATTTGTGATGACAAATTCTATTTTGTCCCTTGGTTGTGATCATACAACTGAGGTGCGCAGATCTCAAATAATAACAAATATTATTTTTTCGGCGCAATCACGAGTTTGAGAAAAACCTAAAAAATCTCTAATACCAGTTGTTGAAATTTATATCAGATATAAATTCTAGAGGTTGCGAAATACCTCTTGTAGCGGAAGCAGATCGTCGGGGCTTTCCCGAACGCACTTGCACCTTGGAATCGGAAACTGAACCTCTGGGGAACGGAACTCTTTGCCACAGCACAAGTACTCTGGACGAACCTCTGCGAAAGTGTGTTTGAGACCTATGTTATGGGTCCCCTTTTATAGGATGGGGAGACTTGGGCGACAAGTTAGGCAGAACGCATCACGCGCGTCCATCACGCGTATGATGATGTGTCTGCGCAGACATGCGCCTCGCGCTAAAATGCCACGCGTATGTGCGGGCCATGTGCCCAAAAGGACACTATTCCAACAGTGTATGTGAAGTACCCACGATGTGAAGTATAATCTCAATCGTTCAAATCAAATCTGATGACTGATATAAAAGTTGGCGAGATTTACCTACATCTCACGATATTCACATATCTGGACTATGATCAATGATAGATATAAATTTATTATAAATTTATCTTAAAAGATATTTATCAAAGATCACCATTGATCTATGAATGAATGGTAGGTTCACATATATGGACCCATTTTATGTCCACATATTACTTAAATACACACACATATATATATATATATATATATATATAAAAGGTTAATGAGTACGTAGAACACTCCGCTCTACATCTTAGTGTAGAGCGCTTATTTTTTATTATTTAATTAATTTAATAATTATAATTTAATAATTAAATTAATCATATATTTCTTAGACGAAGAAATATATATTTATTAAGATAATTTTATAATTAAAAATATTATCTAAGGCTAAATAAATTATCGTCGTTGAATTAATTATATTTATTAAAATAAATTGATCATGATCATCGAATAATCTCATGATTTTGATCTTAATTATATTTATATTTATTTTATTAATCTAATAAATAAAATGAGTACACTATATTTTACATAAAATGTTATACATATACATTATATATATATATATATTTATTGTGGGTGTATCATTGGAAAGGTTTGGTACACCGACAGCCATCCAATACGGTGATGGTTGTGTTGTTCGTGGATGTTTCCACGGTTGCCATCTCTCTCACTCGTATTTCGCCCACTAGTTCTCACCAGTCACACCTCCCTTCATTATAATAATATATTATTATCATTATATATGTTGTTGGGAAAAAAACTTGTGGCCAAATGGATTTCATGGGCTGCATATTGATGCCCCCAGTTCAAGAGGTAGCCCTCATTGATTTTGAAAAATGTGATTGCAATTTTAATGCCTTTAAAATATGCCCACATTGATTTGATGGCTTAGTAATAATTATTCAATAATGTTAATAAAATACTACTATATATATATATTATGTACATGCATATAAAATGAAGTGGATTGGTCCAAGACTCCAACTACCCTGTGCGACATCAAGACCTTGACAGGATAATAATAATAATAATAATAATAATAATAATAATAATAATAATAATAATAATAATAAGTTGTTTTTATAATTAAAAAACTAAGGTATCCTTAAAATATGTAAATATCTGAACATTTATTTTTATCATAATATATAAATAAATACGATAAAGATATGATTTACTAATATATATACACACAAAACAATTTAACTAAATAAAAAAAAGAGGTGAATGGGCAAAAATATGAGAGAGGATAAGCTATTTTTATATGTGAAAAATATTTAGAAAAGTTGGACGGTAAATTAACCAGTTTGGCAAAATATTTCTGAATAAATAAAGATAAGTTGAGGATTTCATGTTTATTTCTTTGCATTATAAGTCAATAAAATAAACACTTACCTTTTTAATAAATTAGCCACTTCGGAAAATATTTATAAATTAATTAATATAAGTTGTGGATTTCATGTTTATTTATTTGTCTTATATGTCAATAAAATAAACACTTACCTTTTAAATAAATTAGCCACTTCGGCAAAAAAAATTATAAATAAATAAATATAAGTCGAGGCTTTCATGTTTATTTCTTTGTCTTATAAGTTAATAAAATAAACACTTTCCTTTTAAAATATTTACTCATCAAAAACATTTTTTTTGAAAGTAAGTTATTTTCAACTGCCTATAAGTTTTGTCAGTTGCTCTTAATTAAACTTTATTCATGCTGCCCAAAGGAAAATATGTTACTGAAAAAGTTATATATATATATATATATATATATATATATATATATATATATATATATATTCCTAATAGGTAGACTCATAAGCCTCCACATATATAATCTAAAGAAAAAAGACTTATAATTTAAATAAGAGGCTGAAGATTAATCGTTTTATTTATGTTTTTAAGAAACGATAAATATGTTCATGTGGCAGAAGCATTTCTTATTTCCATATTACTATTTTTTTTTGTATCGACATAAAAAAAGTATTGACGATATGAAGGTATAGCGTGTCATATTGGATTAGATCTCAATTGATATTTATGTGAGGTATCTACATAAATAAAGGTCACCCAAATATAAAATCACAGATAGAATATATTGAATAATGGTAACATATCTACTAAAACTTAGATTCATGTAAAAATTAAAATATAAATTTAATGATAAAAAATACCGTTATGCTCTTTATCTCTATTTCAAATTAATCACATCTTAATCGCCCTGAATATCAAGGATCCGAGTGGATATATTAAAAAAAAATCAAAATATGAATCAATATAATGAATATGAGCATAAGAGCTGCTTAGTAAACTGAAGATGTAATTCAGAGTTACATTAAAAAAAAACTATAATACGTAGAACAGAGAAAATAATCCTATTAGTTAATACAGACATTATTGAGATCGTAATATCACATGATTATTAATTTAGGCAAGTGAAAATTCATATAACACCATAGATGTTTCAGAATATATGATGATAAATTGATAAGATAAGAAAAGCATAATTCATGTCGATTAACCTTTTTTAGGAACAATTTTTACAATGAGGATAAACATAAACAATATTATCTTCAAAATTTTTCCAGATTTGGGTGTGTGTGTGTGTGTTTGTGACAAGTTACTTGGGTGGCGTTTCTATCCTCTCATTGTCTCCCCCCAACATCCCCCTCTTTAAATTCCCACCATTGCTCCTTTTTCCGGCAAGCTCCGTATCCTCCTCAACGGATCGCTCGCCCCAAAGCTGTGGTATGCTTCTCTTTCCTCTAAAGATCTGTCCTTTTTCTTTAAATCCCTTGTGCTGTGTATTGATTCATTTTTTCTTCGATGTTTTGGATTCCAAATGAATCTTTTTGATCGGTTTTCGGCTTCCGTTTGACCGCAATCCGAGATCGGATCTTTTCCCTCTTACATTTTCTTCCTTTTTGATGCATGATTGATAAATCTGGAAACTTGTTGCAGGGGGGGTTTAATTTCACGAGTAATGGGGGTAAAGATGCCTCCTTTGTTCTTGTTATTAAATCTTTGAATCCTTTTCTTTCTTCAATTTTTTTTAATCTGATTAGCAAGAGATTTCGAGAACGCTTATCTGATTTTTGTTTCAGCCTCTATTGATATTGCAAGTTAGATTTTTTTTCTTCTGGGGAGCACTTTTGACAGCAGCTGGAGATCTTGTTGCATCGTGTTGCTATTTTTTGTTTGTATTGTTTTCTATTTTGAATTGACTGACTGGTTGATATACTCATATGTTTACTTTGACTTTAATTGTTGCTGAGATCCTAAGTTCACCATCCTGTTAATTCGATTCCTTTTGTTTAGAGTTCGGATGGTTGTGATGGAAACGAGATAGCTTCACCTTTTTGCTCTTGACTTGCAATTATAAAATTAAATCCAAGCACATCCATTGAAATCTTTTTGAAGGTTCGTTTTTATATAATTTCCAAATGCAATTCGCATGTGAAACTTGTGTTTAATTTTTTTGAAAAAATTGCATTTTTCATCTTTTTTTAATACCTTTTGTTTCTGTTTAGTTGGGACAACATGAACGTAAAGTGCGGGTAGTCGAAATGAGGATGTTGAGATGGATGTGTGGTCATACAAGATTAGATAAGATTAGGAATGACCATATATGCGAACGAGTCGGAGTGGCTTCTATTAGTGAGAAAATGGTAGAGAATCGTTTGAGATGGTTTGGTCATGTTCAGAGAAGACCATTAGATGCGCCAGTAAGAAGAGTAGATCAAATAATTTGAAGTCCGATTAAAAGAAGGAGAGGGAGGCCAAGGCGGACACTTGGCGAACTAATAGAGCAAGATCTATTGGTGAATAATATACCGAAAGGTTTGGTTACTAATAGAGCGGAATGACGTCGTATGATCCATGTAGCCGACCCCACCTAGTGGGATAAAGCTTTGTTGTTGTTGTATTTAGGATCAATTGTAAGACAAGATGGGGAGATTGATGACGATATTAATCATAGAATTCAAGCTGGTTGGTGTAAGTGGAGGAAAGCCACTGGAGTTCTTTGTGATAGAAAAGTACCCAATAAAGTTAAAGGAAAATTCTATCGTACTGCTATAAGACCGGCAGTATTATATGGTAGTAAATGTTGGGCTATGAAGGGACAACATGAACGTAAAGTGGGGGTAGCCGAAATGAGGATGTTGAGATGGATGTGTGATCATACAAGATTAGATAAGATTAGGAATGACCATATACGTGAACGAGTCGGAGTGGCTCCTATTAGTGAGAAAATGGTAGAGAATCGTTTGAGATGGTTTGGTCATGTTCAGAGAAGACCATTAGATGCGCCAGTAAGAAGAGTAGATCAAATAATCTGGAGTCCGATTAAAAGAGGGAGAGGGAGGCCAAGGCGGACACTTGACGAACTAATAGAGCAAGATCTATTGGTGAATAATATACCGAAAGGTTTGGTTACTAATAGAACGGAATGGCGTCGTATGATCCATGTAGCCGACCCCACCTAGTGGGATAAGGCTTTGTTGTTGTTGTTTCTGTTTAGTTAGAATTCTTGGTCGATCTATTGATAGATTTCTGAATACAAATTACTACACTGAAATCTTATAGGCAATTAAGGGAAGTCAATCAGTATTTGATAGTGAATTTTCTGTAACTTTGTTTTATATTTCAGCTGGTTCTTCTTTCAACCATAGATGGAGGCTACCGGGGGCTAATTATTGTCAGCTTATATAGCCTTTGGTACTGTCTCTGACGACCATGCTCTTTCCCTCCATATCTGTGCATCTTCGCCTTACATATGTGCATATGTATGCATGTGGATCTGTGTTTGCACTTTGCACACACATCGTTGTATGTTTCTTCTGTTAACAACTTTATTCTTTATCTCTTGTTCATTTAGATTTTGCTGAAATGTTTGAGAGAGAAAACAAGAGCTACACCATTTGGGATCAGAATTCACAGGCATTACGCCTGAAGGGCATTTCTAAAAGAATTAACGGTGGCATGGCATCTGAAGCAACACAGAGGAAATTCAAGAGATCACCAAATTTCACAACTAAACCACTCAAAACTTTGCCATCCTTCAAATCTTTGTCTCTTCAGATCCCCATGAGCGACGGATATCACGAATCCTTCTCTCTGGATTGCTGGTTTTCATGATTTACTAATTCCCAACCTGTTCAAGTTTAGTTGAGGGTATAGTTGTGTGGTCAGTGTTGAGATATCCAGGCCCAGTTAGAATGCCTAGCTTATAATGTCTGTCTTTGCTGGTGTTGGAAGACAATACATGAGCTCTGAGATGAATTATAACTGTCAAATGCAGACTGATCTAGCAAGTCTTTCAAGTATTTCTCCTGCGCTTGCCCTGCAAATACGACAAGATTCTTATGGAACCTTGATACCTGGTTTGCATGATGATGTGTCAAAGATTTGTCTTGCACTTGTTCCTCGCACTGACTTTCCTGTTATGGGCACTGTCTCCAAGAGCTGGAGATCATTCATCCAAAGTAAGGATTTTCTGAAAGAAAGGGAGGAGGCTGATAAGCTTGAAGAATGGGTGTACATTTTAATTGGTGATGCAAAAGGAAGGGAAAACCATTGGGAGATAGTGAATGGCCTGGGGGAGAAAGGGAAGGTGCTTCCGCCAATGCCTGGTCCTGCAAAATCTGGCTTTGGAGTTGTAGCCTTTGATTGCAAGCTTTTTGTTGTTGCTGGTTATACAATTAATTCTGAAACAAAATACGTTTCCAGTGAGGTGTATCAGTATGATTCCCGTCTCAACAGGTATTTGCCATATCTCCTGTTAGTTTTATGCTTTCTCTTGGATAAGATGGTTAATAACTTTTAAAATGAAACATATGGTTGTTTTGACTGTGAATACATTTTCTTCTTATGTTTAAATATAATATCAGCATCTCCATTCCTCACTGGTATCTTCTTTTCTGTCTGATATAGATGTATAAAATAAGTATACGTTATATTCTATATTCTTATGCAGCATTTTAAGTCCTCCTGGATGCTATGAAATTATATAATTTTCTCTTATTACATCCTTGATGCAATGGTTTAAATGCTTTTCTTCTAAAAAAAAAACGGTTTAAATGCTTTTATGTTGAAATGTTGAACATGTCATTTTGTTAAACTTTTTGGGGTTACCATTTTTGCTTCCTTTTCTTGAGTGTAGAAAAGGATGCCTCTCAGTGCGACATGTATCCATGTTTATTCATTTTGTTCCCTGTCTAGGTCATTTAGTTACTTTCATATTTGTCACTGATGGCATGTCCCTTACTTGTCATGTGGCTGTTGTTTTTATTGTAGTACTAGCTAAAATAAAAATGTTCTCTCAATTTCTTCCTCCTTATTCTTTAGATGCTTTGTTTTTAACTTCTGGTAAATTTCTTTTTCTTATTTTTGAACATTGGCAGAGGGATTTTTACTTATATTTTAAGTATCAGGTATCAGGGACATATCTATTTTCAAATCCATTTATATTTGGATAGTTTAATCTAAGTTCTTTGGAAATGTGAACATGGAATAGTGGGATGATTTGTTGGCACAACCTCCAGAAATTAGTCATTGATTCTCCTAAAAAAGCTATGTAGTCATTGATGAATTTCATCTTTAGGTCATTATGTAATACTACTGCAGCTGATAGTCTCCATCTTCTTCTTGAAAGAAGAGGACAGACAGCTGATAGTCTCCATCTTCTTGAAAGAATAGGACAGAGAATTAGCATGTTTCCTATATTCCCTCGCAGATAGAGTATTTTTTTCCCCTATGAAGTATAATTTTCTTATCAGTGAAAAGACAATATAATGCTACTACTTGGTGTGCTGAGAGTCTAGCCCTTGTATATCCTGTCCAGCCAAAGATGTCATTTCTTTTGATGACGTGTAAATGCTAAGACTTATGACATGCAGGATCTAATCTTGTGATTTATTGCTCATATGCCAAATTGTTTGATCCGTGATTAAAATATTTTATTCTTCTTACCAATTAACATTGTACTGCTTGTCTTCATGGTGCCCCTATCATACTCTTCTTCACTTGACCGGGTCTACTATCCCTCTGAAGTTCTACTTCCCCAGTTTTTTTATTTGATTGTTAGTGTTTTCGTCAGTAATAATGGTTTGTTCCTTTTATGCCAAAGCAGTTGTTTTGGATATGGATCACTTGCAAGTTTCATCTGATGATGAAGTGGTTCTTTAGTTATTTTGGCAAGGTCAAGATCTTTAAGTCATTGTCTTTGTGGGGCTCATTGTTTTGCAAGGGACCTGAATTTATGTGTGGTCTGACAAAACTGTAGTTAACATATTCAATTGCCTCATTAGCAATGTTATATAAAGATATTAGATTCAATTTTCTAGAGTACTATTTGTAATAGAAAAAAGTTCTCTTTGATTTCAGGTGGAGCGCTTTAGCGAATTTGAATGTTGCTCGTCATGACTTTGCTTGTACTGAGGTGGGTGGTGTAATATACGCTGTAGGTGGTTTCGGAGAAAATGGTGATTGCTTATCGAGTGTTGAAGTGTATGACCCTGACAAGGATAAATGGACATTTGTTGAAAGCCTTCGCCGTCCAAGGTGGGGATGCTTTGGTTGCAGCTTTGAAGACAAGCTCTATGTCATGGGTGGGCGTTCCAGCTTCTCAATTGGAAACTCTAAGTTTGTCGATGTGTACAGCCCAGACTGCGACTCATGGTGCGAAATGAAAAATGGTTGTGTGATGGTCACCGCACACACTGTGATCGGAAACAAGCTTTTCTGTTTGGAGTGGAAAAACCAAAGGACTTTGGGAATATTTAACCCAGCCGATAACTCATGGCAGAAGGTTCCAATACCAGTTACTGGGAGTTCTGCCATTGGGTTTTGCTTCGGGATATCTAACGGGAAATTATTGCTTTTCTCACGTGAGAAGGTACCAGGGTATAAGACTCTGATGTATGACCCTGAAGCTGCAGCTGGATCAGAATGGCAAACTTCTTCGATCAATCCCTCCGGATTGTGTTCATGCAGTGTGACAATCAAAACATGAAGACTTACGTCAGCCATCTCCATGTCCTGGAGAGCTAATGCAAGAAGCTTATTTGACTCGCTTTCTTCTTCTTCTTCTTCTTCTTCTTCTTCTTCTTCTTCTTCTTCTTCTTCTTCTTCTTCTTCTTCTTCTTCTTCTTCTTCTTCTTCTTCTTCTTCTTCTTCTTCTAACACTTTTTCTTCAAATTAGTGCCTGTTCAATAAATGCATATCAGACATCTCTTTCTTGTAAGATGAATGCTCTGTAAGCCTGCTCTATACTCTGCACGGAACTTGGTTTCATTCTCCTGTTCACAATTATTCTGTGAAATGCTTATGGTGTGCAACTGGCTGAGATTTGATTATCAGCAGCCACTTCAGTTTCTTACTGCCTAGAAAAATTGTTTTGGCATCTCGAGTAAACATCACTTATATGCCCCCAAACAGAGCAGTCACAGAAGTGAGGAAGGCTCTGATCTGAAAGCTCCATTCCTTACTGCAATACTAAGCATTTGTTGTTAAATGTTTGCATCACCATATTAACAATCAGTGAGAACTTGGGGGACCGAAAGGTACAGAGTCTGAAAAAAATAAAATGCATATATACATGTATATACATATATAATTTTTTAATCAAATTAAGGAAATACAAAATATTACTTTAGAATATATATAACTTATAATTATATATATTATTTAATTTAAATTAAAATGTTTTTTTTGCTATTGATCATGCATATTTTTTTAGCCTTAAAGGAAAATATGTTCACAAAATTAGGCGCTTTACCATATATATATAATATTTCAAAAAGGTAGAGGACTTATTATGCATTTTTGGTATCAAGCACCTGTCAAACGACTTTAGAATCTAGATATATATATATATATATATATATATATATATATATATATATATATATTATTCATTAATAGTTTAGGGGATCAATTGATTATAACAAGATTCAAATCATTAATAATAAATTACTATATTTCATAATAGAGATAATTATTTTATATAACTTCTTATATTATAAAATTATTTTTTATTATTATGAATGATCCTTTAAGTTATTAATAAAGAAAAATATAAAAAATATGCCTAAAATCATTTAATAATGCGATTCACGCGTTCATTTTTCTCAATTTATAATATTTCAAAAAATTAAAACGGCCAAGGCCCCTCTATCCGTCCGTGTTAACAATGATAAAAAAATGTTTCACCAACATTAAGGTAGCTCCATCTGTATTAACAATGATAAAAGAAAGCTTTCACCAATTGGTAGAATCCAATTTGGAGTTTAGTGTTGGTCTCAAAGATCATATTCTATGTATTTTAATGATAGCAAATAAGGAAGATGGTGTACTAATTATGCTTGAAGTGATAGTGCGAACATGTTTAACATTTTTTGAAGAAAAATAGCCGAAGTTTTTTCTGCTGTAAAAATGGGTGACCGATATTATATCGGTCGACCAGTATGACATATAATGGACGATCGAAATCGATGGAACATCCGCTAATCATAGAAAGGAAGAAACTCTAAAAAATGGGCCACCGATTTATAATCGGTCGATCGTTATTGAAGACAATGGACGATCGAAATGTAAGCTGGAACGTCCGCTAATCACAGAAATGATCAAACCATAAAAACAGGCGACCGATCTATTATCGGTCGATCGTTATTAAAGATAGTGAACGACCGAAATGAAAAGTGGAATGTCCGCTAATCACAGAAAGGATCAAACTCTAAAAATGGGCGATCGATCTATTATCGATTGACCGTTATGGAGATAATGGACGACCGAAATAGAAGATTGGATCGACCGCTAATCACAAAATACATTGGACTTCAAAAGCGGTCGACCGATTCACTTTCGGGCGATCGTTATGGAAGCAAGAACGGTTATAATTCTTCTACGGCTTACGATCAACGATAAACTGCACATAAAAGACAAAATAACAAATATAATTTTTTTATTAAACGGATGATCGATTCTGTAATGGGTGACCGCTGAAGATGCGACAGACCGGATAACGGCTAATTACTATGCAAAATGGACGACCGATATTAAAATGGTCGACTGATTCAGAGCTGACAATACAATATTTTTGAATTACTTTACAATGGCCAAATTTTCAAGAGAGGCCTATAAAAGAGATCCAAAAAAATTGAAGGAAGATCATCCAAGCAAGACAAATCATTCTAGAGCTCCCTTCAAATTCAAAGCATTTTTTTGAGCCAAAGATGCAAATCATCCCTTCCCTCTTCTAGTTTCTTAGTGAGAATATTATTTGTAAGAAGAGAGCCTTGTAGGGAATTCTTGTTTAGATAGTTTTGAGTGCTCCTTGTAAAAAGAGGTGTGCCTTACCTCTTGAGCGAAGAAGAAGGCATTGTGGTGTAGAAATGATTATTCTCTCACTACAAAAAAAGAGAAGGCTAGTTGATCTCCGACGGTCTCAAGGTTGAAAAGTCGGAGCGGGGATGTAGGCCAAAGAGTTGGGTCGAACCTCGTCAACATATCGCGTCTTTCTCTTCTCTTGCTTTTATTACCTATCCTTTATTTGCTTGCGATCGCATTCGCTATAAATTTACTTCTATGTCTTTTTCGGTTTTAAATTTGTATACACTAATTCACCCCTCCTCTTGGTGCTTTCGATCCTACAATTGGTATCAGAGTTTTGTTGCTCATGTTTTAAATATTTAAACATCTTTTGAGCTATGTCATCAAATGATTTTACCTTGGGTGAAGGTCAATCCACAAATCGCCCTCCACTTTTTAATGCTTCAAATTTTGCCTATTGAAAAATTAGAATGCAAGCTTATGTATGCTCTATTGATATTGATATTTGGGATATAATTAAAAATGGTTTTGATTTGCATGAAAAGTCGTCTTTGGAATACACCGAAGGTGAAAGACTACTTGTGAAATTAGATTGGAAAGCAAAAAATCTTCTTTTTTGTGCTTTAGATGCAACGAAATTTAATCGTGTTTCAAATTGTCAAAGTGTTTATGAGATTTGGAGGAAATTTATCGTTACAGATGAAGGCACCGATAAGGTTAAGGAGTCTAAACTTAATATTTTGAATCATCGATATGACTCTTTTAAAATGTATGAAAATGAGTCTATAAATAAAATGGTTGTGCATTTTAATGATATTGTGAATGACTTAGCCTCTTTGGATGAGCCAAGGACTAACTTTCAAAAAGTGAAGAAATTTCTCAAGTCCCTCTTCTCCAAGTGGCATACAAAACGAACCATGATTGAAGAGAAGGATTTAAACAAGCTAGATTTTGATGATTTCATAGGATTACTTTTGACTTATGAGATTAGAGTTCAGGAAGATGAAGAAACAAGTATTTCCAAAAGAAAGACCTTGGCGTTGAAAGCAAAGATGGATGAAAGTGAAACAAGTGAAGAAGATAAAGATCTAGATGAGAAGAAGCTAACCTTGTATGCTAAAAATCTTGACAAATATCTTAGATTTGTCAAGCAAAAGAAAAAATGTGGCTTTTCAAAAAGGAGATCATCAAGTAAAAATCAAGTGACTTGCTTTAAATGCAAAAATGTTGGACATTATAAGAATGAGTGTCCAAATCTAATTAAGAAGGAAAATGAAGGAGAAAACTTGAAGAAGAAAAAAAAAAGCTCTTCAAGCCATTTGGGATGGAAGTGAAGATGAAGAAAATGACTCGAATATCTCCTCAAGTGATGTTGAAGAAGCCTACATATGTCTAATGACAAATAGCTATGAGGTATTATCTAACTCATCCGAATATAGTGATAGCGAATTTTTTGATATGCATGATGAGTTTAAAATTTTTATAGATAAATATAGATGTCTTAAAAAGAAGCATGATGATTTGAAAATAGAATTTGAAAATCTGAAAAAGAAACATGATACTAAAGTTTGTGAAAATTATAATTTATTAGGTGATGAGAATTTTAGTTTGGAATTTATGATTGAAGCTTTAAAAATGGAAAACAATACATTGAAATTATCTTATGAAACACAAACTTGTAATGTTGAAACTTTGAAAAATGAGAATATTATTTTAAAAGGTAAGCTTGAAAAATTTACAAATGGTTGAAAAATGCTAGATGCAATGCTATCAACACAAATAAGACATTTCAACAAAAATGGACTTAGTTTTAGCTCTTTTAATACTAAGAAGGATAAAAGGATTCTATTTGTTAAAGCATCACAAAATCTTCATACGAAATCACATATTACTTGTTTTCATTGTGATTATCAAGGACATTACTCTTATGAATGCAAAGTTAGAATGTGATTAAATAATGGTATGAAGAAGATTTGTGTCCCTAAAAGGATCATCACTAACCAAATTGGATCCAAGTAAGTTTGGGTACCAAAAAGATGAGAATCTTAATGTCTTTATTGTAGGAGCTCCAAAGGAAATTGAAGACAAATGATATTTGGATAGTGGATGCTCAAGTGACGAGTGATCCATCAAACTTCATTACATTGGAAAAGAAAAATTGAGAAAGAGTCACCTTTGGAGATAATAGCAAAGGTAGAGTAATTGGTATAGTTAATGTTGGTAAGAATGACAAAATATATTTAGAAAATGTTTGACTAGTTGAAAACTTAAAACATAACTTAATTAGTATAAGTCAATTGTATGATAAAAACTACTTAGTGAATTTTGAAAAGGACAAATGTTTGATTTTAGATGAAAGCAAGAAAGTTCTACATATGGGTTTTAGATATAATAATGTATACAAAATTGACTTTAAAAATTGGAAAAGTGAAAAATGTCTTAGTGTTATGCATGATGATATAAATCTTTGGCATAGAAGATTAGGGCATGTGAACTTTAAGTTGTTAAACAAACTTTCATGTCATGAATTAGTTAGAGGTTTACCTAAAATTAAATTTGAGAAAAATAATATTTGTGATTCATGTCTTAAAGGTAAACAAATCAAAAGCTCTTTCAAATTAAAAATGTTATTAGTACACATAAGTCCTTAGAACTTTTACATCTTGACTTATTTGGACCTATTGATGTTGTAAGTTTAGGTGAAAAGAAATATATATTTGTGATTGTTGATGTCTTCTCTCGTTTTACTTGGACTATTTTTCTTACAACTAAAGATGAAACTAGAAGCATGTTTTCTAAATTTGCAAAAAGAGTACAAAATGAACTTGAGTTAATAATTGCAAAAATTAGAAGTGAGTTGAAAACTACAAATTTGAATTATTTTGTGAAGAAAATGGAATTACACATAGTTTTTCTACACTTAGAACACCTCAACAAAATAGAGTAGTAGAAAGAAAAAATAGAACTATTCAAAAAATGGCTAGGACAATTTTAAATGAAAGTAACTTACCTAAGTATTTTTGGGCGGAAGCCGTAAACACATTATGTTATGTTTTAAATAGAATCTTACTTAGACCCCTTGAAAAGAAAACATATTTTGAAATCTTATATGGAAAAAGGCCAAATATTTCATATTTCAAGATGTTTAGTTGTAAATGTTATATCTTGAATATTAAAGATAAATTAGACAAATTTGATGCAAAATGTGATGATGGTGTATTTCTTGGATACTCTAGTACTAGTAAAACATATAGAGTATATAACAAAAGAACATTAGTTGTTGAAGAATCTATTAATGTTAAATTCAATGAAACTAATGATTTTTTGATGAGCAAGTAAGTGAATGATGATGATGAAGAAATAGTTGAAGTGGAACGACATCTTGAAGACATACAAATCCAAAATGAAGAATTTGGAAGAAAAGAGAATGAATAACTCAAATGTGGAACAAATAGAAGAACCACAAATGGAGGATAATCAAATCATTCCAAGGAATTAGAAACATGCATCATCACATCCACTAGATCAAGTTATAGGTAACATAAATGAAGGTATAAAGACTAAAAACTCTTTGAAAAACTTATGTGCTTTTTCGACATTTCTTGCTCAATTTGAACCTAGTGACATTGATGAGGCTTTGAATGATTAAAATTGGATAAATGCTATGCATGAAGAATTAAATAATTTTGAAAGAAATCAAATTTGAAAACTAATAGAAAGGCCAAAAGACTATCCAATAATTGGTACAAAATGTGTGTTTAGAAATAAGCTAGATGAAAATGACATCATAATAAGAAATAAGACTAGACTTGTGGTAAAATGTTATTCACAAGTAGAATGAATTGATTTTGAATAAACTTTTGCCCCCGTTGCTAGATTTGAGGCTATTAGAATGCTCTTAACTTTTGCTTATTTTAAATGATTTAAACTTTTTCAAATGGATGTAAAATCGGCTTTTCTAAATAGATTTATAAATGAGAAAGTCTATGTTGAGCAAACTCAAGGTTTTGAAAATCCAGATTTTTCTAATCATGTATTTAGACTTTCTAAAGCCCTTTATGGACTTAAACAAGCTCCTAGAGCGTGGTATGAAAGATTGTGTACTTTTTTGAATGAGAATGGTTTTCAAAAAGTAAAAGTTGATACCACATTATTTTTGAAGCATTTGGAAGATGATATTTTAATATTTCATATTTATGTTGATGATATTATTTATGGTGCTATTAATGAAAGCTTGTGCAAAGAGTTTGAATCTCTTATGCAAAAATAATTTGAGATGAGTTTTGTAGGTGAACTCACATTCTTTTTAGTATTGCAAGTCAAGCAAAACAAAGATGAAATATTTCTTAATCAAGAGAAGTATACAAGGGAGTTGTTAAAAAGATTTGGAATGGATGAATGCAAATCAAGTTCAACTCCCATGAGCACTACAACAGAATTAGATAATGACGAGAAAGGTAAATCTATTGATCAAAAGAAATATAGATGTATGATTGGTAGTTTACTTTATTTGAAGACATCTATGCTTATATCTTTAGTGTATACTTGTGTGCACGATTTCAATCCGCACCTAAGGAATCTCACTTGGTTGGTGTTAAAAGAATATTACATTATTTGAAGCATACTTGTGATTTGGGCATTTGGTATGATAGGAACTCATCCTTTGACTTACATGCATATACCGATGCGGATTTTGCCGGATGTAAAGTTGATAGGAAAAGCACTAGTGGGATGCGTTGCTTTCTTGGTAGGTCTCTCATCTCTTGGGCTAGCAAAAAGCAAAACTCCATCGCACTATCTACAGCTGAGGCCGAATATATTGCAGTCGGTAGTTGCTCTGCACAAATATTATGGGTAAAGCAACAACTACTTGATTATGGTATAAGTTGTTCAAGTGTACCCATGAAGTGTGATAGAAATGACAAAAAATCCAATTCAACATTCTAGAACTAAACATATTAATTTGCACTATCATTTCATTAGAGAACATGTGACACTCAAGGACATTGCGATTGAACATGTGTCCACCGAAATTCAACTTATGGATATTTTCACGAAACCCCTAAGTGAGGAGAGATTTTGTATGTTTAGACGAGAACTTAAAATGTTAGGAACCTGATTGCCTATCAATTCAACTCATAAGTGGCTTGGTTATGCAAGCACCATTTGTGAATCAAATTGAATATTAAATTGTGTTGCACAACACATATTCAAATCGGTCGACCATTATAGTAACGGTCGACCGTTATCCCTCTGATCGGACGACTGTTAAGTTAGCAAACGATCGATTTTATTTTCATAAAATCCACTTCCAGAACGATCGATGAAACTATTTCGGTCGACCGATAAAAATAGAACGTATTAACTATAATGTCTAAAAGATAATCGTCGCCCGATTTAATATCGGTCGACCATTTTCAACGCGATATAAAAACCAAATCGACAAAATTTTTCCCCGAATTGAAAATCGATCGACCTGTTCCTCCGCCGCCGCCCGATTCACGATTTCTTCGGCGATCCTTTCCTATCGGAGATCTCCTCGGCGAGTTCCTTTGCCGGCGAGTCTTTTCGCCGCCATTGACGTCGTAGTTGGCGATTGAGGTTTTCGTCCAGTGTACGTAGTCACCGCCGTCGCCGTCCTCGCGGGGGCCGCCATCACTGTCGGAGTTGGCGCCGTATCTCGCCGTCACCGCCGCTGCTTCGTCGTCGGTTCGCCACCTCTCTCTCCGCTCAAGCCGTCGCCGCCGTTGCTGCAGACGCTGTCACCGCAGCCGCTGCCACCGCAATCGCCACTGCCGCCACTTCAACTCCGGCGAAGTCAACTAAGGACAATCGATAGTCTATTCCAAATGTTATGTAAGTCAAATAGCATTGACAAGGTTCCTGGAATTGAGATTCGTATCTTGAATTCATGAACTAATTTCGAATGTTATGGATCAATTTACAAGTGCTCGAATTTGATATTGGTCTATCTCTCAAATTCCTTCAATCACGATCCATTTTGTGTAGAAAATGTCCTGTGAATGAATGTTGTAATCGAGTGAAAAATCGTTTGAACAAACGATACATTTTGTGTTCTGGACAAAAATGGTCGACCGTTTCTCATAGTGGTCGACCATTTCTTCATTTCCAAGTCTGTTTAAGTCGATTGTCATCTTTTATTCCTGAATTTGATTTTGTTCAAATGCCATCAAGGAAGAAAACGTGTGCTGGTCCTCGCAAGAGGAAGAACCAGAGTCCTCTTCTCGTCCATCATCTGACCCTCCACCAACACCTTCTCAAGAATTCGATTCTTCTCTCTTTGCTAACGCTTTCATTGCATCTACCTTTGAAATATTGTATTCTTCCAGAGAAGTAGCACGTGGCATGCGAGTCGATTGGACTTCTCTTAATATGAACATGCTTCATAACCTATTTGATGGCATATGTTGGATTCCTCTTCTTAGTGTTAAGGAGCCTATTTATCCTAGGTTAATCAGACTTTTTTACGCAAACTTGTCATTTTCAGAATCTAAATCTAATGTGACATCTCACATATTTGGTCATACCATTAAGCTTACTGATTCTTTGATTTGTGAGATTTTCGATATCCCCAACCGAGGACTCTTGAACATTGTGTCTCATAGATGGCCTACTGACATCTCTATCAATGAAGCTCTTAAAGTTGTCTTTCGTGGTGAAGTGCATAGCTTTCCCATGAAGAACCTTCTAAAAAAGTTGTCTGCTCCACTTCATCGTTAGTCATATCATCTTTCCTCGATCTGATCATTATACTGATATGACTTTTCATGATTTAGGTCTTCTTTATTGTCTTCTTCGACATGATTTTTCTCTTGTTAACTTTGGAGCATATATGATTTATCACTTTATCTTCATCAAAGAGATGATAAATTCCAGACGATCTCATAATATGATTCTTCACTTTGGTTCTTTTCTTACTCGAATCTTTCGTCATAAACGTATCCCTATTCCTGAGTTTGAGCCATCACTTTCTGAGAGACCAACCGATATCGTTGGAAAAGCCACATTGAAGTGGAAGGGTCTTGTTCTTATTAATGATGAATGAGTCTTTTCCACTCAAGATCAAGATACTCAGGACTCGGACTCCGATGATGAGGCAAGCACCGAGGCTCCTACGCAAGCTACTGTGGGAGATACTTGACCTTCTTGGGATCAATACATACCTCCTCCACGTGAGCAAACGAGAGTTTGGGGCACAGTACCGACACGTGATGAGTGGGATGAGATGATGACACGCATGGACGACATAGATCAGCGATTAGATGAGATGACTACTCACATGGAGCGCTTAGAGCTTGATTATCGTCGTACACAGGAGTGCATGTTTGATATTTCCGATCTCAAGGTTTCGACACCTCTCCTTATGAGCAGGTTGTGTCCCCGCCCGATGACGCTCCGAATGTTTAGCTTTTGTTTGTTTTGTTTACCTTTTTGTTTCCTCCTTTTTGATGGTGTCAAAATGGGGAGAAGGAATGTATGTGATGCTATGTATTTATGACTTTGTCACTTTGTATGGACTGTTATAACTCTCTATAGATTGTTATTTCACTTTTTGTTTATGTGATGTGGATTGTCGTGATATTACTTGTATATGAAAATTTGTCATGATTTATTTTCACTATGCATGATATTCACTTATATGAAAAAAAAGTTATGCTTTGATTAAGGGGGAGTAAATAATATATTTTTATAAAGCAAGCATGAATTTAGGGGGAGGAATTTATACTTTGCTATTTTGATTACCTCCTCGTCACTTTGTTTGCCATCATAAAAAATGAGGAGATTGTTGGTCTCAAGACCATATTCTATGTATTTTGATGATAGCAAAGAAGATGATGTACTAATTATGCTTGGAGTGATAGTGTGAATAGGTTTAACATTTTTTGAAGGAAAATAGCCGAAGTTTTTTCTACTGTAAAAATGGGCGACCGATACTATATCGGTCGATCATTATGGCAGATAATGGACGATCGAAATCGATGATGGAACGTTCACTAATCACATAAAGAAAGAAACTCTAAAAAATGGGTGACCGATTTATAACCGGTCGACCGTTATTGAAGACAATGAACGACCGAAATGCAAGCTGAAACATCCGCTAATCACAGTAAGGATCAAATCATAAAAATGGGCGACCGATATATTATCGGTCGATCGTTATTGAAGATAGTGGACGACCGAAATGGAAGGTGAAGCGTCCGCTAATCACAGAAAGGATCAAACTCTAAAAATGGGCGACTGATCTATTATCGGTCGACCGTTATGAAGATAATTGACGACCGAAATGGAAGACTGGATCGACCGTTAATCACAGAATGCATTGGACTTCAAAAGCGGTCGACCGATTCACTTTCGGGCGACCGTTATGAAAGCAAGAACGGCTAAAATTCTTCTACGACTTACGATCAATGGTAAACTGCAAAAAAAAAGACAAAATAACGGATATAATTTTTTATTAAATGGATGACCGATATTAAAATAGTCGACCGATTCAGAGCTGACAGCACAATCTTTTTGAATTATTTTACAACGGCCAAACTTTTAAGAGAGGCCTATAAAAGAGATCCAAAAGATTGAAGGAAGATCATCCACGCAAGGCAAATCATTCTAGAGCTCCCTTCAAATTCAAAGCATTTTTCTTGAGCCAAAGTTGCAAATCATTCCTTCCCTCTTCTAATTTCTTAGTGAAAATATTATTTGTAAGAAGAGAGTCTTGGAGGGAATTCTTGTTTAGATAGTTTTGAGTGCTCCTTGTAAGAATATGTGTGCCTTACCTCTTGAGCGAAGAAGAAGACATTATGGTGTAGAAATGATTATTCTCTCCATACAAGAAAAGAGAAGGCTAGTGAATCTTCGACGGTCTTAAGGTTGGAAAGTCGGAGCGGGGACGTAGGCCAAAGAGTTGGGCCGAACCTCATCAACATATCACATCTTTCTCTTCTCTTGCTTTTATTAACTATCCTTTATTTGCTTGTGATCGCATTCGCTATAAATTTTACTTCTACGTCTTTTTCGATTTTAAATTTTTATACACCAATTCACCCTCTCTGATTGTGCTTTCCATCTTACATTTAGAAATTAGAATAGCATTTTCTTCAATATAAAATTTGAATGTAATTTAGAATATACTTTTTCATGTATGTAGAATTCTTGTACTATTAGTTCATTAGTTTCTGAAAGATCATATATAGTATAAAAAGTTAATAATTTTATATTTTCATGCAAGAAGTAGCTATAAAGAATTTTTATTATATATATTTATTTTTTAAAATTTTCAATTAAGTAAGGTGCATATCATAGATTAATTCACATCATGTAGACAAATACGATTAAATCTGTAATTAAAATTTTGATTGGCACGTTAAGTTTTCTGAGACTATAAATAATGCGAAGCATTTTATCCATTTTCTTACACTACTACCACTACAACGTACAAAAACATGCTTAATTTTTTTTTTCGGTGGGAAAAATATGCTTAATTGCTTATCCTCACCGCCGGTGCATTGCTTCCCCCGTGTGCTCCAAAACAAACCCTCCAAACCTGATCTCGTCGTTTCTTTCAAATCCTCCATTTCCTCCTCCTCCGCCGGCGAACAATGTTCGGAACTCCGGCGCCGTTGTCGTCAGCTCCGGCCTTCGGAACCCCCTCATCTACGTCGGCCTTCGGCACTCCCTCAACGACGCCGGCCTTCGGCGCTCCCTCCACGACGCCCACGTTCGGCACCCCTTCCTCGACGCCCGCCTTCGGCACCCCTTCCTCGACGCCCGCCTTCGGCACCCCTTCCTCGACGCCCGCCTTCGGGACGCCGTCATCGACTCCGGCATTCGGGACCCCTTCGACGCCCTCCCTCTCCCCCTTTTGGTCTCAGCCGCAACAACAACAGCAAGCGTCGCCCTTTTCCCTCGTCCCCCAGCAGCAGCAGCAGTCGTTCGGCCTGCAGGCTTCTCCGTCGCCCTTCGGAAATGCGCAGATCACGACCCAGATGGCCCCCGTCGCTCCCCTCCAGCTGCCTCTCGCGGATCGGGATCTTCATGTATGAACATTCGTTCGATTTTGGTCTCAAATGCCCTACTATTTTGCTGGATTAAGTAGTAATAAAGCGAAAACTTGTAAATATTGAACCTTGATTGTCATATTATCATGAATAAGAATTTGTAATTATCAAATTTTGGCGGTTGTATGCTCAGAAACAAAAAATGTTTTCACGTGGTTCAGGCCATTATTGATGCTTACAAAGAAGAAGCTGGGAACCCGAAGTATGCCTTTAGGGTAATGACTCTTTTACGTGACTCGGAGTAATTGAATTCTAAGAGCTCCCTCGTACTAAAGTTTTCTTGACTTCTCATGAAGCACCTGTTGTTAAGTGTGACGGATCCAACAGCAAGAGTCAAGCCCGTTGGTGCGTCAGATGTGAGTTCTTTTATTACTTTTGTTTGAGTGGCCTCGCTCAGTATGATTTGGATTTCCTGGTGTTTGGAGAGCAAGGACATATGGTTTATGGTTTAGCCTGAAACTATTAATTCTGGATTGTGCAGATAATGTGGGCAGAGGCAATGGCAAAGCTTGAGGGAATGGATAATACAGAGAGGGACAGGTTATGGCCTCAGCTTATTCAGGGTTTCAAAGATCTTTCTGAACGTCTTAAGGTACTCTTGCTTCATTCTTCAGTATTGTAATTATTGCTGAGCCAAATAAGTTCTTTTTGTCCTGGTTGTTGGTAATTAGTAATAAGTTAGCAGATATCAGTTGATGAATACTCTCTCAAAAGAAAAAAAAAGACACTTAATGAATACTCAAAAACACTAGTGAGGTAGTGGGCTGGTTTTCCTTTTCCTTGCACTTGAAGAGATTTTGTAACCAACAACAGAATGAAAACTTAAAGAATCTATTACTTTTTGGACATAAGTCATCTTTGTTGCATCCTATTGAAATATGTAATATGCTATTGTAGGAAATTATACTCTTGGCATGCAATCTTTCTTCTTTTCTTTTCTTTTCTTTTCAGAAAATACCTTAGTTTTATAACTTAAGAGACTTTTAGGAGCCTTATCTATGAGTTGACTTTTTAAAAACTTTTGATAGTTAAAGAAAAGATTTCTAATCTACCAACTTTGTATAAGTTTTCAGATCTGCATGGGTTTTGAATTTTATGATTACTCAGGAAATATAATGACTTTTTCGACTTCTATGAACTAAAATATTTTTTGTTGTACACATGCTGTATGGGTTTGTAATTCTTTACTTTTAGCTGCATTAGCAGAGATTATCTGCAATACATCTAAATAGTTGTTATTTTGCTTACAGGGAGTAGACTGCTGAATAAGGTGTAAATAGTTTACTAAGTTTGTTTATGATTCCATTGTATTGCTTCATGTGCTCTCTTTGAGTGCATTGTAGCATGGAATTTTTTTTCTTCTGAGGGGTTTGTATCATGGTAGTGAATGTTGGGCTATGAAGGGACAACATGAACGTAAAGTGGGGGTAGCCGAAATGAGGATGTTGAGATGGATGTGTGGTCATACAAGATTAGATAAGATTATGAATGACTATATACGTGAACGAGTCGAAGTGGCTCCTATTAGTGAGAAAATGGTAGAGAATCGTTTGAGATGGTTTGGTCATGTTCAGAGAAGACCATTAGATGCGCCAGTAAGAAGAGTAGATCAAATAATCTGGAGCTCGATTAAAAGAGGGAGAGGGAGGGAGGCCAAGGCGGACACTTGGCGAACTAATAGAGCAAGATCTATTGGTGAATAATATACCGAAAGATTTGGTTACTAATAGAGCGGAATGACGTTGTTTGATCCATGTAGCCGACCCCACCTAGTGGGATAAGGCTTTGTTGTTGTTGTTGTTGGTTTGTATCATGGGAAGACAGTTGCATTCTAGTGATGTTTGTTCTTTTCCGTCAGCATAATTGAATGGCAGGGTTTTGCCCTTCTATAGGTTGAATGCATTAAATGAACTTATGCCGTGAACATGCTTAAGAGATACTATTTAATTATTTCTTCTTCATAAAAGATACTAATTGAAGTATGCTAATTGACAAATGTTAACGAGTTGAAATTATAACATGACAGTTTAAGTAAATTGTTAGAAATCAGAAGAATATTCCAAATGCTCTGTGGAGGAAATATCTGGTCAACATGTTGCAAATTTACAAGCAAGATTTGCCTTATGAAAATAATAGTAGAACTATTTGGCTTATTACTTTTAATTTCTTTATGTACTGTCTGTGAGATGCTTTTTCCTCGTCTGTCACTCAATGCAAAAATTGATGCCTCTTGTATAACATTAAATGCTTGTTCGACACTCAATGTTTTGTTTGACTCTTGTTTAACCAGCACAAATGATGTACTGTTCATTTTTTAAAATTTCAGTTCTAAAAGATATAAATGATGTCATTACTAGTTTTGATTTTATTTTCTGTCATGTATTGTAAAAGCTGTTCTGAAGTAAAGAGAAATGATCATCTCTACCATTGTTAGAAATTTCAGACTGAATTTGTTTGAAATGATAAACTGACACTTCACCCAGGCTTAAATCATCATTATTCAGTAATACAAACTGTGAATTCCTTCAGCTTCAAGATGAAGTTCTTGTTTCAGATGCTGAGAGGCTGAAGATGACACAAGCTAATGTCAAAATGGTTTGTTCTCCCTAATAAACATTCCACAACATGACAGCAAACAGTAACGTTTATCTCTGCCTTTGATGATTTTTTACTTCATTGCAGCTTCAAAGGCATTTCCAAGCAGACACTCTTCAATGGGTTCAAAGATTGAAGCGTAAAGAACAAGTGCTGATAAGACGTATTATGAGGGTGTGAAATTGTCCTCTAGCTTTGTTCTTTTTATTATTATATCTCTTATTCTGCCTTGTACACATACATGTATGTATATCCGACTTTCTTTTGCTTTGTGATTTGAAAGGTAATGAGAATAGTGGAGACCCTGGAAGCTAAGGGATTGCGTATGCCGCTGACAAGAGGCGAAATGGAATTAGCTGAAAAGCTGGCTAATATAATGCGACAGGTTTGTCCTTTTTATGTTCATGTATCTCGTCATTCAGTTGCTTTTAATAATTTCTCTAAAAAAAGTTACTTCTAATAATCTGATTGGGCATTTTATGGATGTTCAGCTCAGAGGACCTGGAGCAGAATTGTCGAGGAGGGTGCATAACCTTCTATCTGCAACTCGTGTGCAAGCTAGTTCTGGTGCTCTAGGCGGCTCCGCCTATCTTCCAGGATCTGCAAGGATACAGGAAGAGAACCTTGCTGAGATGCAGGAGGTAAAGAAATATCATTTGTACATTTCTGCTTAACCATATTCTCTCTTATTTTTCACTTTTTTTAACGTGTGTATCCTGTTCTTAGGTCCTACAACAGGAAACCGAGGCAATTGCAAGGCTGGGGAATGTATTAAAGAGGGATATGAGAGACATGGAGATCATCATGTCTGAGGACACTGACATGTTGGAAGATGGAGTTTCTAGGCGCAATATGAAGAACTGACCAACGTGTTAACCCGAATTTTTTGCTTTGTAGGTGCATTTTTTTTGTAAGTTGTGGCATCTTGTCAACAAAATATATGGAAAAAAGAAGGTAGACATGGACCTACTACAACTGTATAGGAGAATTAGTATCAGTTTGTACTGATTAATTTCAGAACTTCTTTTTCTTCTATTACTGGGCGCTGATTAAGATCATATATAATGATTGATACATGCTTCTTTTGGGCTGGTTATATGCTTGGATTAAATTAAATGAGAGACCTTTGCTAGGTATGTGAAAACAGCAGGGCATTTTCCCTTCACCCTGTGAAATCACCACCCTCTAGCCATGGTCCTCGGCAGCCCCTGCTGGCGGCCCCATGGCTCATCTCCGGCAGCCTCTGCCGGAGGCACCACCCCACATTGCCCCCTCGCGTGATCGCCGCCCTCTCCCCTCGTGGGGGACCAGCATTGATGACCCTTAAGATCATGATTAATGCGGTGCTTGGTCCCCACCTACCGATCGTTCCCTCTCCTTGCTAACTCCTCAAATGCCCCCTCTCCCAAATTCTTCCTCACCTCACATCCCTCGCCCCACTTTGCATCAGCAGCCTCCTCGGTCGTGTTCGGACGCTGTCCGTGGTGACCCGTCCCCCTCTTTGGCCTTGATCTCTCCCCATCAAATGCGAGCTTCAAGCAGCCATCACCGACGAAGTCATCCCTGCTTCGGACATCGCCCCTTGCCACGAAGCCCTCCATTGGTGTCTCATAGGTTGTTTTGTCGGAGATCTCGCCTCGCTCTGCAAGGGGCTCCTGTCACATTAGGAGGCCTCTATCTCCTATCAAATCTCACCCCTGGGTAACTCATTTTTTCTGTCATCGGCAGCCCTTGTGTCACGCCCCATATGTGCAGGATGTCCCAGGACATGGCAAGGACATGGCGGACGCCCGGTTTGGCGGCCATGTCCGTCCCAGGACATGTTTGGATGGTCCCAGGAGCAGGCAGGCACCTGAGAAAGCATGCTGGCGTGCAGGTCAGATGCAGAGAACCATTCCCAAGAGTTTGGGACGAGTGGATTGTCTCTGGGACGTATGGCGTGCAGGTGGCACGAATGACTGCCCGGTTTGGCAGGGAATGTCCATACCATCCCAGGACGAATCCTACTGTCCCAAATGAGAGGTTGGGATGTGGGATAGCGAGCAGGCTATCCGGCCAGAGGATTCTCGAGCAGGAGAACATTCTGGGACGAGCGGATTGTCGCTGGGACGTATGGCGCGCAGGTGGCGCGAACGACTGCCCGGTTTGGCAGGAAGAGTCCATACCGTCCCAGGACAAATCCAGTCGTCCCAAAAGCTTCCTCTGGACATCATATGGTGAGCAGGCCATATGGCCAAAGTATTCTTGAGGAGAAGAAGACTTTGGGACGTGAAGACTTGGCAAGCAGGACGCCCGGTATGGCGGGCGCAGCGCACGGCGGACATGTTCGTCCCAGGACGTGTGCAGAACGTCCAGGGGACACAGGAGGAGCATTCTGAGGTTCAGGCTTCATGCAGGAGGCTTGACATCACCATCCAGGTGGGATGGGACGGGCAGAATCACCGTGGGACGGTGAGGCCTGCCCGGCGCGCAGGAGGCGCGTACCGAATGCACACTTTGGCATTTTGGGGCAGTATCATCCCAGGATCAAAGTACCTCATCCCATGCATCCCTCAGGTGGAGGGGAGTCAGGAGAACATCGCCGGCCAGGAGAATTCTCATGGAGGAGAATTCTGGGACGCTCTAAGTTGCGGAGCGGCGGTTAAGCGCACTGCACCAGGACAGGAGGTTCTGGGGCAGTCTGCAGGGCCAAGCAAGCACAGGTGCACTAACCAGATGGCGAGGAGGTCATCAGGACGCCGAGCTCTTGCGGAGAAGACCGGCGGCAGTGCATGGCAGTCATATGCAGTGACTGGCCAGAAATCTGGGACGCAGCAGTGAGCGGCTGGGACGCAATGGCGGGCACCAGTGGCCAGACGGACTTGGCACCTTGGCGGGAAGGCTTGAAGGCGCTCAGAAGTGTTCCAGAATATTAGAGATGGCGGGAAGGTCATCCAGGGGTTTTGGCTTTGGAGGGAGCATTTGAATTCAAAGGGGAACATTTGAATTCAAATGAAGGTGGCAGTTACCAGGGAGGTAGTTACACATCCCTCTTGTATATAAATACCCATGTGCTGTAGTCAATTTGTATGGAGGGAGTGCCTGATGTATTCAGAAGGAGTCTGATGTAGTCAGGAGGTGCCTGGTGCAGTGTAGTGCATCAGGGTGTGTACCGAGTGCATGAAGGGTAGTAATGCATGTACACATGTAAGTGCAAGTGAGCTGTAGTGTAGTACAGTGGGCAGCAGGGTCCTCTGCAGTGCAGTGTAGTGTACGGCAGTGGGTATGTGAGTGTAGGACGACCAGATGGACAACACTTGATAGGCCAGGGTCGGCCATTTTGTAGATCAAGTGGGGCTGTCATCTGGGCGGCCAGAACAGAGGTTCTAATAAAAGGCTTTTCCCCTTATCTTCTTGTGTGTTCTTATGCTTGTTCTTGTGTGTATGAAATCTGTGGAGTTCAGGACAAGTGCCCTCTGCAGTATGCGTTTCTTGGAGGCTGACTGGACGTCTCGGTGAGGAGGAGTTCAGTGCCGCACACCCTTACTTCTAGGCGAAAAATAAGGGCGCGACACTTGGGAGTTTTGTGAGCACCTGCTTTGCGTCGCCTTTGTTTCCCCCTTCCTATGCCTGGACAAGGCATCTTCTATCCACTACCTTAGGTGAATCCAGTTCCCCGGTTTGCCCCTTGAGCTTCGTAACTCAACCTCCCTCAAGCGCATTGCGGCCACTTTTGGTTCTCTCCTCTGTATCAACGAGGATGGTCTTCACTCCAGTGTCCACCCATGTGCTCGTGCATGCATCAATATATGCTTGGCTTCCCCGCTCAAGTGGTCCATTTGGATTGCTTTGCCCAATGGAGAGCGTTATCATCAGCAGGTCTTTTATGAGAGCCTCCACATCTTCTATTATCGCTGTGGCATTGTTGGCCATCACCTTGAGGCTTGCCATCGTGCTAAGGTTGATGGCCCCTCTTTGGCGGTGCTGCTTTTCGACCCTTGGTTGCGCATCCTGGTGTCCCGACACTTGATGCACCCCTCTGAGCCCTCGTCCGCTATCTGTTGGGTAGCCTTGGGATCCCACTACTGAGTTGTCGGATCTGAGCCATTTGGGTGGCACCGTTGGTCGGGTACCGAGCCGATCACCCGACCCCCTTGGCCGAGTTCACTCATCCTAAAGGTTGGATTCTCTATGGCAACGGTCGGCCAGTGCTCACACTCAGGTTCAAAGTGCCGGTTCGACTGTTGCCGACTCCGGTATGGGGCTTAGCCCCGCCGTGGCCCGCTCCGTAGTCGCCTCACTCTCTTTTGTTGTGCCCGGATCCTCGCTGTCACCTGCCATGGCTGCCCTGCAATGCTTCATGTTGCCATTGTGCCACCTGTCTGGTGCCACGCTAGTGATCCCGCAACCCACCGCCTCTGCCACATCACCCATCTCGTAACCCTCAGCCACATCGATCCCCCTCTCATCTAATCTACGACCCCTGCTTCCCCGCTTCAATGGCCACGATCCGCTTCAAACTAGCACAATCTCCACAATCTACGACTCCTGATCTGCAACCCGCCCATCTCCTCCGTCCATATCGCCCACAATCTGACACCACCCCACTAAAACCCACTCTCGCCCCTCACCTCATTCCTTCCATTGCGTCACTCGTAGGGCACTTTACCCTCCCCTCGCCCTCCGAGTTCCTCTACTGCTGTCCACTCCCCTTCTCCCCTTTCCCCTGGCCGGCTTCATGATCCTCGTCGTGCCATGACTATTGCTCCCTCCTCTTTTGGTACTAACCCTGCAACATATCATGTTTCTATGGTTTCTTGCATTGAGAGCTGCATCCTTTTGGTTGTAGAGCCCGCCGTTGCCCTTGGCGACTCATCGGCGAAAGATGAAATGGTGGACCCTTATGGCCTGATTTGCTGCCCCCTCCCTGCTCGGAGTCCAAGAAATCCCGCGTCCGACGCCTTCAATCGCTCGTGGTAAAGGTAAAAAGAAGGCCCATACTAATATTGATATCTCACTATGTCCTTCTGTTGTCCCTCCTCCACGAAGATTCTGGCTTGGAATTGTCGAGATGCTCTTCGGTCTAAAATTAGGGATAGACTTAGCAACCTTGTATTAGTTCATTCTCCTGATCTTGTAATATTACTAGAATCACATTGTGGGTCTGTAAATTCTAAATAGGTGATTCGCCACCTCGGTCCCTTTTGATCCGACACCTTCTGCAAGGGGACCGGTGCTTCTAAAGGAATTATCCTGGCTTGGCACGGCCAGGATATTCAAGTTACCCCTATCCTCACCTATGATCAAATCCTGCATGTAGTAGTTTCTATTGTTGATTTTCATTTTATCATTTCCAGTGTTTTTTTTCAGTCATCTATCTGCTATTAGAAATTTGTTATGGATCATGCTTAGTGATGTTAGATTGACTAATTTTTCATGGGCTTTTAATTGGTGTTTTCAACTACATTCTTTCTGCAAATTTAAATTGACCAAGTTTGTTTCAGCTTTGAATCATTTCATGAATTTTCAAGGTCTTGTTGACATTAGTCTCTCTGGCAATCCTTATACGTGGTGTAATGACCACTCCGGGCTGGCCAAAATTTTTTGTAGATTAGATCGTATGCTTGTAAATCATTTTTGGCTTGATATTTTTCCTACTCTTGACCTTTCTTCTCTTCCTCGGTGTGCGTCCGACCACACACCAATCCTTTTTCAATTTGAACTTAGTCTTTGTCATCCCTGCTCGTTCAAGTATGAGCACTTTTGATTTCATCATCCTGAAGCTAAGGAAATTGTTAGCCGCCATTGGACCCCAATTGTTCTATTCAGCATGGTCTTCATTTTATCTGGCGGGACACCCCATGTTGGAACCATGATGTTTTGGGACGTCTTAAGGTTCCAACTGCCAAGACCCTGGCTCGCATCTCTCACCTTGAGCTCCTGGACTCCACGACTGGCCTTTCGGGTGTTGCCTCCCTCCGCTCTGCTTACCACCTTCATGCCGCTCTACTTTGCCAAATTAGCATCAAGTGGTGGAGCAAGCCTAGGACTTCTTGGCTCCACCACGGTGACCATAATAGTAAGTTTTTCCATCGCCAAACCATTATTCGACATAAATAGAATCTTATTCGCTAGATCCAACTGGAGTCCGACGAACTTGTTACTAGTCATGATCGGGTCCAGCACTTCATCGACCACTATAAGATTCTCTGGCAACTTGTTTATTACCCTAATATACTGAAGGATTTGTGGCCCCTCCCCTCGATTGATCCCACTTTTGCTTCCTCTCTTGTTCACCCATCTCGCCTGTCGAGATTTAGACGGTGGCCTAGAGTATGCTCCCCAATCGTGCACCTGGCCCAATAGATTCACTACTAAATTTTATCGTGAATACTGGGACATCGTTGGCCCAAAAATCACCTCCTCAATTTTTGATTTGTCCTGCTACTGTCGACTCCTTGATGCTTGGTCTAATACTGCTTTGATCTTCATTCACAAACAAAAAAATACTCAAACCATTTAGGATTACAGGCCTATCTCATTATGTAATATCCTTTACAGAATTGTTTCAAAAATTCTTGCAAACCATTTGCGGCCATCCTTTCCGGCCCTTATCGATCCTATGCAAATTGCATTCATCCCTGGTAGGAACATCCAAGACAACATCCTCTTGGCTCATGAGCTTACCCATTCCCTTTCCTCTGGCCATAACAAATTCATATTAATAAAAGCCGACATGGATAAAGAATTTGATCATATCTCCTGAGCTTATGTGCTGCAGATCCTCGAGCGCATGAACTTTCCCCCTCTCTTCATCAATTGGATCAAGCTTTGCATTACTTCGCCTACTTTTTCATGTGTTATCAATGGCTGTACCTCGGCCTACTTCCTCGCCTTTTGTAGCATTCGGTAGGGTGACCACTCTTGCTATATCTTTTCATCATCGTTTCTCACTATTTTTCCTGCCTTAATCAATCGGGACGTTACTTTAGGATTAGTTAAACCCTTTACCTTTAGCTCTTTCTCTCTTAGCCATCTCCTGTTTGCTGATGACCTTTTGGTCTGCATTCGTGCTACTAAGGCAAACTGCCTTTAGTTCAACCAGATCGTGCTTACCTACCAGCAGCTCACCAACCAACCTATGAACCCCAGAAGCTTGCTCCCTCTGCGGCCTCGCCCTTGAAAGTAACACCCACCTATTTTTTTGTGCTCTTTTGCACATCAATTGTAGAATATTTTTCAACATCTTAACTTTCCTTCCCAGTTTATCTCTTCTTGGCACTATAGATCTTGGGTCCATGAGAGAGTCGACTTGGATCAGGCGTCCAAACACTTTATCTTTACTTATTGCCTCTGCAGAATCTGGAATTTGCGCAAGACATCCATTTTCGGTCCAAACGTGCAACTGCCAATGTGCTCGGAAAAGTCTTGGCTGACTATCACGAGTTCTCCACCTCCATTACCCACACTCATGAGGCAAATTACCCCCAAGACCCCACGCGGGTCCGGTGGGAGCCCCATCCCCATGGTTGGACTTGGTTCAACTTTGACGGATCGTTCACTCGCTCCGGCGGGAAAGGGGGACATAGCTTTCTTTTGTGCACTAAAAACGGTGGTTTCATCTTTGCAGGTTCCGGTCACTATCGCTTTCACTCCGTGCTGCAGACTAAGGCTTGGGCTATGCTGCAGGGGTTGCTGATTTGTGTTCGGCGTGGTCTCAATCGCATTAGGATTTGCTCCGACTCCAACTCATTGGTCTGGATCGTTTCTCGCACTCGATGCTGTCCCTCGCGGCATCATGGTGAATATTTGGGACACTATGAGCCATCTTTCCCCTACTTCCGTTGTAATAATTCTGCTGCCGATCATCTTGCATCTTTTGTCACCGCAATGACGAATATTTTTGGGACGATAGCCCTCTTCTTGGGCTCGTCTATATTTTGTACAATGACTGCTTTATGTCTTACTTAATGCATTGACCTTTTTTTCAAAACAAAAAAAAATGCTCGGGGTTAGATAAGCTCGCAGATATTTTGCAAGTATTATGATAAGGAAACGATTTTATTTTGACGTAGTATAATAAGCTCATTCAGAATGTAATTAGTGGATAATATATTATAATAAGCAAATATTGTATTCTCTCTCGAAAATGCCAACATCTAGGTTGTTTTATCAATATTCAAATTTTTGTTTAAACTGAGTAAACGTAGATATTGATAACTATAAGAGATATAAAACAACGAGCGAACGTTAAATTTGCACCGTCTAGATACAAGAGAAAGAAACTAAATGGAAGAGAAAAAAAAACTAAACGTAGATATTTAAAAACTAAATGAGAAGGGAAAAAAAACTAAACGTAGATATTTAAAAACTAAATGTGAAGGGAACGTACAACAACAATAAAGTCTCATCCCACTAGGTGGAGTTGACTATATGGATCATACGACGTCATTCTGTTATATTCGTTAATTCATATTCATAAAATTCGACAGAGTTTTACGCTGACTGTCAGGGCCTAACACAACTCTCCTCTTTTATCCGGACTTAGGACCGGCTATGAAAGTACAAGAGAAAAAAAGAATAAATGGAAGGGAAACCCTCCATTCAACAACCGTCGTCTAGTTTTGAATTGAGGTAAATAAATTTAGAAGAGAACAGAGACTATTTTTTTCATTAAATTTTAGTGCGAGAAAAACAAATGAATACTTTTTTCCATCCATTTTCTCTCAACCCAGTGTTGGGTCTGAATAATCAAACTCGATTCATGTGAGTAATAATGTAAACTTCTTTTTTTTCATTCCAAATTTACTAAACGTCTTCTAAATAATTCAGAGTCGAAATGAAAGAACGATAAATATATATTTTCTTGATTAAAGTGATAACTTAGAGGAGAAACTACATCACTGCGACACAGCCCGCTAACCAAATAATGTAATCTTTCATTGTCAAAATTAATTCAATATCATATCCAGAGTCGAACCATGAACGACTGCACTAGCCACAAGCTTACAAGTGCCAAAATTTGACATAAACAATTTCCAATAAGAATATGAACACTATGGATAGATAATGTCTGTGATAACATGAAATATTAAACTATTCCCCTCTCTCTCCCCTTATGCCTCAATTAAGAACATGAATGGCCGATCATCGATCAAAGGTTAACAGGAACAGATGGGGTCTTCCTTAAAACCTTATAAAGTTCACTGGGAAGAAAGTACCAACTCGAAATTTCAGGATATTGTTTATTAACGTCCTTTTTGTTACATGGGACTGTTTAACAATGATATGTTCCCAGTGTGCACTCCTTTGCCTGTGACCCTTTCAGCACTTCACCTCAAGCCAGCTTTTCAACTTCGCCTACATTGAATCTCGTCAGTTTAAAAATGCTGGTCATTATTAACAATTCAACGCTGCAAGTTGGGATGTGCCTTCGCCATGATTAGAAGAACAAGTGATGTCCAACCGGTAAATGGTCGTGCACCTTTTCCCCGACCCTGATTCTGCTGGTCATACTGCTCCCATAAGAACCCTCCTTCGTAGTAGTTGTGCATTGTATTACTGCAGAACAAGGCAGGAGTTTCATGGTTAAGACGTCGAGTTCTACTTGGTACTTAATTTGTTTTCCCCTTCTGATTAAAAATACTTTACCGTATTAAGTTTGATCTCAGCTCTCATACAGCTTTCGTGCCCTTTCTGTGTATGGTCCATCCACTGCCATACAGAGTAAATTAAGATAAAATGCCATCAATGAGAGACTGATCCATAAAGCCACTTGTCAGCTTACCTTGCGCGTAATGATGCAGAGCTGAAAGAATCAAGTAGTTGATGTTTATCCAAATGGGACCTCTCCAATAAGGGGGGTCATGTTCAGTGTTTCTTTTCATGTATATGGAGCTACATAAAGAGACTTGGTGTTGTTAGCATCTATTATTTTGAGCAGATACAAGAATAACACAAACCTTTTAGAAACAGGTATTATGAAATACAGAGTGATAGAAAGATCAGGATGAGATTTCAGAAACCACCAAAGTGGTAATACAGCTTACAAGGAAATAGAATGAACATATTGAAAGTAACACAAAAAAAGATGTAAGAACTGTATAGACTGGAATACCATGGAACTTCATGTGAACACTACTTGGAAAACAATACATATGCCACTGAACCTCTTTTTCTAAGGTTAGAACTTACTTAAGAATAGCTCCCAAATATTAGAATTTAAAGATTGTTCTTGCTTATACGAGTTTCTATATTATTTTCATCTTGGCAACAATTTTTTCAAATATGTATTTAATTTTGAAAATTCATTCTCTTCAATCAGGTGGCTTGGTCAATCTTTTAACCTTTGCAAGTTCTAAAGAAGTGATATATAGAGGAATAATCAAGAAATAAATCATGAATATCATGCTTCAACTTAAAATTTACCTTGTTCTTGAAAGCGAACGTAATCCATATTTGGTCCACAAAAGTGAACTATTAGAAATAAAGTCCAGTTGTTTTTCAAGGATCCATGAATCCTAAAAAGCATGTAGAAATACATTTAATATCTGAAATTGAAAATAAAACGAAATGGGAAAACACACAGGAGAGTAAAAACGTACAGCTAGGGACTTACAGAAGGAATAATCCCCATCATGAAGGGAAATAGACTGACATACCCAAAATGAGGTACTAATCCAAGCTGTGGAACTTCCAATGTTTCACGAAGAAGTTCCCTCTGGATAACATCTGAAATTTTCACCTCGTGCCATCTCAAACGAACCTAAACAACGGCCATAACACCACAGGTTTATATAACAGAACTGAAAAATTCTGAACATAAAAAATGACCATAATACCACAGATTCATATTAACAGAAGTGAAAATTTATGGGTTCAAAGTCTCAAATTGGTTTGTTTGATTTCATTTCTTGATCTCAAAAAATGAAAATCTCTTTGGGGGGATTGAGTCCCCTTAATAACAAAATAAAGTGGAGGGTCCCTTTTACCTCCCCAAATGATGGGAAACATGGGCGAGTCCTCCCCTATCACCTTTAGTCAAGTGTAGGGCCTATATATATAAAAGAGCAATACATTTATAGATGGCTACATGTATAGCAAAAATATATGAACTATTATATGGTTTCTTTTTTTCAGAGCAACCATTAGATTGTGAGTTCCCCTCAAAGATTTATTATTACTAGATCACATCCAATGGGTGCATGGCTGCATGCTACACATACATTATACGTAAGGGTGACTACCTGAAACTAGTAGTCATCCAGCTATATTATCTTGATGTGCATGAACCCATTCTAAGGTAAAGGATGACTTGAAAAGGGAGTCATCAGTGTATACCTGATTGTAAGACAAAAGTATAAAGGTGGGTGACAAAAATCACAAAACCTCCTGCTCTAGTAAAAAAAGTGAATGTGTACATGAAACCATAATTGTTAATGGAATCAAACATCAACAATGAAGTTTACACAACAGAATCATATTGTTGGGATTTTTAAGCAGCTGCAGAATGAAGGCAAGCAGGTGATTGTATATGAAGAAAGAAAAATATAACAAACTGCTTGGTGGCTTATGGTTTTGGGTAAAGTGAATAAGTTAGATGGTCAAGTAATTAAGTTGAAGGAAATTGGAAACAATCTAGTCCAAGAGGTAACCCATGAAATAATGTAAGTTTGGTTTAACATCTTAAAAGGTTAACATAGAAAGCAATAACGCTCTGACAAGAAAAAATGTTTCCTTAGAAGTTTTAATCAAGTATAACCTGTGAGTCCCCAATTTGTGTAAACAAATTAGCATGTATAAGTGGATTCTACTCCTCCCAAGCATCACATGACATGAATAATGATCAAGAAAATGCTAAAAATCCATTCCTGCTTGGGGCTTCCTTGGAACCCCACAGATCCAACACACCAATGGATTGTAAAACATGTAAACTTATATAATTAGCATTTTGACTGTGTTTTATCCATGTAAGCTTTGCCCATGGCTCCATATTAAATGCAGATCGAGTATAAGTTATCCATCATCACTAAGATTGTCCATCTTGGCTCCCTTAGCATGGTTTAAAATACCCCAAAGGATTTTAAGACTGTTCACTTATAAACCGAATATTAGTCCCATATTCTAAGCATGTGGAATTTGCCTAAGATGCTCGAGTAGATGTATCCACTACACAATTAACATACAACATCAACCCCCCAATAAGGAGTTAAGACATTCAAACTGTCCTTGGTTAATCCAAACTGAAAAGTCAAGATGAACTCAATCCCCAAATTACAATTTGGGAAAGGGCTAGGATAATGGGTAAAAGACAAAGATTATCTCAATCCTAGCTCTATTTACTTTGACCTATAAGCTTAACTAGTTCATCATGAACCTTATGTTTGTTATCTACTCTCTTTCTCTCCAACTCTAACATCCTCAACCTTTGGTGCCTTAATAATGACTCTACCACTTGCAACCGATTTCTTCGAATGATTTGTTCTCCTAACTTGCACTAGCTTCCATGTCAAACATCATGGACAACATGGCATGTGAGTTCTTCCACATTGCTCCTTATCTACATTGTGCCTCTATCACTCATGCAAATTTTTCAGGAGAGGACAAAACCAGGATACCACATTGTTGGACTCAGATTGTTGATGTCAGGGAGAGACAGAACTCCTGTCCTCAACTGACCCATGTTTGACCTTGACTTCTAATGCAATATAACTTATTACAGGTCACTGGTCTATGACGAGATCTATAAATAATAAATAATCTACAGTTCTGTAAGAAGTGTGTGCTGCAACATAATATCAGACCAATCTTACATCTATCTTAGTATAGCTCTTTCTGCTGCCTCAATGCATATGCTAGTGACTTCTTCATAGAGCAGGTATTCTTTTAAGGATAGAAAAAGGAAATCACACTCAAAACCATTTAGTTAATGGTTATTGATTGTTGTTCTATTCATCACATTCAATCCGTTACTGAGCTTCATTAAAACACTGAAATAACAGCATGTGAGAACATAACATGACTCTCTAGCATTTATCACTAACATTCGAAGTAATTCTGCCATTATGCCAGTTTGATAATTCTTGGCAAGTTTCATGTCCATTCTTGGCTGTCATTGTCGAAGGAAGTCACATTCTAGTCCAACATGCACTGGCATGGATTGGCATGCAGACATCATGGTCCTGTGCGAGCTGGCAGAGAAATTCAACAAAAGTTCATATATCATGTCAAAATTGGATTGACATCGTATAGTACATTCAAATAGGATTGAACTGCAACCCTTGGTCATTGTGTCTTTGCTTTTAATAATTTTGCATATGTTTCTTGAATGCAAATCCACATGTTTTATAGCCGGTCCCAAGCCCGGATAAAGAAGGAGGGTTGTGTTAGGCCCCGACAGCCAGCGTAAAACCCTGTCGAATCTCATGAACATGGATCGGGCGTCGTATGATCCATGTAGCCGACCCACCTAGTGGGATAAGGCTTTGTTGTTGTTGTTTCTTGAATGCATTATTCGCTTTACATATGCAAAAGGTTTAATTTTTAAAATTATCACACTTCACTATATTGTCCTGCTGTAGTGTTAGACAATACACACTTGACGTAAAGCAGGATACATAGATCAAAAAATGACATTGCTTAACTTCTAAAAGAAGCATTAGCACACCAGTCAAACATATCAGCAAAACTTGGTTTGATTATATAACTGGTCACTCTACAGTGTTGAAATTACTTTGGCACCACATTGTAGTGAGGGGGGAACATGGTGCCTATGAACTGGGAAATGGTAATCAGAGTTTGAACAATTAGAATTTAAGGTACTTGTATCATACCTTCTCACTGTGATTTCCAAAATCAAAATACGCTCCAGAAGAGTCATCCAAATGCATCTGTAAGTTTACAAAACAATGCAAACAAGTTAGTCAATACATCATCAAAATTATCTCATGTGACGATAATCACAGACAAAAACTCAACTAATGTGAGATTGCTTAATCCTCATCCGTCCTGACAGAAAAGAAGGAAATGTTCAAACATTGAAATCATACCTTATAAGCCTTGCAACAACTGACAAATAGTAATAAGTAAAACTAAATCAGAACCAATTCTTGCCCATATTTGCCAGGTTAGTTATCAACAGTAAAAAAACTTTTAAGAACACACTACATTTTTTTGAAATGAAGAATATAGTGCATGCAAGCGATATTTTATTCCTTGGTGGAATTGTGTATTATTGATTGATCCTACTTCTGTGAGATCATTGCACAAATCCCTCAATTTCTCTTTTCAATAGTCACTCATTTTTTGGAAAATCCATAACAAAATCAGTCACTCAACCAATAAAATATTTAATTTTAGTGAAGTGTCAAGACACATCACAATCATATTAACTAAAAATCTATTAGACACATAAATGTAACTTTTTACCTCATTTAGAGAAAAAATATCATGCGACAAAATTGTAATTTTTTTAAATGAAAAAGCATGTCTACCAAGACGTGTAGGCATCCATCTTTATTAAATAACAACAAGATTACATTATAGTTTGGTTACAAATGAAAACGACAGTCATTCTAGACCCTTAATCACAGACAAAATTGTAATTTTAAAATAAGAGATTATTTTTTTCATGTGAGATTAATACGGATTCTGTAAATATTGGAAAATATTGAGTGATCAAGAAAATGATTTTCTAAAAGTTAGATAACCTTCATCTCTAGTATAGGTGTATGGTTGTTCTGTATAAGACAACCTCTATACAATTAGTAAAGGCCATAGTAAAAGTTCTTACTTGCATTGGTTATTGGAATAAAATTACAAGGATACAGAAACAATTAAATCAAATGAGTGAATTATTGAAATATGACTAGAAGTGTAGTGAAATATATTTACACAAAACATTGGCATAACCCGATTGAGATCATCAAAGTCTAAAAGCTGCTTTGAGATTGCATAAAAATCCTGTAGGACACAAAACGTAAACACATTTTGCATAATTATTTATTCATTCATTCATATGTAAGACAATATGTTTACATGCACCTTATCTGAGCCATCTGTAATTCCAAGTAGCTCAGCAACAGAATGCATGCAATCTGCTGCAAGAAGCATCCAACATCTAAGGTCCAAGTGGCGTTCTTCATCACTTGGATGTGAGGCACGTGGATAATCATCCAACCCAGATGACAATGTCTGGAACAATTGTTTAGAGTTAACAAAACAGCATATCTAACAGCAATGCTTATACTGAGAAGTGCAATTAAAGAGAAGCATTTGGTTCCTTCCAGTCTACAATTGGGACCTCACAAATGTTTCCACGACTCTACCACCCAGCCAATACTTTTTTTCGAGGAGAAAGACGGATAAATATGTCATCCAGAGATTATCATTCACTACAAGAAAAAGCAGAATTTCCGACGGTTCATTTTTGACAGGCCAAAATCCGTCTAAAGTACTGAAGGATTTTCCGAAGAATCGAAATATCCGTTGTAATTATGGTCGGAGAAAGTTTCGACGGTTGTGGCCGTCTAAACTTACGACGGTTTACAAATCGTCGAAACTTTCGACGGTTAGAACCGTCGAAAGTTTAGACGGTTGAATATCCGTCGAAAGTTTCAATGCTCTTAACCATCGAAGACAGTGAATGAGGGCGATTAGTTTTTCACGTGGTCTTTCGACGGCTCCGACAGTCGAAAGATTCGACGGTTGGGGTACCCGCCGAAACTTTTAGCGGTTTTAACCGTCGGAATATGTTAACGGTAGTATTACTTATTAGTTTATCTATTTTTTTACTTTCGACGGTTCTGGCCGTCGAAAGTTGCGAGGGTTTAAGGAACCGTCGAAACTTTCAGCGGTTAGAACCGTCGAAATTTGAATTGATATTATATATAATTTATATATGTTTCGACGGTTTTGACTGTCGAAACGTAAGATATATTACGTTATACATCTAACGGTAATATTTCAGTTGATATATAATTTTTTTATGTTTCGACGATTGGAATGGTCGAAAGTTTCAGCGGTTTGGGCTGTCGCAATTTGAATTAATATTTTATATTATTTACCTACATTTCGACGGTTCCAACCGTCGAAAATGGACTCTATAAATAGCCGACCCTTCTTTTACGGTTTCGGTTTCCCTCCCACTGATCTTGTCGACTGATCCTTTGCTTCGCTCTGGTGGCGACGTCCGATCCGGCCTCCGCGCTCCGCCCCGCCTATGAGACCCGCCGCCGCCTCTGCAACCGTTCAGCTCCGGCGCAGGTACGTTCCCTCCATCCTCCGGTCGCTCCATTCCGACCTTGCCCACGCCGTCGTTCGATCCGCCCGATCCATCCGGCTGCAAGTGCCCGTTCCTGCCGCAGCGGCCCGATCCGACCGCGGCGGCGAGATCAGATCTGGCTGCGGCGGCCAGATCCGGCCACGCCGGCCATGCAGATCCACTGCGGCCGGATCTGGCTGTTCGAATACGGCCGACGGAGACCAGATCCGGACGGCGGCCACTTCCGGCGGGGTACGACTTTGTGCATTTTATTTTTTTCTCTCATGTATGTTGATGTACTTGCATTTTCCATATAGGACTTTGTTTTCTTGCTTGAAGAGCATTGTGTGATTTCGCGTTTCGACAAGTTCAAAAGTGTAAGAATGCATAAATTGAATGTTTCATGAATTTGGAGATTATATTTTTTATTGTCTTATGTTTCATTTACATGCAGGTTATTGGAATTATTTTATTGTCTCTCTCATTCCAAAAGAGGTAAGTTCATATGTTTTTTTTTTAAATTTCAGGAGGGTTACAAAACAAGAGAAGTCGAGCATATTACGCAAGCCACGCAGGAGAGGACCACACCGCTAACCCCTCAACAACTTTGGACGGACCACGTCGGCGTCAAGAAGGATCGCATTTACGGCCTCGGATCATCTGTTAGTAGTGCAGATATTGGATATGGCCGTAAATCGGTATCCGGTTCCCCGAGTCAAGGTATGCAGCAAATATTTGACAATATGTGGGAACAACGTTTATCCGATGTCCGACAGGAGATCAGACAGGAGGTTACGAAGGAACTCAGAAAAGAATTCGAAGAACGTGAACAACGCAATTTATTAGCTCAAAAGAAAGAGATGAAGATAATGATGTGTGGCGAGTTCAACGACAATGACGATTTAGTATTGTAGCTTCTTTGTGTTGTATTTGACGTTTGGACATTTCACGTTATGTTGTATTGACATTTGCATGACATTTAATTTCAAATTCGTTACGTTTGGTCAGTTGGACATAAATTATTTATTTAATTTGCTTTTATTAAATTAATTACTCAAATGATTATTTATTTAATTTGTTTTCAAATTAATTGCTTTTATTATTTATTAAATAATTTACTAAAATGATTTACATTTTTAAATTAATTACGTTTGTGTCGATTTTTTTATTTTTTTAAATTTGTTCCGCACCTAGTGGGATAAGGCTTTGTTGTTGTTGTTGTTCCGACGGCTCAAACTGTCGATAGTATCATATTCGACGATTTGAACCGTCAATAACCATCGACGGTTTGAACCATCGAAATGTAGACGGTCAGACCCGTCGATAAACATCGACGGTTTTAACCGTCGAAACCTAACGACGATTTGAGCCGTCGAAACTCAAAGGTGTTATCGACGGTTTGAGCCGTCGATGGACTATTAACAGTTACAACCGTCGATAGTATCGACAGCTCAAACCGTTGATATATATCGACGGCTAAAACCGTCTTAACTCTCCATTGTTCGACGGCTCAGCCCCCCAACTTGACCGTCGAAGATTTCGACAGTTGTGTGATAACCGTCGAAAATAGTTTGTGACGCATAGTTTTCGCGCAGATGCTATCCGTCGAAAAACCCGTCGAAAAAGGGGTGTTTCCAACGGTTGTCGTCTAAATACAGACGGTCAAAACCGTCGAAAATTGGCATTTTTCTTGTAGTGATTGCTGATATCAATGTATTACATAGTGCTATACACATCCTCGGCCGACAAGCATATGCAATATTTACCACATCTCTATGGCTATGGAGTTGATATATGCAATATTGGCATCATAATTTAACAATAACATCAAGACCAATGAACTGGAAAGCCCATTACAAATTTGTGCAAAAAGAAGATGCACATAGATATGCGAATGTACAGATAAGAGCACATTCAATGCAACACAATAATCAGATGTAACATGTTCATCATGCTACTTAATTACTTATGCTAAGCAAGTTTGATATAGTACAAGAACACTAACAGAAAAACAAATAGCACTTACGCTGGGAAGGACCCAAAATTTCTCTTTTCTCTGTTGAGGAAACAATATTTATAAAACAACAAGAATGATAATAGATATTGGTTAATTTTGTTTATACATTATAGTGGCTAATATTTTTTTGAGAAAGAAAAGAACGTCAGCGACATCCATTTATTAATGAATATTGCACTGTACAAATAATTAAATGTTATGCACAAGTATGAACAATCTCTTCATCTACTATATTAAGTCCATTTGTTAACCAATCTACAACCCTCCTCAATGACACTTTCCATATAAAATCTTTCATTCTGGAAGACAGACGCATTCCACTTTTTCCAAATGACCCAAAGTAGACAAATTGATGCTGTCCTACATCTCCCAGCCACATACGTGCATGTTCCACCTGGCAAGCCACCACTTCTGAAGGAGGACCAAAAGTTTGATTCCGATGACATGTCTAGGACAGCTTTATTCATTGTCGACCACATCCCTATTGTCTTTGAACAGGCAAAAAATAAATGATTTGTGTCTAATATTGAATTGTCAAAAGTAATGAAAGGGGGAAATTTATTTTAGAGTGATTGGGAATCTCCATTTGCCGACCCCACCTAGTGGGATAATGCTTTGTTGTTGTTGATTGGGAATCTCCATTTAGCATTCTTTATCATTATCTATGACCATGCTTGCATGAGAACTTTTTACCAAAATGTCAACATATAATACATGCAGGATAACATCCATAAAAAAACATATAATATATGCAGAGGAAAATCACTCTGATGGATATTATGCAGCATACACATCTGTTGTGGTCGCCATTCGATCAATAATAGACCAACAAACTTGTACAGCAAAACAACAATCATGTAATATTTTACAAACTGCTACGAAAGTTTTTGACAAGTATCGAGTTAAATTCCTGTCTTCTACAGCAAAACAACATAACCATGAGATATGATAGAAAAATATGTGGAGATGCTTAAATTACTGAATTTAACAATAACCTTTGGATTAAGTTCCCTATTTGTCACATTGTCCCTTCCATGCCAGTAAAAGCATTCCGATATCTTTCCTGGAGATAAAGTATGTGAAGTACAAAAGAAGAAATCAGAATCACAAACTTTCCAAGAAACAATGCTTAAGAAGATAGATAAAAGGCATGCAGGGACATGACATTGTTTACATTTCATTAAGGAAAAAAGTAAAAAAGATTCTGGTTATTGCGATAATCCTAGTTGAAACTTTTGCCTCCTGGACACTTCTAAACAATGACCAACTTTTGTTCTCACAATTTTAATTTATCGTGTTGATTCTGATCTACAGAAACCACATGTATCTAAAGAATATCAGACTTTATTAACATGATCAGTGTTGTCAAACACGTAAAACGGACACGACACGGACAAGCTGAGAAAACACGAAATCGTATACACGTAACACGACATGGCCGATTCTACCAGAAAAATATTTTATATATTAATTAGCATAGACCCAAATAATATATGACATTTTTTTAAAATGAAGCAGAATTTTCTACTTGAAATCATCAAACCATCAACCAAGTTCATACAAAATAGCAAATTGTCAAAACCAAGTTCATACAAAATAACAAATTGTCAAATGTAATATGCCTAGAGGCTACAAGCCTACAACTAGAGTAAGTCATTTAAATTAGCTCCATCATAAATAGCCTCATCCTCATGGCCCTCATCTTCATCTACCAAGTTATCTTCATTTCCATCCATATCTATTGCATCATCTTCATCCTCTGGAAGAGTCAAATCTTCAATAAGTGGGCTACCAACATTTCCACCACTTTGGTTGTTATCTTCACCAACTTGGATTGCATTGTCATCAGTATCACTGACTACATTCTCTTCCTCTAACCCTTCAGCCACAATCCATTCATCATCAGAGGAGAGGTCATCTACATTGTATTCGGGTGCCTTTCTAACTTGTCTTTTCCTATCCAATTTTGAGTTAGTCATCACAAAAACAACATCATTCATGGTATTTTGCTTTAAACGATTTCTTTTCTTCGTGTGAACCTACAAAGGATAAGTAACCAATCAATAAGTTAGTTAGCTATGAATAAACTAATTAGGTAATATGGTTTAAGGATTTTACTCTTTCAAAAGCACTCCAATTGCGCTCACATCCTGAAGGACTACATGTTAAGCTAAGAACCTTTATGGCAAAATTTTGAGCCTCTGGATATTCATAGCCTTATGAATCCCACCAATCAGTTGGACTTTTAGCATGAATTGCATTTTTTGCTATTGCACTTCCAAAAAAACTTTTTGCATGCTTAAAATCTTCAAGCTGAACATCAATCTTTACTTGCATTTGGGTGTCAGGCACCATCCTTTGTAAACAATCATACAATCCTCGTTTAACTTCAAGGTCGGCACGAAAGGTAGGATCATATTGGAATCTAGGATTCAAATAATATGCGGCAGCATGCAAAGGCCTATGAAGTTGGTTGTCCCATCTTGCATCAATGATATTCCATACAGGCTCGTAGCTTCAAAAATGAAACACAAACTTAGTTTGCATTCTAACATTGAATAAAGTACAAAATAAATCAGTTTGATAATTTGTTATCTAAGTTTACCATTTCTTTACTCCATTATAAGCTTTTTGGATATTCTCTTTGGCACGATCCATTTCTTCATAAATAAAACCCATTGCTGGTTTTTCATCGGAATCAACTAGACGAAGAACCTTAATTAATGGATAAGCAGCTTTCAAGCAAAATACAACATTCTTCCAAAATCTACTATCCAATGCAACATCTTCAATTTGTCTTCCTTCTTTTGTTTTTTGATACCGAGTAGATTTCCATTCATCTGATGTAAACATCCTCATCAATGCACCCTTGTTGTCTTGTAAGCAACCTAAAGTAAGATATGATGTGGCAAATCGAGTGGCAGCCGGACGAATCAAATCTTTACCTTGGGTAAAGTGTTGCAACATTACAATAAGGGCTGTCATTGAATAGATATAAGTTGTTATTTTTTTCCCTTTTGTAATGGTTTCTTTATGGATTTCGATTTTTTTTGCAAAATCCTCCAACATTAAATCAATGCAATGGGCTGCACATGGTGTCCAATAAAGCCTTTTCCTCTTCTCCATTAACATTTCCCCAGCTAGCTTGTAGGCTGCCGCATTGTCCGTAACAACTTGGACAACATTTTCTTCGCCAACTTCTACAACATCATCAATCATTTTAAAAATTTTATCTGCTGTCTTAGAAATATGAGATGCATCAATGGACTTCAAAAATATTGTTCCCTTTGGGCTATTCACCAAAAAGTTTATAATTGTTCTTCTCCTTCGATCTGTCCATCCATCAGTCATAATTGTGCAACCAACTTTCTTCCATTCAACTTTGTGCACTTCAACAATTTCCTTAGTACGTTCCACATGTTTCTTCAAATATTTGACTCGAATCTCATGATATGAAGGTGGTTTGAAACCAGCCCCATGATTTGCAATGGATGTGCACATACGTTGAAACTCATCACTTTTTGCAACATTGAAGGGTATTGCATTATTATAGAAGAAACTAGCAATATCATCACATGCTTCTTCCCTTGCTCCCTTCTTGAACATGGAATTAATGGTAGCTTGACAACTTTTTTTTTTAAAAAAATTTGCAATACTTTGACTCTCAAGTTCATTTCCTTCTGCTGTACCTGTTTCTTTTCTTTTTTCCCCAGCTTGTGCACCACAATCATGCTCATCAACACTTTCTTTTGCTTCATATGATTGTGCTTTTCGTGCTTGTTGTTCTTGCATCCTGTACAGGATGACAAACATTTCTTTTTTAACATTTTCAGGAACTTGTGGACAGCCCCCAACATCTTTTTGGGTCCAAGCTAAATGATGTTTTAAACGATAAACGCCTCCTGAAATCACTTTAGGACAATATTTGCATTTAATTTTTTTGTTATCTCCATCTATTATAAACCCATGCTTCCATCCTGGATCACTTCTATTCCCTGGTGCATTTTTTCTTGGCACTTTTGTGTTTACAGTTGCAGTTGCCGTTGCACTTGCAGATGCTCCACTTCCAACTTCATTTGAATTTCCAACTCCAACTCCAGAACCAGAGCCAGCACCAGCAGAAGCCATTAAAATTTTCTACATGCAAATTATTAAGTGACAAACAATCAAAAAATCGAGGGAGGTTTCATTCATAAAAAAATAGATGGAGGCACAAAGAAATAAGAATCCTCTGTTTGCAAACAAATAGAGGAACCTGTTCGGCTGTTCGCACATAAAAAAAAGAGGATTTGCAAGAGGAAGGACGGAGGACGAGCACAATCATAAACTTGCAGAGAAAGAGCATGAGGAGGAGGGCGTACCGGCAGAGACGAACGGCTGTAGGAGGTCAGCAGGCGAACGATGTGAGCGGTGGCTACAGGGTTGAACACGAGCAGAGCATCCTTAGGCAAAGTGAGGTCACGCATAGAAACGAGAGAGATGGACAGTGAGCAGCCACATACAAAGAGAGAGAGACAGGCAGAGAGAGAGAGCGAGGGACTGAAGGAGAGTACCAGGCGACCAGCAGCGGAAGCAAGAGAACGCCGGAGTTGGAGCAGCACGAGCAGGGAGCGAGGGCGTAGCAGCACGAGCAGAGAGCGAGAGAGTATCAGCAGGAGCAGGGCGCCATGGAGAGTTGGAACGGCGGCAAGTGAACGCCGGCAGTCGTCGACGAACGGAGAGAGTTGGAACGGCGGCGTCGTAGCGGAGGTAACGAAAGTTGGGGCAGACAAAAGACATTAGGGCATATGCGATTTGGGAGATAAAAAGGCAGTCACGTGTCTCACGTGGGCGAACAAGCGGGAGGAGAAAAAAAAACGAGACGCGATTTTGCCGATTCTACGTCCAGACGCGCGTTTCTATCGCGTCTCGGCGAAACGCGATTCCGGGTGGAATCGAGCACGTTTCGCCGGGGTAGACTCGTAGAATCGTACGATTCTACGAGTCAGAGCGCGTTTTTGACTACCTTGAACATGATATTAGTGCATACTCTTCCGTATCACCCAAGACGAGCTAGCAAAAATCATGTCTTCAGACTGTAGAGTGCTGAAATGGTACTCATAAGGTGTGTTGAGATTTGCATATCTTTGCAATATTATTCAGATTAGTATCTCAGATTTCCTGGGATAATATCCAAATATTTTGGGATAATATCCCTGATATTCTGGAGTAATATTTTAGCATATTCTCCCTTCTTGTATTGCCTACCTTTATTATAAATAAGGAGGCACTAGTGTTTGGTGAATAATAAGAAAAAAACATGTTTCTCAACATGATATCAGAGCAATAATCACCATTCTTCTCCCTTTCCTCCTCATCCTTCTTCTCTCCTCCTCAATCTAGATGGATGATAGGTCTATTCCGACCTAGATCCATAGTTCTCAAGATCGGCGCTTGACTTTTTTTCTCTGTGGAACCCGTCGTGCCCAACCATGGCCAATCAGAAAGCTGAGTCTAGCAACTCTAGTGTTAAATCCACCCTCAGCACTCCACTCAATATCAATATCAAACTTGATGGTACCAATTATCTTCTATGGTCTACGACATTTGAGCGCTATGTAAGATCCTACAGGAAGAAGCATATCCTCACCAAATTTGAAGAACGTACAGAAAATTGGGATGCTGACAATGATTGGGTCACCTCTGCCATGCTCAATAGCATGGCCGAATCTATTGCTAAACAGGTCATGGCTTATAGGTCAGTCAAGACTATGTGAAAGGCACTTAAAACTTCACTCTCATAAAAGCAATATATCTCGCCTTTACAAGGTCCTTGAAAAAATCCAATCATGTAAGAAATATGATTAGTAGTTAGAAAATTATTTTGGGATATTGACTAACCTTTGGAATGAGCAAGATATCTATCAACCTCTTTCTGCTGATATCAAAGTGTTGACAGAGCAATGTGATCAAATTAGATCCGTTCAGTTTCTCTCCGGTCTTGGTGCTGAATATAAATCAGTCAAGGATAGACACAGGAAACTATTCCGACCCCTGAAGAAATGCTCGGCTCTCCGGTATTGATGATGTCTCTCCTCATACGGATGCATCTGCACTATCTACACGTGGAAGAGGAAGAGGAATTTTCCTTGACAAAGGCAAAGGCCACGGACATGGATAAGGGAACGATTTGGAGGATGTGGTAAATTCTTTTGTGACCACTGTCATCGATCCAATCATCCCTCTGACCGTTGCTGGGAAAAGTTTGGATATCCTGCTGATCACCCAAAGGTTCTTACTGCCACTACTAATGAATCGAATATTCTAATACAAAAGAAGAGTATGATCGACTTCGTTCTCTTTTTATAACTGAGCTTGCATCTCCGTCAACTGATGCTGCTGTAACATTCAGGTACTCTTGCTCTCTCTACTAATTCTCAATCTGATTGGATTGCAAATTCGGGTGCCTCCTCACACATTATAGGTGATGCCTCTTTCTTTTCATTCCTCAAATCTCTATCGAATCCTCTTAATGTTAAAATTGTTGATGGTTCTCTCTCTCCAGTCACGGGCCTTGGCACGGTTTCTATTAATTGTGACCTCTCTCTTGATAATGTTATGTATGCTCCATAGTTTGCTCTTAGCCTTCTTTCGATCGGTCAACTGACAAAATCCTTAAATTGTCAAGCATTTTTTTATGACTCTTTCTTCGTTCTGTAAGATTTTCAAACGATGAGGCAGATTGGTGGAGGATTTGAACATGATGGACTCTATTATTTCCAACCATCTACCCAAAATCTCACAGCCTACACTACCAACATTTCCCTACAACTCCATCGCCGCCTAGGTCATCCCAGTTTGATTGTCGTCGACAATTTTCCAACATTTCAAATACTGAGGTTCTCGAGTGTGAGGCTTGTCAAATAGAAAAGCATCATCGTACTCTTTTTCCACTTCGCCTTGACAAACGAGAGAAAAGTCCATTTTCACTTGTGTATGCTGATTTGTGGAGTCCTTGTCAAGTTTCCAACAATAGGCATTTCAAATATTTTTTGATTTTAGTAGATGACTTTTCTGGAGTCACTTAGGTTTATATGTTGCAAAATAAGACGAGAACTCGTATTATTCAAGAATTTTTTATAGAATAAAAATCCAGTTCTCTACCTCAATTAAAATCTTTCGCAGCGACAATGGACTTGCGTTTACAAATTTTGATCTTTCATCATTTTTTAAATCTGTTGGTGTAATTCATCAAACTTCCTATGTAAAAACATCTCAGCAAAATAGTGTTGTTGAACGAAAACTTCGCCACTTGCTGGATGTTGCTTGCACCCTTCTCTTCCATATGAAAGTACCCTCCACCTATTGGCCAAATGCTGTTCACACCACTGGTTATCTCATTAACCGAGTTTCATCACCGGTTCTTAATGGACAAATTCCATTCCATCTTCTATTCTCAGGAAAGTCTTTGTTTCTGTCCCACCTCGTGTTTTCGGATGTCAATGTTTTGTTCACCTCTTTCAAATTGATAAGTTAGCTCCTAAAGCAATCAAGTGCGTCTTTTTGGGATACTCGCGAACTCAAAAAGCTTACAGGTGCTATGATCCTACTTTTTGCAGGTTCTATGTTAGTGTCGATGTTACCTTTTTCGAAGACAAACCTTACTTTCCGAACCCTGCGAATAACCATGAGAGTCATCTAATTCTAATTCCTGACCTATCACAGAATCTACCGTCACAACAACCACAGTCTCCTCCATCGCCTGTACCACCCTAAAAGTTTATAACTACTGACATACTCATCAACCTCCACAACCTCCACCTGACCTTGATGATGAACCACTCTCCATGATTCCATCACGTAATCCTCCAATTAGTCCTAACTTGTCGAAAGGAGATCCTACTCAGGTAACTCATGATCTAGATGTTCCTATTGCACATCGCAAAGGCACTAGGTCTTGTGTGAATATCCTCTATCTAATTTTATGACTTTTGATCATTTGTCTCCTGCTGTCAAAGTTTTTTCAGCTTCTCTTGATAGTCATTTTATTCCCCGCAACCATTCTGAGGCATTCCACCATTCGTGTTGAAAAATTGCTATGGATGAGAAGATGTCCGCTCTTCAATCTAGAAAGACTTGGGAACTTGTAGACCTCTCAACTAATGCAACAGTAGTTGGTTGTCGACGGGTGTTCACCCTAAAGTATCTTCCTAGTGGGACGATTGATCGTTACAAGGCTCGTTTAGTAGCCAAAGGTTACACCCAGACTTATGGAGTAGACTATTTTGAAACTTTCTCTCCAATTGCTCACCTTAATTCTGTTTGAATTTTACTTTCCGTTGCTGTCAACTCTGAGGGGAAAGTTCACCAGCTTGATATTAAAATGCTTTCTTATATGGTGATCTTACTGAAGAGGTTTACATAGAATAACCACCTGGGTATATTACTCAAGGGGAGTGTTCAAAGGTTTCCAAGTTGAAAAAAGCAATCTATGGACTCAAACAAAGTCCAAGAGCATGGTTTGAAAAATTCGGCAGAGCTAGTGAAGAATATGGCTTTAGTTGATCCTCTTCAGACCATTCAACATTATCTTTACATACTTCTAAAGGTTCAGTCATTCTCATAGTTTATGTAGATGATATTTTAATATCTGGTAGTGACACTAACGGTATTTTGACAGCAAAGAATTTTTTGCAGTCAGTTTGTGACTAAAGATCTTGGTCTAACAAAATGCTTCTTGGGCATTGAAGTAAATCAGTTTGATGATGGACTCATTCTCTCTCAGAAAATATATATTGGATCTATTAAAGGAAGCTAATATGATAAGCTGTAAAATAGCCACCATTCCTATGGATCCACAACTACCTCTAGCTGATTTGAACAGTCCTATTCTAGAAGATGTCACCAGATATAAAGCTATGGTTGGTAAACTTTTGTATCTCACCGTAACCCATCCTGATATTTCTTATGTTGTTGGTCGCCTAAGCCAATTTATACAAAAACCACGTGAAGTACATTGGGCAGGTGTATGCCAGATTTTACGATATCTAAAAGCCTCTTCAGGAAAAAGCCTTCACTTAAAAAATCATGGACATTTAAAAGTGTGGGGTTATTCTGATGCAGATTATGCCAGGGCTCATGAAGATAGAAGATCAACATCTGGCTATTGTACTTATGTTGGTGGAAACCTTGTAACGTGGCGCAACGAGAAAAAAGATGTGGTCTCACGCTCTAGCGCTGAGTCAAAATATAGAGCAATGACTCATACTACATGTGAACTCTTATGAGTGATCTCTCTTCTACGTGATTTTGGAATTTTTGTTACTTCTCCGGTATTTATGTATTGTGATAACAAGGCTGCAATATTTATTGCAAACAATCATGTGTTTCATGCGAGGGCTAAACAAATAGAGGTGGACTGTCACTTCATTCGTGATTCTATTACAACTAAGAAGATATCCACTCTACACTTGGCCACTAAAGATAAACTTGCTGACATCTTTACTAAAGCACTTCCCAAGAAAAAAACTTCATGTTATATGTTCCAAGCTGAGCCTAAATAATATTTACGCTCCAGCTTGAGGGGGAGTGTTGAGATTTGCATATTTTTTCATATCTTTGCAATATTATTCATATTAGTATCTCAGATTTCTTGGAATAATATCTCAGATATTTTGGGATAATATCCCTGATTTTCTGGAGTAATATTTTAGCATATTCTCCCTTCTTGTCTTGCCTACCTTTGTTATAAATAAGGAGGCACTAGTGTTTGGTGAATAATAAGAGAAAACATGTTTCTCAACAAGGTGATATGTGAGATATAAAGATTTCTGCAAACATATCTAATCTTAGCATCAATGTCAGTTCATTTTGTTACCCTAACAAAAATGCATCACATGTGTGTTGATATTCAATTAAAGTTCAACTCTGCACATTAGATTTAGTCTTTCAGCAGGAAAAAAAACTAGTAACAACATCTTATGCACCACACAAGATTCACCTAACTGTGTCGTATTGAACCACTGGAACCATGCATTGAAGCGTTTATAAGCCCTACTAAGGAAAACAGAGACATGATCAGTCATTTCTCTCGAAGATTTGTTGGTCCTTGCACTGGTCAACATGTCTGGAGGAATCACATTGTCAAGATCAAAATGCATAGAAAAGAATTGGTTGATGTGGTGCAAAGACTTCAATGACAATTTCAATCCTGAGAGATTCTTCACATGGAAAATAAAGAGAAATACCTCGTAGCACAAGGAACAAAGTTGGTGGATTGCCATTTGTGGGATGTTGTAAAACAAATTCTTCAGGAACTTTACTGTGATTCCAAAGCAATTCAATGATCATTTATTACATTGCATCAACTTTCAAAATTTGTCAGGCCAATCTAAAGAATAGATCACCTCAGAGCTTCTGCTCCTAGGATCTGCTCACGAGGAATCCATCCATCTATGTTAATGAGGTCCAGACAATGCCCAATGATATCCATGGATATATTGACATCCCAGCGCCTAATTCATATACATCACAAGCTCACATCAGCAAAGTAGAAGATTATCAGTTGAATAGAATTAATGACAAGAACCATGGAACCATGTTTTGAGAAAAATCTAATATGGTTGCTATGAACTTTTTTTTATTTTTTTCAGGGCTGGTAACTCATGAACTGATGAAAACCTTCATCCCACAGAAATCCTCTCAGAAAAAATGATCGACTTGGAACAGCAGTAAAAAGAGCAGATGGCCAGTAATAAATAAACTTATCACCATTGTTTTGCTGCCAAGGAGACAAACTATGCATGATTACAAATTATGTTTGGCAAGAAGTTCACAGAAGAAGATATGTGAGAATAAATTTAAATTTCAAGAAGAGAGAATAATCTGTCTATAAATTAACATCATCTTACACCTAAAAAAGAAACATCATACCTAGTTTTGGCTATATATTCATACAACATTCATAAAAACGCATTGCATAACAAAGTCAGGTATATCACATAAACAAAATCGCATTTCATAACAAAGTCAGGTATATCATATAAACACAATGCTTGATTTTCAACAGGATGACTGCGGGACTTCAGTAGTCATCCTTTCACTCTTTAAAGAAAAAAAAAACAAAACATGAAAAGAAGGATGTCATGAGTGTGTAACCAAATATTTGATCCCTATCGAGTCAAAAGCTGGTGGGATGTGACTTGGTCAAAGAGTGCCTCAACTTCGACCAATAAAAGAGGGTTTCTTAAAAATGATGCTTAGAACCTCCATATAAACATATCAAGCTATAATCACATACTTATGATAGAAAGAAAATGGTTATTTTCGCTTCTAATCTGAACTATCAATGTTTGTTGAATTCTGCCGTAAGTTGTAGAAGTAAATACTAGATTTTCAAGAGATGCAAAATCCAGGCAATGGTTTTACAATGCAAAGAATTGTCAATCACTATACTTATTACCAACTGATATGAATTAAAAATACCAAAGTACAGATTGGTACATGATACATCTTCATGAAGAAGCATAACAAATCACTTACTGTGAAACCGTTAGGCAGGGCAATTTTTGATTGCCCATAGAAATAGCCAATGCCTCCTAGCATATTCGCAATAGCTGCCTTGCCAACAGCAAGTTCTTCGTAGGAGACCTGAATGAGTTAATAACTTGAAAATGATATACGCGACAAGAAACTGGACATATCTACATCGTAAAATCGCATATCTATGAAAAAAAACTATAAGAAAAAGAGTTGTTTTAATGTGAAATTTCACAAACTTGACCTTACCAGCATAAACATGTAAGTTTACAAAGAAACAATATAAATTTATTGCTCTCGATTATGATTGTTCTTGTTTTTCTTGGAAGAGCAAACTGATGACAAGGTATAATCATCCATACATGTGACCTCATCAGCATTATTACAATAACTATGATAGAAGGCATTTTTTAAAAGGATAAAGACAATTGTTCATGGGAGTTGCACTATGCCAACAACAACGGAACAGCCATAACATCCAAGGCTAAATGGTGAGGTGCTTAGATAACGCAAGAAGCTTGTGAGATGGAGGCCACATGACAACTACCAAAGCATTATCTCGAGATAATAAACTAAACAACACCAACAAGAAGAGGTGTCGAGAATTAAGAATGACAAGCAGAATTATGACACTGTTACAACTTGGATGAAACAGAAGAAAGGTGGAAATTGATGTCCATGACCAGCCAAACAATCTCACGTATTCTTTCACTACATCTAATAACTCCCAAGATTACAGAAAAATAGCCTTTATTTCCTGACCAATTGAACTGACAACTTAAAATAACTAAACTCTTAAGATAAGGTCAATGATCAACCTTTGAAACAATAGTTAAGTTGCCCTACTGATAATTGAGTGGGGGAACAAAAATAACTTCCTTTGCATAAACATATATGATCACGCTATCCTTGCATTCATCAATAGATGAGCACATGGAGTCCAAACAAACATCCTCCAAGGAATACATGAGACATACAACCGTAACAAACTATTTCCTCAAGACCAAAGCTACCATTACAATATAACTCTAACAGCAATGTGGAAAATTGTAGCAAAAAGCTCTATTTTATTTTCTATCTATTCAACCACTTATATACAAGACTTGAACCTGTTTAAGGCCATACAATGCCTTTTTCAGCTTACAAATAATTTGTGCAGCCAAATTCCTTTTATATCCTGGTGGAACCTCCATATAGATCTCTTTTTCTAACTCCTCATGTAAAAAGACATTCTTGATATCAAATTGATGCAACTCCCAACCACAATTAGCAGTTAATGATAGCAACACTCTAACTATATTCATCTTTGCAACTGGAGCAAATGTCTCTAGATAATCAATTCCATATGTTTGCGTATACCCCTTGGCTACCAACCTTGTCTTGCATCTCTCAATTGATCCATCAGTTCTATATTTCACTGTATATACCAACTTGCATCCTACTGTCTTTTTTCTTTTGGGTAGCTTCACTAAATCCCATGTCTTGTTATTTTCTATTGCCTCCATCTTTGCATTCATAGTTTGTTTCCATTTTTCATTGGATAAAATCTCAAATAAAGTAGTAGGTAGGGTTATAGCATTTAGGCTTACAAGAAAGGCTCTATGTGTTGGAGAGAAATTCTTAAATGATAAGAAGTTTGCAAGAGGGTACACTGGTTGCTTTGTGCATTTTCTAGTTCCTTTTCTAATAGCAATTGGAAGGTCTTGCTCGAGATTGCCAACATAAGGTTCAGATTCTTGCAATGTTGGTTTAGAAGTGTTTACCTCATTCAAAGAATTCGAGTTGGACTCTTGAATCTGCATAGGTTCAAGATCATTTGCATTCCTCCTTGTGTACACCTTGTCGAATCTCACATTATTAGGGGCAGAATTGGCTTCTATACGTGGTGCATTTGTTGTTTCAGTCAGATTCATGCACATGGGTTTCAACAATTGGTTCAACCCCAAGTTCAGAAGAATTCTTAGGCATATTAGAACACAGAGGTACATGTGTGGAATTTGGTATTTCAGATAAAGGAATTGAGGACAAATAAAACAAGGAATCTTCCTTATCTTCTATATTAGAATTCTCCCCCTGAAGATGAGGATTAAGGAAGTAAGGCTTTTGTTCATTGAATGTGACATCCATTGAGATATAGAATTTTTTTGATGGAGGATGATAACATTTGAGTTAAAGAACAACCCACAAAAATACATTTGAGAGTCCTTGGGTCTAACTTTCCTCTATTATGACTATGAATATGAATAAATGACACATCCAAAAATTTTGGGAACCAAATTGTTTGTAGTGCTCACATCAGGATAGAATGTTGATAGCATATCCATAGGGCTCTTAAAATTTAAGACTCTTGAAGGCAAACGATTTATCAAATAGGTGGATGTAAGAATTGCTTCTCTCCAAAACATCTTAGAAACATGATTCTGAAACAATAAGGCTCTAGTCTTCTCAAGGAGATCTTTATTTTTCCTCTCTGCTATCCCATTTTGTTGTGGAGTATTAACACAAGAGGACTCATGTATTATCCCTTTTTTCTGAAAATATGGGGTAAGAATTTGGTCTCTTGTATTGTCAGACCTTATCTTTTTTATTTTAACACCAAACTGATTGTTGATCATAGAACAAAAGCTTGGGAACACAATACTAAGATCAGATTTTTGGTTAAGCAAAAAAATCCAACACGAGTGCAATCATCAATAAAAGAGACAAACCATCGTGCCTCGAAAATACTAAAAATAGGAGATGGTCCCCATATGTCTATATGAATGAGATAAAAAGGAACAGAACTTCTCTAATTGATGATTGGAAAAGAGACACGCTTGTGTTTTAGCAAGTTCACACACCTCACAGTGAAAGCTTTCAACATCTAAATCCTTAAATAAAGAAGGAAATAGAACTTTAATAACCCTAAAGGATAGATGTCCAAGTCGACAATGATGAAGTAAAACTTTATCTTTATTGGATAGAATGAGCTCAGAGTTGAAGGAAGAAGATAATTTGCCCTTAATCATGTTCAATTGACTTGGTGTTTCAAGGTAGTACATGCCATTCCTTTCTCTAGCATGTCCAATCATCCTCCCAGAACTCTTGTCCTGAAATATACAATAATTATTATAAAAAATGACATTGCAACATATATCTTAGGTAAGTTTTTGTATGGAGACCAAATTTGTGGATAATTTTGGAACATGAAGAACATTTCTTAGGATTATAGATGGGCTACTTTTGACATCTCCAAATCCTGCTACAATAGTCAAGGATCCATCAGCAGTGGCTATTTTTCTATTGCTTGGGCATAGGGTATAGGTTGAGAAAATACTGGAGAAATGAGTCATGTGATCAGTAGCTCCTGAATCCATTATCCAGGAGTTGGTAAAGGTTGTACCTAGGGCATTTAATCCAATGGAAGATGGAAGTTCACCTGAATGCACCAAAGAACAAGTACCTTCAGATTTTTCAAATTCTCCAAGACTATTAATCAATGATCTCAGCCTATCAATCTCATCTTGATTGAAACTATTTGGCTCTTGTGGTAGTGGTGTTGATGCATTTTGCATTCCTGCAGAAATATAGGTTTGCCCATCTAACCTGTAAGAGGTATAAATATTCTGTAATGCTCTAGATTATCGAATTTGGATTGCCTCTTCTAGTTGAATTACTGTAGTAAATTCCTAGATCTTGGACATCTTGAATGACAATATGTAGATAAACAATCCTTTCGAAAATGCAAGGATTTCTGCTTGTCAATGAAGGACACAAGTTTCACAGCAATGAAGGCTAGAAACAAGAATCCCAGAAAAGAGCCTAAAGCTCTGATACCATGTGAAAATTGTAGCAAAAAGTTCTATCTTATTTTCTGTCTATTCAACCACTTATATACTAGACTTGAACAACAACAACAACAACAACAACAAAGCCTTATCCCACTAGGTGGGGTCGGCTACATGGATCATACGACGCCATTCCGCTCTATTAGTAACCAAACCTTTCGGTATATTATTCACCAATAGATCTTGGTCTATTAGTTCGCCAAGTGTCCGCCTTGGCCTCCCTCTCCCTCTTTTAATCGGACTCCAGATTATTTGATCTACTCTTCTTACTGGCGCATCTAATGGTCTTCTCTGAACATGACCAAACCATCTCAAACGATTCTCTACCATTTTCTCACTAATAGGAGCCACTCCGACTCGTTCACGTATATGGTCATTCCTAATCTTATCTAATCTTGTATGACCACACATCCATCTCAACATCCTCATTTCGGCTACCCCCACTTTACGTTCATGTTGTCCCTTCATAGCCCAACATTCACTACCATATAACACTGCTGGCCTTATAGCAGTACGATAGAATTTTCCTTTAACTTTATTGGGTACTTTTCTATCACAAAGAACTCCAGTGGCTTTCCTCCACTTACACCAACCAGCTTGAATTCTATGATTAACATCGTCATCAATCTCACCATCTTGTCTTACAATTGATCCTAAATATTTAAACTTTGTCACTTGAGGAATTATATCCTCCCCTAACCTAACTTTCAAATCGTCTCTAAGTTGTTTATTTGTGAAATTGCTATGCATATATTCTGTTTTATTCCTACTTAAACGAAAACCCTTTGACTCCAACGTATTTCTCCATATTTCCAATTTTGTATTAATCTCTTCTCTTGAATCCGCTAAAAGTACTATATCATCCGCAAATAGCATGCACTTAGGTACCTCCTCTGTGATACTCTCGGTTATAGCATCGATAACTAATTTAAATAGATACGGGCTTAAAGTTGATCCTTGATGTAGGCCAATTCCTATAGGAAATTCATTTGTCTCACCTCCGGGTGTCCTAACCCTAGTCAATGCCCCATCGTACATATCTTGAACCTTTAAACATATTAGGAAAGATGAAATCTGGAAGGCTGGAATCAAATCCCATAATTATGGGGCAGCTGGTTAGGAATAGGAAAGCTACCTATGTGCTCCTATTTCTAATAAATACAATATTATTGTCAAAAGGAAAATTTCCTAAAATAAAATAGATCCTACATATGATTTCTCACAAGTAATATATGCTAAGGTATGGAAGATAGGAGCATCAGCTAATTAGTGGTATAAAGCCATAAGTAACTGGGAAACAAGGGCGAAACTAAATAGAAACAGAATAACTTGATACCTTATCTTTTAAACCAAAATGTTCAACAAACTTTCTTTCAAACTCCCGTTGTCTCTTCTCTAGTTGAGCATTCAATCTGACTCCTGATAATACACACAAGTCACATAAAAGACCTTGAAATCTTTGAATAGATGCAACTTTAAGGAATATACATCCTTTTGTTTTGACAAGAAGAAATATGCGAACCATAAAATGAGTTAGTTTCGTCACAAGCATGTCACATGCAATGCAAGTTGTTATGACATCTAAAACGCCCTAAAAATGAAAATTAGTTCATTGTCTACATAAGAATACTTGACAAAGTGATAAGATAAGATATAAGAAACATGAGAACCTCTAAGGTTGTTGACACGTTCTTTCATCCTTGGATTCTTCAAATCAGTTCCAGATATAAAAGCAATATCCAGTTTTGCAGGAAGCTTCGCAGAAATCTGACCGAACAAACAAAAAGAAAAAAGAATTAGTAAGACATCACTCGATGAATGATTCTAACATAATCACACAACCAGGCATTTGAGGGAACACAATCAAAGAATTAAAAACTCATGTACTTCGTCGGAGACCTTTTGAGATCACCGAGAGCTCTAGGCAGGCACGGTAGCCAGGAATGACGAGCACCTTTGGCGGGCTTTTTGGCAGTCAAATGGGTGATTTGGCTACAGCAATACCTCACTATCTCTAGTGATGAAAAATGCCATGTACATAATATTGTACACCATGTTTTCTTTTTTTATCAAAGAGAGGGATTTTGGGAAGTCAGGTTTTTCCTGCCCCAGAGCGGGTTGGTGTTTTGACATTGTACACTCTACCTCGTCTTTTGACGTACATAGTTGTACATTTCTAGACTTATAATACAAATTGGATGATTACCATAACTCGGAGGTCATCCTTTCACTACTAAAAAAGATCAAGTACTTTGACTACGCTTCTCTGGAAAAGGTAGAAGCAGGCATTTTGCAAGATTTTACCCAATAAATTGTTGTTGTTGTCAAACATGTGTACCATGGATGACCATATGGTGAAATACGCTATCCACTTTTCATAGTTACAGGAAATGACTTCATATACTCAGGATCATGCATAATTAGTATTTTCACTATAATTTAAGAAAATAAGAAAAAAATTGGTGCATCAGTGGCATCAAACATAATTTTATCTTATCATTATTAATACCTGAAAAACAATCACATTTGAGGAATCTTCGTATGTGTCAGGAAGTTTAAGCTGTCCAGTTCTTCTGGCCTAGAATAGAAAGACATGATATGTATGAGCTGTTGCACATAAAGATATCTAATAGAATTTCTAGGTTTGACTTATGAAAAAAAATACAAGTAATAGAATATTTAGTTTCAACTTGTCATATCATATGCCAATGTGAACTGTGGTGCATGAAGGCATCTAATTCACCAGAGATTTGTTGTCAGGCATTTTACAGGAGAAGGTCATTTGCAGAATACCTCTGCCTTAATACAATATACATGCTGCCTTTACTAAAGAGCCAACTAGAAAAGTTCCAGGGTGAGAAATTTCTGAACTTACATAAAATGCGATAGTTCCCTGAACCAGTTCAGTTAAGTTATGCATGTGAGAAGTTCTAAACCCAGCAAAATGAATATCTGGATTTTCCTGCATGGAAGAATGAGAAAATTATGTAGTATTCAAGAGATGAAATTGAAACAAGAAAAAGGAGCATGGTAGCTATGCCCATAGAAAAAGAGTAATCAATCTTTAGCATATTGCAACCTTATGCATATGAAGCAGTTACAAATCATTTGTTGACCAAAATTCAATATGGTTTAGCTCCAAAGTTCAACTAAAAAATCTAGAGGTTTGACATGTAATCAAGCCAGAATAAAATTTTAAGTTCACACTTAACAAATATGCATTTGCATTGTTGAACAACGTTAAATGCAACACCAAAGCCAAAATCTGATTTGAATCTCTTGGATGAAGTGGTGTATATCCACTGCTTCCTTCTCAGTCCTAGATAATGGCTAGCTTTTTTTGAGAGGGAAAAGGATGACTACCAGTTCGGTTGCCATTCATGTATATATATACCACTAAAAAGAAATATCATGTACATATGGAACGCTCTCCAGTAGAGAGCGGCAAAAAAAGGAAGAGAACAGGTACTAATCAATGCCCCACTCACGAAGAAGACAAAACATGTGATGTACTATACCGTCCATATGACATTTCTCCCCACAAAAAATAATACGGTTGTGCTGTAGCCATATGGCCCAGGCACCGACCAAAAAGGTCGCTAATGGAACTCTCCATCCCCGACTCTGTTTGTCGAGTCCCTTGAAAGCCTGTCAAAAATCCACGACAGAGGGGCATTGGCCATACAGCTCATCCAGGCCAAACCTCTCTAGCCAAGCAAAGACCTTGACTTTCAGCAGCACCCGTGAGCGCCAGATGAGACTGCAATATGCTCGAAGGTCTGCTGAATCTGTGATGTCCGGAAGGAAGTGAAGATAAAGACTACGTGCCGAGAAAGTATCAAATACTCATACCTAGCCGCTCATCCGCGTCGGATGCGGACGGAGGGGGGCAATCCGCAGATGGAAAACTAATAACTCAGAGACACGCTGATCAGATAGGGGGAGCCAAAAAGAGGAGTCCAAGAACCGGTGCCCGGGCCACCCCTCTCAGACCAGCACTCGGCCACGGATGCATCAGGATGCACCGCTATAGCCCACAACCGGGGGAAAGAGTCGGCAAGCTAGCCCCCGAGTAACCAGTTGTGCTGCCAAAAAGAGAAAGCCTCCCGGAAACTAGTGATGGAGTCATGAAAGGCCGTACCCGAGGAAATAACGCTGCCACCCCTTCCAGAAGAAAGAAGCACCGTGGGGTAAAATAGGCCTCCCCCCATGAGGTGGGCCTGCAAATGCTGTGCCAGGCAACAAGATGAACCTGGCGGACAGGGCCGCATCCCTGCCAGAAGAACCTACTCCTCGATGAATCAATCTGTGATAATACCTTAGTTGGCATCTGAAGCATTGACATGAAGTAGATCGGGAGTGATGAGAAGACAGAACGAAGTAGAACTAGGCGTCCCCCGCTGGATAGAAGCCGAACTCCAGCCCTGAAGGCGGTGCTCCAACCGCTCAATAACTAGGGTCCACCTTCGAGACCCAAAATGACGGTCCGAGAGAGGGGCCCCAAATAGGGTGCGCAGCTCTGCGGCGCAGTGCGAAGCGTCCTCCTCCACCATGCCAAAAGGAATGAAAGTGGATTTGGCATGGTTCTCGAGGCCCAAGGTCACCCCGAAGATCTCCACTAGGATGGCCACTCGTCTGGCCTCGAGCTCTGATCTCTCCACGAAGGTGGTGTCATCCACATAATGCAACAAAGGCACCAACCCGCTGCTGGCCTCGAGCTCTGATCTCTCCACGAAGGTGGTGTCATCCACATACTGCAACAAAAGCACCAACACGCCACTGAAAAGGCCGACCTGACATTCCTCCTAGGTACATCTGGCGAGGCCATCCAGCGTGAAGAGCATAGGCGCGAGAGGGCACCCCCGACGGACTCCCCGTTGTGGCTGCACCCAGCTCCCCCCCCCCCCACCCATTGACCAGGACCGAGAAGGAAGCGGTAGTGATGCAACGCTTCATCTAGGAAATCCAGACGGCCAGCTGGGTGGTCAATGATGCGATGGTGTCCGGTGATCCTCTGTCCCATCACCTTCGGGTGGTCGATCCGATTCGTCCGCCGGCGAGAGCTCACATATAGGTGGAAGAACTGAGTGTTGACATCTCCCTCCTGTCTGCCGGGAGTGTTGCCTCCACTAGATCTCCGCCTTCCTATCCTCCGACTGGATGGTCACCTGAGCCCCCCGGCGCTGAGCCACCTCGGCCTCCGTGAGGTAGCGGGAGTCCTTTCGATCAAGTTGGGTGATCACCTCCAAGGCCTCCACCTCCGTGCCTCCCGAGCCACCCGGATTTGTCTCCAGTGGCCCAAAAGGAAATGCCGCAAGCCGTGGAGTCTGGCAGCGAGAGTCCGCTTCATAGAATCTGAGGCCACAACACTCCGCTACTGCTCGGCCACCGTCTATCTGAAACCATCCTCCAGGAGCCAGGACCTCTCGAAGTGGAAGATGGATCGCAAGTTTGACCGTCGTTGAACCTCTACTGGAGGGGTGTATGGTCCGAAAACGGTCGGCCCATGGCCTAGACGTCAACGAGCTAGTGGGCCTCAATCAACTCAATAGAGCCGAGGAATCTATCAAGCCGAGATCTGGATGACGGTGCCGTTGTACTCCTCCAAGTGAATCTACAGTTTGTTGTCGGAATGTCAAACAACGACTGTATCTGCAGTCGATGAAGTCCCTGAACTCCTCAGCCCAAGATCTCTCCCCAATCATCTGGTGGGGCGATCATCCATGTCCAATGTGACATTGAAGTCTGCCACATCAGCCACCGAGCGTCGGGAAGGTGAAGACAGGCAGCCGAGAGCTCCTCCCACGTGTCCATCCGGAGGGACTCCGAGCACAGGCCATAGACATAGGAGAGGAGGTAGGAGGATCCATCCGTGCTACACCTCTGGTGGACCGTCAATGAGAAGCGAGCCGTCCAAGAGTCCACTAGGGTAAACTGATCGGACCGCCAACCAACAATGCAGCCGCCAGATCGCCCCACAGAGCCGAGGGCTATGTGCTGAGATAGCCTCGAACCACCAATCTGCTCCCACATTCGGGTGCTACACTCCACAAGCTTGGTCTCCTGGAGGAAGACCACGTCGACCTCCCACTCCTTCAAGTAGCGGCCTAGGATTTGGCGTTGCCCCTCGTCGCTAGGCCGCGGACATTCCATGTCAGCACCTTCATAGGGAAACCGTGGTCGTCCCGCCAGTGGGTGACCCTTTACCAACTGCTGTCCGTCGTCTGGAGGTTCGGCGGAGGATACCGAGGAGCTGCCTATGAGCCTCGGGCCGCGCACGGGGGCGCCGGCTGACCAGCCAAAAACTGGCCGACAAAGAGACCTCCTGGACATCACTGTCTGGTTGTCCGAGGAGGAGGGCGGGCTCACTGCCAGCCTGGTCCGCAGCCGATGTAGTCGTGGATGCTGCCGGAGTAGGGGAACATGCTCTGCTCAATGAGGGTCCCTGGGACGCCCCAGCAGTGACGCGGTGCGAGGGAGGGCCGCTTCTCCATGGGGACGCCGACGACTGTAGACCTGCGCGGTCTCCAGGCCGCCCCCCAAAGATCCCTGTCGTCGCGGAGACGCCGACCGCAGGCAACTGGATTCAAATGAAGTGAGGAGTCCAGCAACATTGGCCTTTGGCACCTATGTTGCTTGTGTGATGCACATTTTCATCTTACCCCAATTGTCTCATTAGTGGCTTTTCCCTGGCAGAGAGGGGAGACAGTTGGTCCCAATCCTTCAATATGCGAGGATGACACACTGTTCTTCATTTAGGGTTCAACAACGGGGGCACGATGAACTGCGATCATGATTGAGTTATTTGGCATTGCATTGGACATTTTTCATACCTTTTGGCATGACCATGGAGGAGGCAACCCAACGTGGGCATGAGCTGCGGACACCTATTGGCACCTTACCCATCACTTACCTGGGTCTACCGGTATCTGACAAATACATCGGCTCACGAGGTTGGATCATAGCCATTTGCATGGAGCACAGGTTACTATCTCGCGGAGGTTGACTTATGCTGCTGAAGTCGGTCGTCTAATCACTACTGACATACTACATGTTGGTGTTGCGGATGCCAGCACAGGTGGAGAAACACATTGACATCCTAAGGAGCAACTTTTTTCTTGTGTGGCAGTGGTATGGACAAGTCAGGAGACATCAGATTGGATTGCTTCGACGTCTGGCGGACCCACGTCCCCCTCAAAGTAAAGATATACTCCTGCTCCTCAAAGTCAGGATCTTTTCCTAGCTCCTGAGGCGCAGCAGAATCCTCATTAGAGTCTACCAGGCTAGATGGGGACCACAAGTGGACCCCACATGCACTTTGTGTGGGTTGGCGAGAGAGGACATTGAGCACCTCTTTTTTGCCTACCCCACATGGCTCATCATCTAGGGCTTACAGACGTTGCCACTTGCCACCTCAGGAGGGGACAGCCACTGGGAGTCTCACTATAAGCCTATCAAAACAAGATAATGCTAACAGCAAGAAGAAAAGGATTTCACCCATTTGAACTCTGGAATCAAACTATAAGCCTACATCATAGTTCTACTATCCAGTTGCACGTTCAATGATCTAAATTAGAGAACCGTTTTACTATGATCTAAATTCAAAGTACAGGCTCATAGTGATATTTTTGTCATCGACCAGAAGGGCATACATGCAATTTTTAACTCAATATACTGGATTAAGTGATCTACAATTTTTTTGAGACAGAAGTGAACTGCACTGATGCAATTTCTTTTAACGAAAATGAATAGAATTACTAACAACAATGAAAGAAACAAAGAAAACATGATAGAACTAATTCAGCCAAAATTTGTACCACAGTTCTCAAATGGAGCTGCCAACCACCTATATCAGAGCGTGCTCCAAATGCCAAAAGAGCAGCATCATGAAGTTCAAATTCATGGTCATTAATACCTAAAGAATTCCCTTCCTCATCAGCCACATAAAAGAAAAGATGCACATTATCGTTTTTATTATCATCTAACCTTGACCTGAAAAATCAAGAAATACTACATCTATGTAAAAACAGAAAAAAATGGAAATGTTATTTTTCTGGTTCTAATATGATATAAGATTTGAAAAAAGCAATAACTGATCAATTTAACATTATAAGACAATGATACATATTACATATTCTTTTTAAGAAAACAGATTCATAGGATCTAGAAAAAGAGATCAAACAAGATTTAAACACAAATGAAGAAGTGTCATCAATTTAAAACGATTTGAAATGGTAACAATCTACTTTTCTTGGAACAAGTTTCCTTCATATCCAAAACTCTTTGTCCAATTTCTTGTGCCAAGAATGCATCATTCTATCAAGTGCTGTACACAAACACCAAATCCCTGGTTTCTTAGTTTTTACTTTCCAATAGATAGTCCCCTATCATTTTCCTAAAACAATTAAAGAATAGCCGCTAAAAAAAATCAATTGAAAGACAGTGAGTGAGAATTCAACAATTAAAAACCTACCTGAGCCTCGGGAAATTAAACGGTGAAAATAAAGATAATTAGACCACTAGGTTACCGAGAATGCATTCCAAAGAAAGAACATCCGGACTCTAATTATGCTATGCTACCTAATTCAAAAACAGATTTCAAAGAAAGAACATTGGCATGGAAAATTATTGTCACATGCTAACTAAGCAATCCAAATCATTCTATTATCATAAAAATATATCATGCTTCTGATTTCCTTTCATCAGATACATATATGCCTGAACTGGTGACTTACTAAATTCTTTAAGAATCTGAATCATTTTCGCTCAAAAAGACTTGCAATCGTTATCCTAAGGCAAATAAGATAAACTGTAAAAGGCACACTTGAAAAAAAAAAGAGACTTAAAAGACAACTTACATCTGATTCTGCACATCCAGCTGAACAGCCCAATCTCCACCGTAACCACTTCCTTCTCCTTTTTCTTTTAAGAATGAGGTCGTGATTATCAAACCATGATCTGCCAATACTTGGCGGCCATAGTCACGACCATTATGATCAGTCCAACCGTATGAGCTTATCTCATCAGAATCTTGGCAAACATGACGCAAATGATATTGCCTATTCTTTATTCCAAGCCACATTAATCCAGCAATCAGAGACTTAGGAGTTCTGCATAAAAGAACGATTACCACCTCGGCCATTGGAAGTGTATATTTCTAACTTCTCAAAAGGCATACAACTTGAACTAAAAGAAGCATCAGGAACAGATGGTTGTCATTGTTCAACAAATTTTATGGCATTAAGAGATCGACAATTTGATTCAGTGCAGCAATACTGACGGCATAGCTCCACAGCCTCACAATATACGAATTAATTTAGAAAATTGGACAATTTACCAGTACAATGCACAGAATAAAGCAACCGATGTACAAGACTAGCTCCTTGCACGAATGCCAAGGTAGACATGAGGCCGGTAGGTTCCCCAGTACAAGCTCTCCTTGTGCTCCCCCTGGAACTGTAACAATCCATAACAACATTAAGAAAACGCCATATCCTCATAGGTACCTCCCAGGGAAACACAACGAAAATTAAAAAAAAAACAATATTGCCACCAAATTCTTCGTAGGACAGTTCACCTGAGGAAGATCCATCATTTTAGGCGCTGGCAATGGCGTGATCACCCTCCGAAGCTTCCGTATCACCGGGTCCTCCTCATCTCGCCGCCACCAATGACCATACACCCAAAAGGAGACAGCCGCCAAGGCCAAGAATCCGATCCCGAAGAACCCGAGTAAGGTTTTGGAGCCCACGCGACCGCTCCTCCCCTTGCCAGGCCTACGGGACAGGGAGCCGCTCCGGAAGGGTTCATCCGCGCCGGGGTCCGCTGCGGAGGGCTTTCCGCGGTTGCGCGGCGCCCTTCTGCTGCCGCCGCTCATCGTCGACCCCGTTCGACTGCGTTTGACGAGCCACGAGCGCTTACACGAAGAGTAACATCACGAGATTTCGAAGTCAACAATAATAAATTCTTTGTATGTAAAATCTTTTTACTGTAATTTTAATTAAAGAATTAAATGTAATAAAATGTTCTGAATAGTATGCAGAATAATTTATTTTTTTGGAGATGATTGTTTTCTTTATTTATTTTTTTTATACTCACTCGAACCGGTATTCTTCCAACCCCAATTTAAAATGTAGAGAAGAAAAAAAAAATTAAAATTCTCTCCTCCCTTCCCCTTTATTTTCCTTCATTTCCCTTAACGAGTGATCTTCCAAACGACATCCAAATGCAACGAGAAAAAAGAATTAAATAATCAAATATAAGAATCAGGAATTAAATAATCAAATATAATAATTAACACTTTGTTCACCATCGATAAGCGAGTGCTCCTGTTGATACCAGCGAGAACATATTTTATTATGCTGATGCTTTTAATTTTATTAGTTATAATTATAATATTATTAGTTATTTCCTCTTGGGACTTCCCTTAACCCCTCACCAAACAGTCCGAACAAGAGAGTTATCTACTGCTGTTGAAGCTTTATAATATACACAATCTTGAACATAATTTCTTCATCTTTTTTTTTATAAACAGGACTAAATTTCATGCAAAAGTCATCCAAACTAAATCAGCGTTGAACAAGAATCTTTAGTTATCAAGAGCACACAACACAAACAAGGATCGAACACGGCAGATTAGAGATCATCCGTGCATCGTGTAAGATGTAGATATAGATACACGATGTCGTTCTTTTATATATCGCAATAACAAAGATATATATAATACATGTCTAAATCATTTGTGAGCCAGCATCCAAAGGCTTTGAAAAATTGTCTCCATATTTGTATATGATGCCTTTTCTCATTTAGTCATAGCTTTAGTGGGGACACTGAAAAATCACAGGGCATATAACGAGGAGCAAAGTGAGTCGTCTGTACATAACTATGGCACCAGAGAATTATCCTTCACCACAAAAATTTTTCAATACGTTAAGATACGAAAGGAAAGATACAAATCGAAAGTACACAACACAGACTTAGAAAGCAAAGGGCAAACAGGAAACCGGTAAGCACAAGATAGGGATATTGCTGAATTTCGTAATGGCTGCAGGCTCTGCAAATAATCTACTTGCTACATCAAAATTCAGACGGAGTGATAACATCATCGATCTTTAAAATCATTTTGACCACCTGAGTTGCCAGTAAAATCTGTTGCTGCTTGCCAATTAATGTCTCGAATACATTCTGCTCTTGCATGTTGTTTGTTCCAACATCATTGCAATCCACGCCACAATACGGATTGTTTTCCTGTAACAATCATTGTCAAATTCAGCTAGATGCAAGATAAAATGATACAACACGGAGTTTTCTAGAAATCATTATACTATTTTGTGTTCTAATGACGAAGTTTGTTTCCTGGAGTTGGTCACACTGACTAACTATATACATAACAGCAGAAACGGCACAGAAGAAATATATATAACTAGGAATTTATGCTGGATTATTAAAGGAATGGCATAAGACATTAAAATTCCGGTAAGGCAAAAAATAGGAAACTTAACAACTCGATCAAAATAAACAACTTAACTAAGCTAAACAAGTATAGGTTGGTTAAAAATTCAGTATAAATTATTTAAACACAGTATGTTAGAGAGTAATGGCCTAGGAAATACTATTACATCTTTAAGATGTACCTTAATTTGCTGGGATTTGACTGCGGTCAGAGTATCAATAGGTGGAAGGCCACTGTTCTCAGCGAGAGCCATTGGAATGGAATCTAAAGCTTCACCAAAGGACCTGATGGCATACTGAGAAAGAAAAAAGACAACATGAAGTTCAAGCATTATGATTTCTCACAAATAGAAGCTCAAAGATTGCAAGCAAAACCATTTACCTGCTCAACCCCTGGATATCTATCTGCAGCAGCTTCGACTGCAATCGAGCAAGATATCTCAGCAGATCCACCACCATAAACAATGGAATTATTACGGATCAGATTCCTTGCGACACATAGGGCATCATGGAGGCTGCGTTTAGTTTCTTCTATCATCATTTTGTTACCTAAAACATGAAATTATAGTGAAATACTTCACAAAAAAAGATGTACTTTTTTTTTAGGAGAAAAAGGATGATCACCAAGTTAGGGTGTCATCCGTGAATATATATATAACTATGATGTGGAAATGTACAAGTGTAAGCCCTCAAGGCGAGGGCACCAAAAAAAGGTCAAAAGTACAACCACTATCCAAAACCCCACTCACGACGAAGGAAAGCGAAGTGGTGTACAATACCATCGACCTGACATCCCTCCCCACCAAAAATAATTCGGTTGCGCTGAAGCCAAATAGCCCATGCACCGGCAAGGAAAGTAGCTAGCAAAACTCTCCGGCGCATACTCCGTCCGTCATGGAGTCTAAAGAACTGCCAAAAAGCATCTGATGAGTGGAAAGGGCCTCCAACCAAGGCCAGTCGTGACCAGATCTCGCGTGACACGATGCAGCCAAAAAATAAGTGTGAGATGTCCTCCTCCGCCTCTCCACATAGTACACAGGATGTGTCATCATTGGGTGCCCACCTCGCCCTGTACTATTTGGTGAGGATCCTGTCGTGCCGCATAAGCCAAGCAAATATCTTGACTTTAAGCGGCACCTGGGTGCGCCATATAAGAATAAAATCTGCTCGGAGGGCGTCTGAGATCGAGGGTGGCTGGCAAAAAGCGGAGATAGATACTACGAGCAGTGAAAGACTCATTTAACCATACCCATCCGTCTGCCTGGTGTGGATCCGGCCGAATGGGAGCAAGCCGCTGGTGGAGGGCCATGAGCTCCGATATGCGCCTCTCGGAAAGAGCTGATCTAAAGGATGGAGTCCAGGAACCGGTGCCCGACCATGCCGCTGCAACTGATGAGTCCGAGTGGGCTGCGAGGGCTAGTAGACGGGGAAAGATGCCGCCAAAAGATGTAATTTTGTCGCAAACAAAAGCATTTTTTTCCCAAAAGAACTAAAATTGGCAGCATCAAAGAGGCCAGCGATAAACCAATTTGTTGTATATATAAATTATAGAAGACAACATTTCTTTAAGGATGAGTATTCAAGATCAAAATATCCATGCCTATTTTTTTTAGAACAGCAGCATTTCTCTAAGGATGAATATTCAAGATCGAAATATTCATGTCTTGAAACAGCAGGAATTACTGCAGATGGACTTGGGGCATTTTCGCTGAGGAAATCCATGCCCAAAGTTGGGAGAACAATCTTACAACAACAACGACAACAACAAAGCCTTATCCCACTAGGTGGGGTCGGCTACATGGATCAAACGACTTCGTTGATCCATGTTCATGAGATTCGACAGGATTTTACGCTGGCTGTCGGAGCCTAACACAATCCTCCTCCTTTATCCGGGCTTGGGACCGGCTATAAAACATAGGCGGAGAACAATCTTACATTCTTACTTATTTCGAAGATTGTGCACCACATATAAATAGAGCGTAGAACAATAAGACAGTATAATTCAATTAGAACAAAAGTATGATCAGTAATTTATAATTATAACAAACCATGCTCAATTATTGAAAACATATTAGCCTGGAATAATGCATTTTGATCCGTAGTCATCGATCTGAGCATCTGTATACTAGGAATATATGTTTTCCAAATATGTAAATTTAACAATATGATAATATTACTTAAAAGTTTCATCTTGCAGGACATGAGTTGTACATACCACCACGAATGAATATTGTCACAGCCCTGGAGTTTGCACAATGCTCAATATACAGCATTCTGTCCTTGGTAGTTCCAAATGATTTCTCTCTAACTAGTCCAGCCTGGTTTATAAAATATGGAAAAAGTAATTCCTCAGTTGTAGAAATTGCAATTTGCAAATTGTGAAAATATAAGCCCAATGTAAGCAACTCAATAACATCAAATGATGAGCAGATTCATGCACAGTTAAAGCTATAGGGTCACACATAAGGAGAATTATTCACTTGCACATACACCTTACAAGTAGTGCTACAATTGACAATAAAGGATGTGACCAACATAACTTCATTATTGCCTAGTCAGACTCATGGGCTATTTCAAGCTTCCCCATCACTGCCTTAATCTCAAGACGAATCTTGGTCCTGTTCTTTTGACAGGTTTTTGTGTTTCGGATGCGTCACTAGTTTGTGCAATATTCAGTTTAGATATTCTCAACATGTAATGTCAAGTCATTGACATAGCACATAAGGATAAGGTGAGCTTTGTTTCTTTAATCATGATACATTTAACTGAAAAACAAATAACAGCATAATTAACTCATGAAAAATGAAAATACACTACTAACAATAAAATACAACACTATTCATACCTTTCCCAGCTTTTCAGCAGTCAACTCCTGGAATCTTGGAACAATTCTTCCTCCTGCCAGAATAGGAAATTGCAGCTAACAAATGAGATACAGATACTTATTAGTAAAATGACAATGCACAAACAAAACCTGTAGCAATTGCTATCAACTCCAGTTCAACACCGCCAACCCATCTAACAGCAGGCAAATTCCGATGCATCAGTAAATGATTTGCTTCATCATCAAAGCCCCATTGGCAAATCACCAATGTTGCACCAACATCCTACATAATCAGAAAGAAGAGAAAAGGCTAAGAACAATTAATCCAAAAATATAAACCTAATTGAAAATATCAAAATAAATAAATAAACAAAAATAGGTTATCATGTGAATCTTTATAGAACCATTCCAAAAAGACCTTTTCTCTTGACTACTGCTGCTGACAGTGTCATGTGGACCTCCAAACAACACATGAACTATTAGGGAACAACCTTCAATGTTGGTGAAGGATTATCCTTTTTCTTTTATAACATATATTTACCTTTCTGTGTTGTCTATTAATTTTCAATAGTTTGAGAAACCAAAATCATATCTAAGCTTTATGCACTTTGCAATTTTCCTTCTTTATTTTTTGAGAGAATTAAGTACCTTACACTTTTGAACCATATCGTCGAAGTACTTTTGCTCTTGCGCACGTAATGTCTGAAATTTCTCAATAGTGTCAATGTCAATTTTATGCTTTGTCTTTGGCTTAGGTGGTTCAAATGGACAAGTGAGGATGGCAATTTTTGCATCTTCAATTCTCTTGGGCATCTGGGGGTGGCTCATATCCTTGTCAACTATGATACCATATATGAGCTCAGTATCTTCCAACTTTCCTCCGACTTTCCCCTCAACTTTAATTAAATCCAAGTTAACGTCTTTCCTCTCTAAGTCAGCAACAGCAAGAACTGCCTTAACAGCTATTTCAGCTAGTGCGCGCTTGCAACGGTTAACACTGCATCAATATCATGGTTAACTACATAATATACAAACCAACTATTGACGTCATAATGGAATTTTCACCAAGGAACCATGAAAGAGTTATTTTCTACAAATAAGAGAAAGCTGGTTATGACTACAACTAAAGCCAAAGAAAAAGGAAGAAAAAAGATTGCAGCTACACAAAGTGTGCTTATATTGAAAGCTCACATTTTTGAAGACAATGTTGTCATGCAAGTTTGCACCAAAGGTTCAATATTTGTACCACTGAACTCGAATTTCTGCGATACATTTTCAAGATGATCCACAGCAATCCTGGAGGCCATCTCATAGCCCTCAGCAATTCTGATAGGATGAATGCCACGTTCCAGTAACTTCTCAGCCTGCTCCAGAAGAGCACCAGCCATAACAACGACTCCAGTGGTACCATCACCAATTTCATAGTCTTGACTCCGGGATAATTCCACCATCAGTTTTGCAATCTGGTTGTCGACATCCATTTGCTCTAAAATTGTCGCCCCATCATTTGCTGTCACCACAAGAGAAAACTCACTTCCAAAAATAAAAAACACATGAAGCTGAACAACAATAAATACCATTTGTGAAAACAGATATTGGAGCAAGATTAGTCTTAAGATGTGGGACTGTGGGAGGTACCAAGATGATATAAGTCGAAACAACAATAAACACCATGTGCGAAAAGATGCCATTATGGAGGAGCCACTCAAGTTAATCCTAGTCGTCTAAAGAAATGGAATTATTCATCTAACATTGCAATGCTTATTAACTCTAAGGCCATTTTAGTGAAAATTAACAAGTTAACAAGCACATGTACAAAAGCACACAGTATTTCCAAGTTTACTGAACCATGAAACCACATACTACAGAGAAATGATTTTCAGAATGAAAATAAAAACGATCAAGATTAAGATCATCTGGTTATATTTTCATTTATATTATTAGGGGTTTGGGAGGAGGTGGTGGCATGCTTGTAGGTCCCAATGATCCTCGTTTTTTTGGCTCTGTTGAGCCACCTCCTTTCCATGGTGGCATCCCGTAAGTATTATGTTCATTATGCTTGCATAGCATATTTTTGTCAGATTCAAGACTTTTTGGCAGATGATCTTGATATATTTCATAGTAGGTCCCAAGCCCGGATAAAGGAGGAGGGTTGTGTTAGGCCCCGACAGCCAGCGTAAAACCTTGTCGAATCGCATGAACATGGATCAACGAATGACGTCGTATGATCCATGTAGCCGACCTCACCTAGTGGGATAAGGCTTTGTTGTTGTTGTATTAGCTAAAAATAGTAAATTTGATCAAGATCAAGATAGTCTGATTATTCGATGATCGTGTAAAATGAATACGATAAATTCAACAGCCACAATTTATTTAGCCCTAGATGATACTTTTTTATTATCAAATTAGCTTAATAAATATATATATTACTTCATCTAATAAGTATATGATTAATCTAATCATGAATTATAATAATTAAATAATAAGAAATAAGTCAAGGTGTAGAGAGAGATGCTCTACATATTCATTAACCTCTTTCAGTAACTCATGAGCTAATATGGTTCCTTGTGACTTTATCTAAACAAAGATGCACCCCAAAAACAACCCTATTTATGTTTTTTTACTGCAACCCAACGTACTAGCAGCTCAAATAAAAAGATGAAGTAGAAGACATGAAAATAAAAAAAGCTTTTCAACAACCCTTTGGAGAAAGATCAATCAACAGTAACTTTTCCTTTCTAAACAAGATCAAACTAAAATGCTGTATCTATTAAAGTTCCAATGACCTAAATATAATCCCTGTAAATTTATGTAGCAGTCTAGATCAATCTCATCAGTCCTTCACATCTTAAACCAAATGTTATTTTCTACATAATCCATACATGATCCCTAAAATAATAAAGAAAAAGAAACCTTTTGTTGCATAACACATTTAATTGAACAAAGATCGAGTAGAAAATCAATACCATATCGACAAAAACAAAGAAAGTGTCTGCAGAAACCCACAGAAAATGTACAATAAGATACCCTGAACCTAAAAAAAGTTACATTTTTTTTGTTCTTTCGCATTAGTGATGATCATAAGATAACACATCTAACGCCAATCAACAATGGCATTAAATAGCACCAGCAACAACGAGACAAATCGCTATAAGCACACACTTAGATGGAGAGAAAAAAGAGAGATGGCACCGAACTGATGACGACGTCGCCGTCGGGGGACTGAAGCATCTTGTCCATGCCCTTGGGGCCGAGGGAGGTGCGAAGGATGCGGGCGACGGCCTTTCCGGCGGAGATGTTGGCCTTGTGGGCGTCAAGTCCCCGGAGCCGCGACTTCTGCTCCTGCTCCTTGATGATGATGAAGGGACGTCCGAACTCGTCGAAGGCGAGCGCCATGGCGTCCTCCCTTCCTTCTCCGCCACTCCTCTGCTGCTGGCTGCTGCTGCAACAAGAACTACTAATTTGAGCTCTTCTACAGTTCTACTTCTGGCAGTGTTTGTGATCTCACTGTTGCACGACGACGGCGTTAATAACTTCAACGAGGGAAGAACAAAAGTGAAATGGGGTTGGAAGTTTCTAGGGCTTTTTGTTTGATCTCATATTGGGCTTACAATACTGGGCTTTCTTATCTGAGCCCACAGATGCATTTTCATATGGAAAAGTTTTTTTTTCAAATTTTCCCCAAAAAAATAATTATTTTCACTCGCCTTATCTAAACTCATAAAATTTTTTTCTACGAGTTATTGTATTACAACAATAACAACAAAGTCTTATCCCACTAGGTGGGATCGGCTACATTGTCTACATATTTTTTTCAATTTCAAAACTAATCTGGTGAGTAAAAGATAAAAAATTGATAAGTTATGGAGTTTTTTTTGTCATGTCAATTTTTCTATTTAAAATCACTTTTCTGTTACTTCCCTCTTTATTTTTATGCATTTTCTGCCAGGAAAATTCCGAGTTTAAATTTCAACGAAATTTTTATTAAAATAACTTATTTTTCCCCTTAAGTTAATAATCCAATTTTAAGAGCTCAAACGAAAAGTCTTGAGTTTAAATTCCTACCGACGCATTAGAAGAAAAAAATTCTTTAATTATTCATATACTGGACTAGACTAAACCAAAGTTAATAATTAAATTTCATTAGTTCAAATGCAACCTTTTCATTACTTAGATGCAAATATTTTCAGAAAAAAAATCACACAATTTCTTCCATAAATCACTCATAGTTCTTTACAAAATGAATAGAGCTTAAAGAAAAATTTGTCTGAAGAATAAAGTCATGAAATTTCTCATTTACAACTTGGACACTGAACATGTATGCAGTAGCAAGAGCTGTATGATCATTGGCCACTAGTGCTGGATTTTTGCTTCCTTCTTTCCTTGAAGCTGAGACTCTGAGCCAACCTTGGCAAGCAACAATGCTGTTTACTCTTCATGTCCTCCTCCTCTTCCTTGTTCCTCAAATCCTTACTAGGAGTTGCATTGGAAGAGAACTTCTGAAGTTGGCCTTCACTAGCTTTGTCAAAATCAGACTTTCCATTTGTTTCTCTATTTCCGTTTTCGGCGGGCTGTTCACTTCCAAGTTCTCCAACTTGATTCTCCTCCAGGAGAAGTTGAGCAAGTTTCAATTTGCCTTCAGGGGGAGAAGGCTCAGAAATTGTTCCGGGCAATGTATCAGTTAAGAGATTTTTGTTCAAGTGAGGTGCACTCTGGCTGCTGATCTGATTGTTTGGAGTATTACCACTGGAAGGGATAAAGTCTGAGGAAAGTAAAAAAGTGAAATATGAGACTCTTACGACAAGTCGAAGACGACAAATATCGGGAAAGTTGATCACAAGTAGTGATAAACTACTTTGAGATTTTAAAGAAGGTTACTTTTTGTGAACAAGTTCTTATGAAAATACCTCCATCAACACTGACATAATCATCTTCCCAATCAGAATCTAACCATGCCTGTGAATCAAAGAAGGCTTCATCTTTGCTGCCTGCAAGTGGCCAAGCCTGTACATGCTGAAGCTTTACTTGAACTTTAAGGAGCAGTAAGATAATCTTTTGAAAGAATCACTAAAATTTTTAGAGATCCTTTTGATGGAAGCATAAGAATGAACGACTGCGATGTTAACCGAAATCGGCACAAGTCATTGCTTGATAACTACATATATTGTAAATTGCGGAAACCATAAAAATAAATATCCATGGTTATTTTGAGGAAAATATCCATGATTTGCAGTATTTATGCAAAATCACGTATGCATTTTTTTTTCAGACAATGAAGCAACCTTGATTAAATGTTACTTGAAGAGGCAAGCAGCTTAATTAAAGGAATAACTCAATGCATATAACTTCGAAGATAAATATGGGATACTGAAGAACGAGGAGAGATGCAAAGAGCTCGACAATGAAGAAAGACTCAAGAAAGATTGGGTGAACACTAAGAATTGTAAAAAAGAACTTTTTTGTTTGAAAGGAAAGTGTTAACCATAATTTCTGTCACTGTTTCATAGAACTGCATGTATCAACTTATAACAGACAACTTATAATAGAACTGCATGTATCAAAAATGGAAATGATAAATCGACCTGACAAATTATCAGCATATATGCAATAAGGAAAAAACCAAACACTTTCTGAAGTTAAGTGCCATGGCAGAGCTATCATCAAATGTTGAATTCCCAAAAAGTCACAGCAGAATTCATAAATTATTCCATTTTACTTAAATTTTCATAAATTGAACAGAGAAAATGCAAATGCACTTGATACTGTCAACTGATAAAGAACTGTCATAAGTCACATTAAGCACAAATCATTGCAACAGAAAGAAAATTATGGGAGTTTTTTTTATTGGGTGATATTAGGAGCACAGTGATCAATATCTGTTGAAACTTTTGCATATAACTTCACAACATAACAAAAAAGTCACACTTCAGAGATGTTTCCAGGAAAACAACGCGAAGTAAATTGAGATGGAGAAAATGGAAACATCATTTGATCACCCCCAAGGATTAATTAGATATACATAACTCTTCAGAAACCATGTTGACCATCTGAATTTTCCATCGACTCAGTCACCTCACCTCACTACTAAAGCTAACTACTTGATCTAAAAATAAATTTCGCATCCTAACAGAATATTTCTGTGCTCAAAATCACACAACAACAGGAAAGAAAAAAAAACTTTCTTGACCACTAAAGACACATCAAGATCTGATCTTTCTGAAACAAAAAGATACTGAACAGAAGGACGTGTCATTCATACCAAAGTCCGCTGGTTTGCTCCTGGAGTCCAATTCCCCTGCGATGGCAGCATCCCGGCTATCACTGGCTTCCTGCTTCTCCCCTGGGGATGGAGCCAGTTGCTTCCTGTCCTTGCGGCTGCCAATTCTCAGACTAAATCTCATGTTGCAGCAAAGCCTCTCGATCTTTATGGCCTCCAAAAGGGAAGAATCCCCGACGGATTGGAAGTTGGAGACAGAGATCTCCAAAACAATATTTTTCGAAGCAAGAAAAGAAAGCCAAAGAAACAGCAACTAGAAAGAAGTCTGCAGAGGAGGGACAGGGAACAAAAGATGGTGGGAGAATTCTAATGAAAGAAAGAAGGAAAGCAACTCTCTTTAGTGCTGCTCATCATGGAGAGAGAAAGTGAGGAGGAAGAAAGTGTGAGCGAGAAGTAGGAACATGTTTCAGAAGCTGTGAAGGTGTGGTGGGAGGGCCCCTGCAGAGAGGCAGTTCCTTTCTGCCTGATTCCAACTCTCTTTTTCTGTATTTTTTCCTCTTATCAACATATCATTATTTTATATGATAGGTTATTCATAAAAAAGAAGCAAGTAACCTGATCGATACCTAAAACTATATAGATAATAAGACAAAAAATAAAATTTTAACTCTTTCATTTAAAATTACTTTCATTAAAAGTTATAGAGCTACACCCAGATGGATATGGGAAAAAAGAGAAAACACAGTCTCTCTCCTAAGGTGTGCATGCAGATGGATGATTGTGATGGCGTCATATGCATGATTGCATGTGGCAGTGTGATAAAAGTTGGTCTATGTATTATTTGATTTCTGGTACTTCCACAAGGCATTTATTTATGAAAAAAAACTGTGAACAGTTCCTTTTGTGGGGTTCAAGTATGAAAGCCACCTTGGGCTTGGGGTCTGTCTGGAATGTGTTCTATTATATTTTTTCTACATTTTACTTTCTCATTTTGCATGGATATGTAGTTGCATCCTTGAATTGTCGTCAAAGTATATAGTTAAGTTTATTCACATGACTACAATTAACATGTTCTATAAATTATTTGGTTTCGGAATGTTATATCATACGTAGAAAATGTAAGTTGTTTTCCAAATGATGTTCAACTTCAATAACTAATAAGTATTTTCATTGAACTAAACTTTTTTGTGTTTCTTTTTCTTTATATGTATAATTTTTTTATACATAGATAGATAATTATTTTGTTAGCTTTAGTTATAATTATTATTAATATTTTTGTCCTAGACTATATTCCTTTTAATATATATATATAATTGTTTTAATTAATTTTAGTTATAATAATAGATAAGATAATTTATTTCTTTTGTCTTGAGAATATATTCCTTTTAGTAAAAGGAACATTGAAAAATATATTCTTTGTAATAATATAAGGGATTGGGATTGTGTAGGTCCACATGCTAAGATCAGTGGTAGTTTTTAATTCATTTTATGTATTTTAAAAAGTATTTTTATCAAGGACATTGATTTATAAATCAATCTTGTTTGTGGCATTCCCCTTGCAAAATTCTAACACGAAGACTAATTGGAAAAAAAAAATTTGTTGGCAAGTTTTCAGCTCGTTAGAGCTTTGCAATACTGAGGTGTATTTTTGTACAAGAGGTCTAATATATAAAAAGACAAATTAAAAAATAAAAAAACACATATACATAAGTTTCATTAACATACCTCTTAGTCTACGATTTAAGAGGGCTTACCACGTCCAACTACAGTACTCATTCGTATTATGTGAAACAAAATGTCAAACAACACATATACTTTACCTGAAGGATTTCATGGGTCATTAGCCATATGAAGCTTATAACCCCCATACACTTGCCCGCAGAGGCGGCGCCAAGCGCCTTCCTGCCTTCATGTGCCTGCACGTGCAGGAATTCTCAATAAGTAGTAAGTAATAGTGCAATTTGCCATACTTGTAAGCTTGTTAGAGTGGTTAGCAAGACCAATAATGTGGCAGTTGGCCAAGGATCGAAACCCAGTGAACCCATTGGATTTTTTTCTGCCTCCGCCTTTGCTTGCCTTAGTCGGACGGTGGGCAATAGACGTCGTCGTGCATGTCAATGCCCTCGCGATGGTGGAGGACGCCATGGCAGGCAATTCCTTTGACTTCCACGAGGTCCCATTGGCGGAGGCGAAGATGGAATTGATGAACCCGGCAAGGCGAGCCCCAGGCGACGCCAACATCTTCGACTTTGGCAGGTCTCGAAACTTGCTCTGGATTGAGGTCGCCTTCTTCAACTAATGATACACGGCCGGCAACGGCAGCTAGAGCACCAACTTCGACATCACTGACTTCGGAGTCGGAAGTGGCAGAGCGCGGGCAGATAGTCACCCACTGGATTTTTTTCTGCCTCCGCCTTTGCTCGCCCGCCCACCGTCCGATTAGGTCGGACGGTGGGCAATAGACTTCGTCGTGCACGTCAATGCCCTCGCGATGGTGGAGGACGCCATGGCAGGCAATTCCTTCGACTTCCACGAAGTCCCATTGGCGGAGGCGAAGATGGAATTGATGAACCCGGCAAGGCGAGCCCCAAGCGACGCCAACATCTTCGACTTTGGCAGGTCTCGAAACTTGCTCTGGATTGAGGTCGCCTTTCTTCAACTAATGATACATGGCCGGCAACGGCAGCTAGAGCACCAACTTCGACATCACTGACTTCGGAGTCGGAAGTGGCAGAGCGCGGGCAGATAGTCACCCACTGGATTTTTTTCTGCCTTCGCCTTTGCTTGCCCACCCACCGTCCGATTAGGTCGAACGGTGGGCAATAGACATCACCGTGCACGTCAATGCCCTCGCGATGGTGGAGGATGCCATGGCAGGCAATTCCTTCGACTTCCACGAGGTCCCATTGGCGGAGGCGAAGATGGAATTGATGAACCCGGCAAGGCGAGCCCCAGGCGACGCCAACATCTTCGACTTGGGCAGGTCTCGAAACTTGCTCTGGATTGAGGTCGCCTTTCTTCAACTAATGATACACGGCCGGCAACGGCAGCTAGAGCACCAACTTCGACATCACTGACTTCGGAGTCGGAAGTGGCAGAGCGCGAGCAGATAGTCACCCACTGGATTTTTTTCTGCCTCCGCCTTTGCTTGCCCGCCCACCGTCCGATTAGGTCGGACGGTGGGCAATAGACATCGTCGTGCACGTCAAATGCCCTCGCGATGGTGAAGGATGCCATGGCAGGCAATTCCTTCGACTTCCACGAGGTCCCATTGGCGGAGGCGAAGATGGAATTGATGAACCCGGCAAGGCGAGCCTCAGGCGACGCCAACATCTTCGACTTTGGCAGGTCTCGAAACTTGCTCTGGATTGAGGTCGCCTTCTTCAACTAATGATACACGGCTGGCAACGGCAGCTAGAGCACCAACTTCGACATCACTGACTTCGGAAGTCGGAAGTGGCAGAGCGCGGGCAGATAGTCACCACGGAGCGGAAATGGAGGCGGGGTGAGAATGGACTTCAGTCGGCCTGACACGAGTGGACCGTGGCGAACTCATGTTCTGACGACGAGAACCCACATAGCTCGAGTTGTCCAACGCAAAGTTGTCAGGATCGCTTTTCGAGGTAGGATCGTAAGGGATTTCGAGGATCAAGGATCGTAGGATCGTAATATCCTACCCCATGAATAAAAAATTAATTTTTAATATAAAATAATAAAGTAGTATATTTATTCATAAATACTATGTTTATATATAAGTTAATTAAACATTGACCATTAACACCTTATTCATATTTTCAAGTCTAATAGATTTTTTATATCATCTGAAAGACAATATGATATATTCTTAAAAAGCACTAAAATAATAACATATAATATTTGATCTTAATGAATTATAAAATTTATTAAAGTGCAATATAATTCTTAGCACAAGTACAATAATAAAAAATATTTTGATGCAAGATAATATATTATTAGGTTCATAACATAACATTAAGTTATTAGAAGATATTAAAATTCATGAAAATGAGACTAACATATATATATATATAGTTAAATCTAATTTTCTCAAGGACCTTTATGTTTACTTTTATTTTTTTATTCGAATAAATAAATTTGTACCGATATCGTTGGATCGTTAGGATCGTAAGATCCTACCGATCTTAAGACCCGGCTATAGATCCGATATATATCCTATGTTTAAGATCCTCCAAGTAGGATCGAGATCATTTTCTGTCCGGAGGATCATAAGATCGTAAGATCTTACTATCCGGATCGGGATCCTGAGAACCATAGTCCAACTCCAACGGGAGGAGACCCGCTTCCCCGGTGCCTCCGCAACATCGACCGAAGGCTCTTTCGCTCCCCGTCGGTTTCTTCGCTCGGCGCCAAACCTGTGAGCCGTAGTGGACTTTATCGGCAATGTGAATGAGTCGGGCGCGTCATAGTCGCTATGATCTGGCACAGTCGCTACGATCCGATGGCGTCGATCCTGCCGCACTCGTCGTCCGTGAAGCTCGATGACAGTCTATCGCCCATCGTTTGATTAGATCGGACGGTGGGAGCAGGTGTATCAGGGTCATACACTTCAGATGGCGTATGACTCCATTAAATCCTTACCTGAAACATAGAAATGCTAAGTAGTGAGTGTTTTTAATTACTTTTTTATATAGGTATATGAGATTTAAAAAATGATTTAAGGTATGAACCATTAATTAATATGTCCAAATATGATACGAAATGGCTGCATAGAACTTAAATAAGTGACTAAAAGGTGGGGTCCAGCTATGACTGGCTTGATTAATATTCACTTTAGAGAAAAGGAAAAAGAGGCATTCGATTGTAATAATGTAATGTTCATACTGCTGTACCTACAAAGTCTACTTGACCCGCAGAAGATGAGACACATCCTACATGTTTTATATATTTTTTTTTCTCTTGACATGTTGCCAAGACTCCTTAATTATTTCGCTAAGATAGGGGCTTGAATTTGGGAGCAATCACTTTTGCTAGACAACTATTTTTTTAGAAGGCAATTGAATATCATCAAGGTGGCAGCAAGAATTATTGCCAACGGTTTGACGTTGCCTGACATGTTTCCATTTTCCTACTTTTTGGTAAGTGAAATGTTACAAATGACGTTATGTAACTAATGTATTAATAGCAATATTTTCATAACTGAATTTGAGATCCGGAAAGGCTAACTGGGTCACGGTTCGATCGGGTTCAATCGGATTGAATCAAGTTCAACCGAATTGAACCAAAATTGCCGGTTCAATCCGATTTCCCCGGTATTTTCGGTCCATACCAGTTTTTTTTTATCAAAACTGGTTTTGTATATGCAGCCGGACCGGACCTACAGCCGATTCACGATTGAATTGGTCAGACCGGCCGATCCGGTCCGATTCTGAAAATATTGATTAATAGATTGCCAAAAGGAAGGGAACAAGAGCGTAGTACAGTTGTTAAAGATTTCTGCACGAGAGAAATTATGCACGAAGAATGAATTGAGGATTTAAGACAACCTAAAATTTTATTTGATAAAAACAAAAGATGATTATAAATCAAAATTCTTTTTGTTCAGACACCCTAGGAAGTTTATACAAGCATTCCCTTTACGGATGATACCGATTGAAACTCTAAATTAATCCCTCAAAATAGAATATCCAATGTTTTCATAATCGGATCGGATGGCTAATTGGGTCACGGTCCGATCGGTTCGATCGGGTTCAACCGGATTGAATCGGATTATATTAAAAGAATATTTTTTCTAATAAATTTGAATAGAGAATTCATAAGTAATATAATATACTATATAAATAATAATAAACCATTAGTAATAATAAAGTTATGTGAAAATATCATTAATTATATATGAAAAATTAAGACTTATTCAAAATCATAATCCCAAATATATTATCATTATGTTTTATTAATTATATGATACTACTGATGCAATATTAATTAATTATATTACAATTTACTTGTGAATTTTCAATTAACTTATTCTTAATTATTCTTCCCTAATTATTTCTTACAGCTAATTTTTGCTATAAATAAAATTCCTGCATTGTGCATAATGTTTTCATTTAACTTCTTATATTTTTTTTAAAATTAGAGATGAATTGTTTTAGTTTTAAAATTTCCTCTTATGCTTCAAAAAGTTAATGCTACCCAAAATTAAGATGACTAATAGATTGTTAATTATCATCATTATTATTATGAAAGATAACTTTCTTATTATTCAATTTTGCTTTCCTTTTTTCCCATTTATTTTTCAAATCTTCCATGATTTTAGACTTCATTTCATCAGATTTTTTTGTTTCTTTTTTATCTTTCAAAATTCTATTTGAAAGTTTCCATTTTATATCATTGGTTTTCTTCTTTAATAAAAAAATAAAAAAACCGGGTTGAACCACAATGACCAGTTCAACCCGATTTTACTGATTTTTTTCGGTTCATACCGATTTTTTGCCAAAACTGATTTTATATATAAATCCGGACCAGACCGACAACCGGTTTGCGGTTGAACCGGTCGAACCGGCCGGTCCGGTCCGGTTCTGAAAACCATTAGAATATCTATCCGATGATGTGCGCATTAATTTTTAATCTTTACTTTTCTTTCCATAACTTGTCTTTGTAATGAAAAAAAAATTGTCAAAGGAAGTTCATAAGCTTAATACAAAAAAACGAAAAAAATAAAAAGGCGTAACTTCCACTCATGAAAGGCACAACATCAAAGGGTTCCCGCTAATGTATTATGCTCTGAATCATTAAAATCCAAGTGTAATAACCAAGTGATTGGAAAATCAAGAGTAATAAGCAGGTCACCGGTTCAGAGTGTGTTCGCCCTAAACAAAAATATTTAAAAAAAAAAAAATCAGCCATGTATACTTGATGAGTTGATGTAATTCCAAAGCCTGCAAAAACTCTGCAAAACTGGAAATTAGGTAAAGAGCAAACAAACGGGCAATAAAGTTAAAGTTATCGCTTGTTGAGATCACGGATCAAGATACAAATTGCTGATTGTCAACTTACATGAGAACCATATATGAGGCTTCTGCAGAAAATGAAACTGGTTCACCTTTTCTTGAGAGGTGGGTATAAGAGGAACAATGAACTCCAGAACCTTTTCTTGCGGCATATTGACGCTTTCTTCTCAGAATTCATCACTGTTCAATAAAAAAAAATGTCCCAAATCCTTTTCCTCACATGCAGAAGATACTCTTTCAACTAACTGGTGTCTATACTAAGACTCAGGCTGCTGTTGTCACTTTTGAGTTGTGAGAGAAACATTTCATCTTCTTATAAAACAATAAATAGTGAATGTCACTTCTACAAACCTTAATTTACAAGATCCAAAGAATTCTAGCCAACCATTTACAAGGTCAGCGATGACTTCACCTTAGTATGCTAAAGCAATCTTGCACCAGGCAAAAAAAAATCCGGAATCCTTTGATAATATTATTCTGGCCCTTATCTTTTATGTGTGTACTTTATGCATCAGTCATCAAAGAATTAGCATCAAAATCCCCACATGAACATCTACCGTCTATGAATTTGTGAAGCCGCTTACTATCACGAACAACAATTTCCCTTTTTGCCAATATGGAAAAGTACTTCACAGAGCTATGGCAGTCTCTGCACATTGCAATGTTCTTGACAACTCGTATGGATGAACCCTCCACCGTATTTATCAACCCGAACGCAATAGCCAGTCTTTCACTATGGTGAGCAGTGAATCCAGATTGCTTTCCTTCTTCGTCCTCATCAGAATACTCTAAACTTCTATATGGTACATAACCCAAGCGTGCAGCATCCTGGAGCAGTTTCTCCAACAACAAATACATTTGGGCACTCTGAGGGTGAGACTTATCATCAGCTCTGAATAAATAGACCTTGTCTTTCACACTGATCCAACTCTGGTCCCTGATAGTTCCAACCTTCTCATCTTTCATCAGCTTTCTCACCTTAGCAACATCCTGCCACCGTTCTGCTGATATATACATATTCAACAACAAAATGTACGTCTCAATTCCTCTAGGCCTGAGCCCCAGTAACTTCTCAGCGGCAAAAAAACCCAGCTCCATGTTTCTGTGGCTTCTACAGCCAGCAATTAGAATCGACCAAATGATCTCGTTTGGTTCAAATCCCATCTTATTCACATAATCAAAAGCATCTTCCAGTCTTCCCAGCCGCACAAACATGTCAACCATACAAGCGTAATGATCCATAACAGGCTTGATTCCATACTCATTCTTCATCATGTTGAAGTAGTTCTCAGCTTCATCCACCAGACCAGCATGGCTACAAGCAGAAAGAACTCCAACAAATGTGACTTGGTTGGGCATCACTCCAGCCATTCTCATTTCTTCAAAGAGCTGTATCGCTTCTTGCGATCGGCCATGCTGTGAGTAACCAGTAAGCATAGAAGTCCAAGATATCAGGGTCCTTGTTGGCATCTCTACGAAAGCCTTTGCTGCCTTTTCAATGCAACCGCACTTGTTATACATGTTCACCAAGGCACTGCTCACCACCACATCTGCTAGATAACCACTTTTGATGGCTTGAGCATGGACTTGTTCTCCTTGATCCAATGCCACAAGACCACTGCAAACAGTTAGAACGCTAGAGAAGCTGAACAAGTCAGGTCTCATTCCGGATCGATTCAGCTTCTGGAAGATTTTAAGTGCTTCTGTTCCACTGTGAAAAACCGAATGGTCATCCTTTGCCAAATTCATCATCTGTGCATGGCCTGCAATCATGGCGTTCCATGTGATCAGACTGACGGTCTCCATTTCGTCAAACAGTTTCATCGCCTTGTCCATCTCCCCGCATTTCAGATACAAGTACATGATCGAGTTCTTGACAGGAAGGTTCGGCTCACACCCAAACTTGATGCAGAAGCAATGTACCTGCCTCCCCAGATCAAGATCCTGTGCCATGCAACAGAGGCTCAGGGCACTGGTCAACGTGAAGTCATTCGGTTGGACACTTTCGGAGAGCATTTCGACAAACAGCGTAAGGCCCAAATCGGGATCCCCATTGTCACCACAAGCAGACACTATTGTCGTCCAAGATATCACATTTTTACTCGGGATCTTCCGGAACGCCCTCACGGAGGCCTCCAACCTGCCGCATTTCGAGTACAAGCTGCACAGGGAGTTCCCCATGCTCGTGTCGGACTCGACCCCATACTTCACCATGTAGCCGTGGACTTGCTCGCCGAGCTCGACTGAATACAAGGCGCAGCAGGCGCTCAGGACGGCGCCAAGCGTGTAATTGGTCGGGTAGCACCCCAACTCCAGCATACTGACGAACACCCGCGCCGCGCTCTCAGGCTGCGAATTGTGGACGTAACCGGTGATCAGCGAGGTCCACGTGACGACGTTCCGCTGGCCCAGGCCGTCGAAGAGCTTCCGGGCGCGGTCGGGGGCGCCGCACTTCATGTAGACGTTGACGAGAGACGTGGACACGAAGATCTCAGCGTGCGCGCCGGTCTTGAGAACGTGGCCGTGGAGGACCTCGGCGTCGTGGAGCGACCGGGCGTCGACGCAGTGCTGCAAGAGCGGGACGTAGAGGGAGGAATCAAGGTAGCCGCCAGTGCCGTCGGCGAGCAGGGCGGCGGCTTCCCTCGCGTCGAGGGGCCGCGTGGGCGCATCCTCTCCAGTGCTTCTCTGGCGCCGTATAGTCTACGTACATGTAATGTTCGGCTTCGGCATGTGAGGAGCACATAATAGACGGCGTATGCGTACATATTGCTACATAAAGCTGCAGACTTGGAGTGATTCATGCGTACCTTGTCGAGCGGAGGAGGAGGTGATAGCGGGAGCTTGCGGAGGCGGGAGGAGGAGGTGGTGGTGGCGCCATTGATGGCCAGAGAAGGGAGGGATGCCATCAACCAGCAGAGGAGGGTGGTGGAGGTGGTCGTGGCATTGCTTGCTGGGTGGAGTCGAGGAGGAAATCAAATAGAGAGGGAGGAGGATGCGAAGGAGGTGTAAGAATCTTATCCTGATTGGTGTTGATGGTGTTGGGGGTTATTTTTTTGTGGTTGGAGGAAGAGGTGTCAGGTCACCATTTGATCACTTCTCGTTTCGTTACAGCAGGCAATCATTTCGCACCATAAAACCCACCTTTTTTACCAACCGAGGAATAAGTAAGGTTTCCAAATATCGTGTCGAGCAGCTCCTGCTCGTTTAAATAAGATTTCGAATTCGATTGAATGTAAAAAAAAATTATTGAAAATTTCATTTGTCAATGAATCGCTACCCGGGGCAATTTATTCGAAATAGTTTGATTCGTGGCCGGCTTCCAACCTGCGATCAGTTGTATATAATCGTGAGCGCATCGCAGGTTGAGCCACCGCTTCTCAAATATCGAGAGCTGGCTATAAAAAAAAAGTAAGATTTCCAAGTAAATATAAATTCAGTTATTTACATCTCTTTAAATTTTCATTATTTTTCACATTTAATTTTAAAATATCAATTTGTTTTACAATATTTTTAAACTTTATCGTATTTTTCACTTTAGTCATTTCATATGATTATATTAACTTTTTTGTTATTATTATTTTTTTCCATTTATGAAAAAAAATTAAAATGTACTTTCACAAACTTTTATCTCTTTTAATGTTAAAAAATAATAAAAAAGTAAAAAATATAAAAAATTTCCCCAATTTATTATTATATATTAATGTCATCCCTTCAAGGAAAGTTTCAATATTTTTTAAAATTATTCTTTAATATTAAAATGAGAAGACTAAGAGTAATTTAGTCTTTTCACAAATAGAAAAAAAAATACAAAACTAACAAAAAATGTTAACAGAATCATGTGATAAAATTTAGAAATCTCGTAGTTGAAGTTAAATGCGAAAAATTATGATGTAAACTGATTTTATCGAATTAGTTAGTCTAAATGGCAAGTCAACCTTTAATTTGAATAATGTGCATAAACATTAATGTCGCACGAATCTAACAGTTGGCATGGTTTCTGGAAATCCAAGACCGGCAATAAAAAACCCGCTCTTTTTTTTCAATAGTGAAAAAAGTCAATTAATTAGGATGTAAAAATGAAATTACAACAACAACAACAAAACCTTATCTCAGTAGGTGGGGTCGGCTACATGGATCATACGATGTCATATTCGTTGATCCATGTTCATGAGATTCGACAGGATTTTACGCTGGCTGTCGGGGCCTAACACAACCCTCCTCCTTTATCCGGACTTGGGACCGGTTATAAAACATAGGCGGAGTTGTAAAAATGAAATTATTTAATATTAATATCCAACGATCATTATAATTTATAAGTGACAGCCAGAGATCACTAAAATCAAATTATATGAAAAAAAAAGATGTATAACTCAAGTTATCCAGCGGTTAATAAATAATAACTATTTATATGTATTACATTAATATCTAAAGAAATTAAAAGAAAATGTCGGGGTTCCTTGCCCACCTCCTTTACCGGAAAAGAAAGAAATAAAAAAATATTTGTTACTTTTTAATAATTAAGAATTAGCATCTAATTTCCTGTCTGAATTTAAACTCTATTGAACGTTTGAACATATAATAATTAATATCTAAAGTATAACAATGGAAAATATTATTCCTCCTCCTGCCATCACATATGTCTATGTAAATATTTAAAATCCCGAAGGACTCCACCATATTACTCAATTTTTTTGGACAGACAGGTTGGGTTAATTAGAAAATAAATAATTCTGCTTGCACTGTTAACTCTGATATAAAAAGTTTGATTCACACTACTTACCTTATGAGAAATAAGTCTGAAAATTGACTATTTATATACTTGATGTTTTTCCTATTACACACAACTCTTGCCAATTATTTCACCTATTTATTTTTCATTTTTATTATTTTTCATTAGCGACAATCGCTCATGTCCAGAAATATATTACAACATTTTAGACTACAGGAAAAATATATCAATTTTGAAGGTCATCATGTTTACAAATTCTTCAAAACTTCAAAATATCAAAAATAATTATTATGAATAATGATATTTTTTTAGTAACATAAAAAATATTGCAAGTCATAACTAACAAAAAGTATCAAAAGAATGATAGAGGAATGTTTGACATGATCCTTAGTTTCATATGTAGGATTCTGCTTTTAGACGTCGTATTAAATATTTATTTGTATATATAAATCTACGTAGATATATCCCTCCTTTAAACGAGTAGAATTAAAAGAATTTACATACATTTTATCCCTCCTATAAAGGTACTTACGTACATTTATTTGTACAGGAAGTTTGATTCAGATCTAATAAGAAAATTAATAGGATGAAATCGTAACCTTTTTATTCCATGGATAAAAGGAGGAACTCGCTTCAAGAAGAGACATCTCCTTTTTTACACCATTATTTCTTTTACATTAACAATGATTACTTGTATAAAGATACTATAATATAATCAAATCGTTTGACGATGTTATAAATTCGATTTCTTACTTTGCGTCAATTACTTCACTAGAAAGGGTTAAAGATAAATATTAAACTTTCGGAAGCATTAAGGATTTACCTTCTCATATGTATGGTACTGAAGTACAAAGGACAGTAAAATTTAAAACAAAACAAAACTATGGATCATGATGATCATTTATGCTGCACCTCAAACATGGGTATGGTGAAGTGGTGAACTACATATTGGAGAACAATTTGCTGGATTACATTTCTAAATAACTTAAAATTTCTTCACTACCACAAACTAATAATCATACGACTCAGTGCAAAAATCCTTCCATCTATATTTAAACTTATGAAACAACTTTATTGCTGATGGTCACCCTCGCACGACTCCATGATGCTAAGATTGCCTTAAATATATGAGTCCCCAATAGTTCGCTAAGTATCACATTACATTGTGCCCTCCCAGACTGACTGTAAAAACCCCGAACAAAAAAAGGCCAAAGGAAACTTGGAAAAGAAATGGGGCCTCAGCTAAGTCAACACATATTGCAAAATATACTATCTATAATGGCCTAATTCCAAATATTAGTCGATTACGAAAAATTGCGAGCAATAGAAAGGAGGAAAAAACCCAAAACCTCTCATCCATGTGAAGTGCAAGTATACAGCAACAGCTCTCGTATGGTACAATTGCACTTTGTGCCCCTTTTCATAATTGAGTTGTAATCGGATCTTCATGTCATCACATGGCTCTATCATGAACAATGAACACAAGCATGCACCAAGATTAAGCCATTTTTGATTGGATTTGCCGGTGGACATGCACAAGGAACTCCACGTAAGATAGACCACCAGGAGCTTTGTCTTCAACCATGTACGACAGGAAAAACATGCCTGCAAAAGATACAAGTGCTTCAATGAATTTTTCTAAATATCAACCAGTAAAACTTCACCAAATCAAGTTTGATGATTTCTGAAGAAGAGAGTTTAATATTGCCGTTCAAGTTGGGATACATGAGAATCACTTGCTCAAAATGAGGAAGAGGGTCACAATTATTTTTTATATCACCAATTAAGATTTTAAAACAGTGCATTTTACCTGATGGATCTCCTTTCTTGCAGAGTCTCAACCTGCATTAATGTCAAAACATTAAATATCTCATTGTGAGCTTAAACCAGACAAAACTTTGGGGCGTAGACAAAACACATGAGAACAGAATCATACCGAAGGTATGAATATCTCTGTTGCCTTATCTCATTAACCAAACTATTCAGTTTCTTTGAGAGATCATTATCCAGTTGCGGCAATACCAACTGCAAGGATGAGAACAGACATCAGGGTTAACAGTTACAAGACATTCTTGCGGTGTTTGGTATGAGAACAACAGTAGGAATAGGAGTCTTGTTCTTATTTTTGCATCCAAACACCCTAGAACAAATTGTTCCAGTCAACTTTTCAAACTTAAAAAACCACCTCAAAATTTGTAAAACCACCATCAATTGTTCCTAAGATGAGAGCAATATTCTTACTTATGGCAGGAACATATTGTTCTTAAATTTTCTTGGTGTAACCAAATAGAAAAAGAATTACCATAAGAACATGTCACCCTTGTTCTTTCCACAAGAGCAAAAAAAGAATATTCTTGCTAATTCTTATTTCTGTTGTTCTCCTACCAAATACCCCCTATAGATCTAACAGTATATGGATGGAGAGGAATGATGGAGAAAGCAGAATGAAGAACAAAACCATCAAGCTACAGAAATCTCATAATCTCACCTGAGATGGAATAGCATCAACAGAAGTAACACCGAATAATTGTTGGACAGTATCTTGGTTAACCATGTTTCCCATGTATATCAAAGCATCCTCACCATTTTCAAGAAGATATATACCATCGTCATTTATATGCTCGCTGGAAAGAGGAATTGTAGAAGATAATAAAGAACCATCTTCCTCCTGTTGTATAAGAATTGTCAGACATGAACTTAAGATCAATATAGGTTGTAAAATGTAACAAAATGTTCATTACAAAATACCTTTGAGGCTAGATCATGTAAAGATATCATCCTAGGATATACCAAAGGCACGGCAAGTGAAATGGAAAGTGAAGTAGCACGAGCCACCCAGTAACATCGGTCATCCAATCGGCCATCATTTCGCAGACCAATACTTTTAACTAAAGCTGAATAACCAAATAATCAAACAGCTAAGATACATCATACAATATTTTGGAATTATATCTAACTGTTGCAATTATAATGATTTAGCATGAACAATTGACAAAGAAACAAGAAATTTCAATGTCGTGCAACTCATGTAGGATGACCTCCAAGTTTGGATCCAATGTCATCTGTTCTCATCTGTTACAATCTGTTTTTTTAGCAAAATCAATATGATTTGTGCATTCATGGTTTTCTACACTTCTAAAATGATATTTTTTTCATTCAATTAGCAAGGTTGATTTTAAAAATTTCTCTCTACAGCTTCAAAGCAGATTTCCTTTGTTCTCATAAATGCAAGTGCTTTCACGTTCTCTGGAAGACTTACGCAATACTTAGCCCTTAAAGGGATAACATAAATGCATTGGAACCAACTTTTTTTTTCTTTTAAGGAGCATTGGAACCAACTTCTCTCAGTACTATTCCAAAGACTATAACTTTCACTTTAAAATATAGGATTGTGTCATCAAATGATTCTTTATATGGTTACATACTGATGAGATGGGTTTGTGAATAGCCCGGAATCTTCTTTTTTCTTGAGAAGAACATTCACAAAATAAAAAAAAACGTTTTGGCAAATAATCAGAAGGATATATGTACACTAAGGAAATGCATTATGATAACATTAAAAGAAAAACTGTTCTAGCAATTGAATTAGGAAAAGTAGAATATGAAATCCCTATTTTATTTAAGAAATATAACACACACGTGTGATGAAATTAGCAAATTTACTATTTCAAAATCCATGCATAGACTTGTTGACCAATCACAAATTCCAATATGCATGGCATACCCAAGGTATAAAGAGGCAACAACTTCAGGGCCTCAGGAAGAATTAGCTGCCCGGCCGCTGATACTGTTGCACAGTACTTTCTGTATGAGTGCAGGATGTTGATGCAGAGGTTTGTGATCTGCTCACGAACTTGAGAAAGAGGATTCACAGGAATGCCATTGGCAGCTATACATTGAATAAAAAAAATACATTTACAACAATGCACAAATGTGCTATAAGTGTAAGGTCAAATGAAGAGCTGAATATTACAAACAGATGTTTTACCTTGCTTCAAGAAACAAGCAAATTGAGTATCCAAGTCAGCCGAACGGAACAAAACACTGAGTGTGCTGGTGCATGGAAGCGAGAGATTGAGAACTCTAATTCTTCTTTGGCCAAATATGGTAGTATAAAGAAGCGCACACTGGACAAGTGCAATAAAAGTCAAATACCATAACTAATCTACAAGTAGTAATAGATTGACATGCAAGTTTTATACAACATATCAAATGAATGAATGTTTACAGAGGGAATACAGGCTGGACAGAACTCAATTATATGGATCATTATGGTAGAACCTGTTTACCTGGAAACCACATTCAGAGTTCTCCTGGAATTTATCATCATGCTTAAATGTCACCATTACTGTTTTGTCGCAGTCAATCTGTACCAAAGTGTAACCTTTAAATGCAGAGTGACATGTAGAGAAAAGTCCAATTGCACTAAAGTAATATCATAATGATTAAAACTGTGCATCGGGTTACTCTTTAGCATCATTTATTTCCAAAAGCTGAAGCTTATGAAAAAAGAAAAGGTTGAAGAATGACCCAATAACACTGGGTTTTGAAGGACGACATATTCCTATTATGATTTCAAGGTCATCCAACTCCTGTGTAAGGCATGATTAATACACATTATTTCTTTCATTCTTGAGTGGAACCAGATGAATGAGGATATTTGTACGGAATTGGCAAGATTGATTGAGGCCAGATATTACGGACATAATTTAACCATTCAAACCTAGTTCGGCATAGAAGAAACTTGAATTAGTTGGACACAATTTATGTTTTGTGCTTTCTTTTGATGGGATTCTATCTATTGGTACTCTGTAGTCTCGAATTTGAGCAGTCAAGGAACAGCTGCAGTATTTAGTTATATTGGAGAAACAAAATCCAAAATAAGGGAATTTTCACCAATCATAAGAGTACTCACAGCTGGAAGGTCAATATCAGTGGGAATGCGCTTGCAAAAGTTTCCTGAGTACTCATGAACCTGAAGGCCCTGTTTTTCAGAACAAGAACATAAATTGACCACAGAAGTATTGGTTTGCAAATCCAATTATAAGTTACTGTATCCCATAACACTTGCCTGGCTGCATCGTACACGCATCACAGCCTCAAAACCTTGAGGCCTACTGATATTCCATCTAAGATCATTGTAAAGCTTGGTAGGATCAGAAATGGCAGAAAAAGGATAATAATAATAAACCTGTATAAAAAAAAGGATGTAAGGAGATGATACAAAGAGAGATGATTGTTGACTACAACTTTTGCAATGATTAACCAAACAAAAAAGCAAATAATTGGCCTATTCACAAAAGGAATAATGATGGATATAGACAATAGGAGCAATAGAGAACGAAGAGAATTCAACTGCCTGTATGAAAAGCAATATTATTTGGCTTCAATAAACAAATAGTTCAACGAGACAGCATTTAAATAAGAAAAGATGGACATGAAACATAAAGAAAACTTCAGAAAAGGAAAATGTGTTTGCAATATCAAGGAAATACACAGTGATATATCTTTGGTCATATCACCAAACCCTTTTATTTTTTTGAAGTGATCACCAAACTGTTTAATTGTTGCAATCACAAAAACATTAGTGTTCCTGCCTGAATTTTTAAGTTCAATTTTGTTTTTTTTCCTGTTTTGGTTAATTCTAATGATACAATTCAACCAAATACACAGTGTCAAGCACAATTTGATCTAGAAACCAAAGGGCAAAATAAGTAAACTACAACAACAAGAACAAAGAGGCCCCTTCAATTAAGGTCTCTTCCGCTTAACATATCATGTCAATAATTAAGGGTGTCTTCGATTACAATACTGACCATGCATTTGCATACACTGGCACTTGTAACAACTCTTGAAAATTCCCAGGATAATATATTTCGGGGAAAACAAAAAAATGATGCAAGTCTTGTTCGATGTTCTAATCCAAAAATCGAACAGCCTCTGATAATCTAGTATGAGACGAAGAGCATGAAGGCCTGAACATCTCTCAACAATGGTGTCTCCGAGGTTTGATTAATGATGCAAGTTTTTTGGACTAGAAAATATAAAAAAAAGGTAACACTACTCCGATTACTCGCACTTATTGGAGAGATACAGGATCATATTTTCAAAGGGTAAATTACACCAAATGCCCTTCAACTTTAAGATTTGCTCAACGATACCCTCCAACTTCACTTTGTAACACAAATGCCCTTCATCTTTTAACGCGTTTCACCCGATGCCCTCTTTATCTAGGATAGCCGATTTTCCAGTTTTTCGTCGACGTGGCGTCCCCGTGGCCATCTTCTCTCTCCTCCATGCAAATAGTCGTCCGACGTGACATGCTCTGACGTGACATAAAATTACACCAATGCCCTTCAACTTTAAGGTTTGCTCAGCGATACCCTCCAACTTCACTTTGTAATACAAATGTCCTTCATCTTTTAATACATTTCACCTGATGCCCTCTTTACTTGTGATAGATGGTTTTTCAATTTTTCATCGACGTGACGTCGACGTGACCATCTCCTCTCTCCTCCATGCAAATAGCCATCCGACGTGACATGCTCCGACGTGGCACCACATATTAAATCATCTTACCGTAAGTTGACCACTCATTGTTAAATTATTTCCTTATTTCCCTCTTTGTCGTCGTTCGCGTGAAACCTCCTTCGCCGTTCGCACTCCTTTGCCGTTCGTTCTCCTTCGCCGTTCGCTTCCTTCATCATTCACCTTTCGCGTTTGTCGGCCGTCGTCTTTGTCCAAATTGGTGTAATTTTATGTGCATTTGGTGAGCAAACTTTAAAGTTGGAGGACATTTTGTGTAATTTTATGTGTCACGTCGGAGCATGCCACGTCGGACGTCTATTTGCGTGGAGGAGAGAGGAGATGGCCACGTGGACGCCACGTCGATGAAAAATCGAAAAACCGACTATCACAAAGTAAAGAGGGCATCGGGTGAAATGTATTAAAAGATGAAGGGCATTTGTGTTACAAAGTGAAGTTGGAAGGTATCGCTGAGCAAACCTTAAAGTTGGAGGGCATTGGTGTAATTTTATGTGCTACGTCAGAGCATACCACGTCGGACGACTATTTGCGTGGAGGAGAGAGGAGATGGCCACGTGGACGCCACGTCGACGAAAAACCGGCTATCCCAGGTAAAGAGGGCATCCAGTGAAACGCGTTAAAAGATGAAGGACATTTGTGTTACAAAGTGAAGTTGGAGGGTATCGCTGAGCAAACCTTAAAGTTGAAGGGCATTTGGTGTAATTTACCCTATTTTCAAAAGGCACATTGTATTTTTTTCAACTGATGCTACCAGTGCATAACAACGCAGCATGCAGTTGCATTCGGTATGAACCAGATGGTGCATATGCAGGATGCCCTATTGATGCCAATCACTTGACTTGCCTAAAAAAGCAGTGTACTTCATCGATCTAAATGAAGATGCATTTCAATTTCAGACAAAAGGGTCACCTGTTTTATCTGACTCATCAGACTAGCATAGTCCCTAAAATGAAATCCCTTTGAACCAACTCGAAAAACATAAGTCCACTAATTTAAGAAAAATGTTGGATGTGAGATACTCAAGATCAATTAATATGTTACAAGACAACCTCATAATCAATATCTTTCCATCAACATTGGAGTATTGAACCAAGCTAAAATCTTTGAAAAGAAAAAACAATATAGAGACCTTGTGGGTTCATAAACAACTTGATGACCCCTTGGCTAAGTGGAAGTTAAATGAAAGTAAGGTGATAACCAACATTTTCATTGAGGGAAGATAACAATATTCAAATAGTCTAAATTTGTGTTCTCATAAAATTTCAGAGGAAGCATAGAGAAAAAGAAGGATGACCTGTCCTCCTGTAGTACTTGGAATGACTGAAATCGAAGCAATGTCAACAAAAGTTTGTGTAGTAAGAAATACATCCACGCAGACCTAGAAAACAATATTGATGATTAGTTTGAATCTATAGGAGAAACAAACTCAGTGAAATTTTCAAATAATGCATATCAGGAGCAAAAATAAGTATTATTACCTGATACTCAGCAAACTCTATTGCCATAGTTTTCAGGGTCTTATCTGCTGGCTGAAGCAGCTTATGGGCTTCCTGAAATAAAAAAAGAAATGTTACTAACATGCAGTTGGATTCTAATTTTTAAAAAAGAACTGCAATCGTTTCTAACCCTAAAGTACCAAACTAGATCAAGAGACTGCACAAATTACTTTCTCTATCTAGACATTCTTGATATTCTAGAATATTAATGCAATGAAAATAATAAAATACTTAGATTATAACCACTAAAAATTAAAATTAGAAATACAGTTTAAAATACAACCAAAAGATATGTCAACTTTCTACTTCTGTGCAGATACCAGACACAAATTGGGTTTCAAAAATTACTTTGAATTACAGCATGATTCTTTTTTTTCCATTATTGACGAAGGCAGCATGATACTATGTAGAGGTAAGAGGGCTGAATGAACAAATGTACAAGACACAAGTTATACATATACAAAATTTATGCATTACTTTACCTAAAGAAACCTAGGCATTACTCATTCTCAAAAGAAAAAAATGCATTCCTATACCTTGTCTCCTGTAGAAATATTTGTTCTTCCTTCAGCTTCCCTGGAAGAGAGTGATCCCAAACCAGCTGATGGTAAGACTGCAAGGAATAACAGAAGATTAGATCTAATCATTCTACAAGTACAACAACAACAACAACAAAGCCTTATCCCACTAGGTGGGGTCGGCTACATGGATCATACGACGCCATCGTTGATCCATGTTCATGAGATTCGACAGGATTTTACGCTGGTTGTCGGGGCCTAACACAACCCTCCTCCTTTATCCGGGCTTGGGACGTTTATAAAATATATAAAAACTTTCATTACAGTGTACGTTTATAAAATCTATAGTAAAAAATTGTAATCATGAAAAATAGAAATGTAAAAGAAAATTAACATTAATTAAAGAGATCAGAAATGCAAAATCCTTCTACAAGAACTTGCTCCTCAGTTCCATTTTTCAGGTCTAATTTTCTTGATTTTAGATATCTAACAACATGAAACAAATAACAGAACCTAGGCATCACATGTATCAACTGTGACTTGCTGCAACAGAAACACTTTCCAACCAATCATACCTTCATTATTTTAATCTTTATATCCCACAAGACGTATGAAATTATACAACATATTCCAGTCGTAATTGAAACTTCATAGCATATTCACTGAGAATTAATATGCTATTTTACACTAAGGTAACTTGTAAAAACCTTTTTTTTTAAAGTAAAAAGGATGACCAGATCATGCCAGCCATCCACGTACATATACTATGATCAATGATATAAAAATAACTGCTTGTAAAAATACAATTCAATTTGTTCTACTATTTTCATAAAGTGATTGTCAATTTGAAACTCCTCCTATATTTTATAGCCGGTCCCAAGCCCGGATAAAGGAGGAGGGTTGTGTTAGGCCCCGACAGCCAGCATAAAATCATGTCGAATCTTATGAACATGGATCAACGAATATATTGTGTTAATGCTAGGTCGTTACCCGTAAGTAACGCGCTGTACAGCTCGGGTACAGTGATAAGAGAGCAAGAGCTGCTGCATCCTCGCCTGAATGCAGTGTTAAATGAGCAAGGGCTACCGCACTCTAATGGACGAGGCGGTTAAAGAAGCTAGTTCATGAGACTAAGGTCAGATTAGGTTCTTGGAACATTGGGACGTTGAATGGGAAGCGCCTCGAGGTGGCACAAGTAATGGACCAGCGTAAGATTAGTATCTTATGCTTGCAAGAAACTAGATGGGTAGGAGAGGGAAGTAAAGAGATTAGGTTAAATGGTTCCAAACTTTGGTACACGGGTAAGGTAAAGGGAAGGAATGGTGTTGGTATTATCGCGGATGCAGAATGAAGGAAGAATGTTGTGGAAGTTAAAAGGATTGAGGATCGAATCATATCCGTGAAAGTAATTGTTGGAAAGGAGACTATGAACATTATTAGTGCATATGCACCCCAAGTAGGAGCAGAATCACATCTCAAGGAGAAGTTTTGGGCAGATATGGAGGGTTTGATTGAAAGTATACCAACAACCGAGAAAGTTTATATTGGGGGAGACCTTAATGGACATGTTGGTAAAGAGGCAGGACCACATACAAGGGTTCATGGTGGTTTTGGTTTTGGGGAGTTGAATGAGGAAGGACAAACTATTATTGATTTTTCTTTAGCATACGACCTTAAGATTATCAACACTTGTTTTAGGAAGAGAGAGGAACATTTAATCACATACAAAAGTGGAACTCATAGGTCTCAAATCGATTTTTTTTTGACAAGAAATACTGATAAAAGACGCTGTACTAATTGCAAAGTAATTCCTGGGCATGGGGTGACTACACAACATAGATTGTTAGTTCTTGATATGCAAATGAAATGTATAAAATCAAAATCCCGAACAGTTTTTGATCGAAAAATCAAGTGGTGACAGTTAAAGGGGGAGAAGCGAGAGACTTTTAGAAGTTATTAGAGGAAAGTGTGTGGGAGTTAGAAGGAGATGCTAGTATCATGTGGAAGAATGTGGCAAAAAAGGTTGAAATGGTTGCTAAAGCCATTTTAGGAGAATCAAAAGGTTTTGGACCACGAGATAAGGAGACTTGGTGGTGGAATGAGGAGGTCCAAGAAAAGGTGCGTAATAAGAAGAATTGTTTCAAGGCGATACACTTGGACAATAGTTCTGACAATTGGGAAAAGTATCGTTTGGCGAAAAGGGAGGCTAAGAAGGCAGTTAGTGATGCTCGTGCTAAAGCATATGAGGGGTTTTATAAGGAGTTAGGGACAAAGGCTGGTGAACAAAGGATTTACAAGATTGCAAGGAATAAAGAGAATGAGTCGAGAGATTTGGATCAAGTAAGATGCATAAAAAATGAAGTTGGCAAGGTTTTAATTACTGAAGGAGATATTAAGAACAGATGGGAAGAATATTTCTATAAGCTATTTAATGATGGATGTGAAGGTTCCCGTTGTGATTTGGAGGACTTGACAGTTAGCGAATGTGAGCTTAATAGGTCATTTTATCGTAGAATTAGAGTCTCGGAGGTTAGCGAAGCTCTTAAGAAAATGGAGAATGGTAAAGCCGTTGGACCGGATGGTATACCGATTGAAGTTTGGAAATGTTTAGGAGAAAAATGTGTGTTGTGATTATGTAAACTATTTAATGAGATTTTACGGTCGAAAAAGATGCCTGATGATTGGAGATTAAGTACATTAGTTCCTATTTACAAAAATAAAGGGGATATTCAGAATTGTGCAAATTATAGAGGGATTAAACTTATGAGTCACACTATGAAATTATGGGAAAAAGTGATTGAGCATAGATTGAGAATGGAGACTAGTATTTCTGAGAGACAATTTGGGTTCATGCCAGGAAGATCCACTACAGAGGCGATTTATTTACTAAGGGAGATGATGGAGAAGAGACTTACATATGGCTTTCATTGACTTAGAGAAGGCGTATGATCGGGTACCAAGGGATGTACTTTGGAAAGCCTTGCAAAAGAAGAGGGTGAATGTTGCCTACATTAAGGTAATACACGATATGTACGATGGGGCATTGACTAGGGTTAGGACACCCGGAGGTGAAACAAATGAATTTCCTATAGGAATTGGCCTACATCAAGGATCAGCTTTAAGCCCGTATCTATTTAACTTAGCTATCGATGCTATAACCGAGAGTATCACAGAGGAGGTACCTAAGTGCATGCTATTTGCGGATGATATAGTACTTTTAGCGGATTCAAGAGAAGAGATTAATACAAAATTGGAAATATGGAGAAATACGTTGGAGTCAAAGGGTTTTCGTTTAAGTAGGAATAAAACAGAATATATGCATAGCAATTTCACAAATAAACAACTTAGAGACGATTTGAAAGTTAGGCTAGGGGAGGATATAATTCCTCAAGTGACAAAGTTTAAATATTTAGGATCAATTGTAAGACAAGATGGTGAGATTGATGACAATGTTAATCATAGAATTCAAGCTGGTTGGTGTAAGTGGAAGAAAGCCACTGGAGTTCTTTGTGATAGAAAAGTACCCAATAAAGTTAAAGGAAAATTTTATCGTACTGCTATAAGGCCAGCAGTGTTATATGGTAGTGAATGTTGGGCTATGAAGGGACAACATGAACGTAAAGTGGGGGTAGCCGAAATGAGAATGTTGAGATGGATGTGTGGTCATACAAGATTAGATAAGATTAGGAATGACCATATGCGTGAACGAGTCGGAGTGGCTCCTATTAGTGAGAAAATGATAGAGAATCGTTTGAGATGGTTTGGTCATGTTCAGAGAAGACCATTAGATGCGCCAGTAAGAAAAGTAGATCAAATAATCTGGAGTCCGATTAAAAGAGGGAGAGGGAGGCCAAGGCGGACACTTGGCGAACTAATAGAGCAAGATCTATTGGTGAATAATATACCGAAAGGTTTGGTTACTAATAGAGCGGAATGGCGTCGTATGATCCATGTAGCCGACCCCACCTAGTGGGATAAGGCTTTGTTGTTGTTGTTGTTGTTGTTGTTGTTGTTGTTGATTGTCAATTTGAATTCCTTTTTTCAGTAATAATAGGGTAGACTTGTTCTAAAGTGGAAGGAGGTGTTCTACACTTGTTATGGTCGAGATCTATCTTGGGGTTCCAGACCCATCCTTCCCCGTGGTGTTTCTTCCTTCTGGAGAGGGGTGGCAGCATTATTCCCCCGTGTGCGACCTTTCATGACCCCATCGCTTGGCTCAGGGGAGGTTTTCTCCTTTTGGCAGCATGACTGGTTACCTAGCGGCACACTGACATACTCTTTCCCCAGGCTGTATGCCCTAGGGACACACCCCGGTGCATCAGTTGCCGACTGTTCGTCTGAGAGTGGCAGCCCGGGTACTGGCTTGTGGACTCCCACTTTCAGTTCTTTCTTATCTGACCAGCGATTTTCGGAGCTACTGGCGCTTCACCGGAGGATTGCCTCCTTCGGCCCTGATCCCGCTCGGGTGGACGGGTGGGTGTGGATATCAGACTCTTTCTCAGCGCGCAGTTTATACCTCAGGTTCCTTCCCGCTCCCACAGACTCGGAGGACCTTCAGGCGGACTGCAGACTCATTTGGCGATCACGGGTTCCACTTAAGGTCAATATTTTTGCTTGGCTTCTGAGGCGTGAGAGGACCCTCACTCAAGTTTACAGAGCACAGTGGGCTCCCCACGCTGATACTTCTTGTGTGTTGTGCGGGGAGATGGAGGAAGACATTGATCACCTATTCTTCGCATGCCGGGTGGCCAGGGTGGTGTGGTCACAGACGAGCATTCTGGACAGTGTTCCTTTTTTAGTGCATGCAGACTTTTGGCAGTCCATGTGGGGCTCGACAGACAGAGACGGAGGTGGAAGGTCCCGGCCGGTGCTTGGGCCATCTGGCTCCAGCGCAACCGGGTCATTTTTGGGGGGGAGATGTGTCAGGCGGACAGCATTATACACCACATGTCTTATCTTCTTCGGGAATGGGGTTGTGTCTAGCGTCCGTACTCTTCCTTTTTTTTGGCACTCTCCCCTGGAGAGTTTTTTGTACATGGCATTTCCCTTTCAGTAATATATATACATGGATGGCAACCAAAATGGTAGTCATCCTTTCCCTCCTCAAAAAAAAATAAATAAAATAAAATAAAATAAAAATAATTGGGTAGACTTGTTTCTGGTCATATTGTCATCCTATAAATTAGTATCTCTAAAAGGGAGCTTAAAGCCCGTCCTAAGTCAAATGACTGGGAACATGCATAATTTACTCATCACTTACAAAAAAAGATACAGAGGAGAAGACATCAAAGCTTTCAATTGTGTAGAAATATTATCAATTACTACCCAAAGAAATAAAAGGACAAGTTATATTTGACTAACATAGAATCTGTGTTAAATCATAGTAAACAACCCACTAGAAACTTGATCTTTAAGAACTCTTTTTTTAATGGATATTTAATATTATTATACAGCCGCTTTACAACTAGTCTCATGACCAGAGTAACATTCTGAAATCAGCATTTAGGTTGAGTGCAAGTCCTAATGTACTGATCTCTCCATCTAAAAAAGATCATGATTTCTGTCTATATCACACCCACATCACAGGTTAAAATTTGCTAAAGAAAGTTTGTTATCCTAAATCAGATGCAATCTTTGTTCCACAAAGCCACAATCATTTTCCCCTTCAAGAAACAAAACAATCATTTCCATTTATAAGCCAGCTAGAACAAACAAGCCTTACAATTATCCAACTTGGTTATGGAATCAATCTCACTATCAAACATATAGAAAAAGCACTTTACATCAGTCTAAGTTTTCCAAATAAAAGGATGTTCATCTTTGAATCTCAGTAACCCATTTCCAGATTTTATTTTTATCAAGTACAAGCATCATCAAGCACAAGAAAATAAAACACATATATCGTGAGTAATTTAAGTGTCAAGAAGTGCAAGGTTTGGCCAGTAGTCGAGAAATAATCAGACACAAATAACATATGAGTTTACCTGATTGGAACACAAGAAGTTTCCCACCAGTTGGTTTCATAGCAAGGAATCCAGCCTGCAATATGAAGGGATTGACATTAATTATTATTCTTATGTTTTAAAACAATAAAAGAATAAATTGTTTTAAATCCATGAGATCCAATGGCTACGATGGATGCACTAAATTTGAACTACAGGTAAATGTGTTACCTCCTTCCACACTGAAAATGTATATTATATTGTCAAATTAGCAAGCAATGTAGTGATTCAAAAAAGGAGAAAATAGACTGGATTCATTTTACAAATTCAACACATAAAAGATTATGTCCATATTTTTAAACATTTAGATGCCTTTATCATTTTAAATGTTAAATTATCGAAATGGATCACATGAAGGTACCTTAATGTGACTATCTTTATATTACAAAAGAGGTACCTTAATAGCTGCACCAAATGCAGAATCAGCAACTTTGTTGCTTTCAAACATGCTTGGGATGTTATCCAGCAACTGCTCCAAACTTTGACGGCACTAATCCTCGGAGAGAAAAACAAAATTCTCTAAGCAAGATAGTAGTGGAGGAAGCCTTGCCCCACGAAGTTCATATAGTTCAAATGCAAACCTCAGATAGCCGAACGATTATATCAGTGTGAAGAGGTGTATATACATCTTGTATATCAGGAACAATGAGCATTAAAGGCTGCCAATACACCAACAGTAAATATGTCAAAAAGTTATAAACAAATCATTTAATTAAGATAGTATGCTGTATATAAGGAAGATTACGATATAACGTGGAACATGTATTAGAAAAAAATAGAACATGTATTAATCAATTCACATGTTATATGGAATAAGAAAAGTTCGGAGCGACTAAAGTTTCAAACTATAATAGTTAGTCACTGCACTTATCTTTCTTGCACTACATTTATGAGACCAAGGACTCCAAAAATAAGTGTTCAGCAAATAAAGCTAGTCAGGTCTTGCATTCAGTCAAAGTTAAATGAAGAAGTCACAGAACAAGGCAGAAAAGCTCCAATCATCTAGGCCAACCATGAGACAGGGCATGTCTCTTGTGTGAATAATATTTTTTTGAGAGTACTGTGTGAATAATATTATTTCTCTGAAATAGTAGACATGATTGTTTTTAGAGGTAAAAGAATGACTTGATTATGCAAGACATCCATGTGTATATATCATGATCAAAATATGTACATGTGTGATCACAAAAAATGAGAGACCAAAATAAAAAAAAGGTACTGGAGATTCACAACTAAAAGTTATCTGTCCTCCTACTCATCAAAACATATTCTCAATGTAACACTGTTCGCTTTCAAAAAGTGTGGTTGTGCTGGAGCCATATGGAAATTGTGGACAAAATAAAACAAGAACAGCCTTGCATTCACGTGTGAGACTAACACAAGAATAAAATTTTGAAGTATTAGAAGGAGCAATGCAACTGGAATGTAACTCAACTGGAAGAAAATTTGTGTATGGACAGAACATGTACAGAAGTTCACTATACAAAGTTCATTGCATACACAGCAATAAAGGAAAAAGAACGAAGCACAACCCCACCCCCACCCCGCACACCCCAAAAAAAGGACAATGTCAAAACAGTTGTATCATCTTCCAAGCCTTACATCGTGATTGGTTACGCTACTCTCAATGTGAGTGCAGCAGTTTATGAGAGAAGAGGACAATTATTTTCTTCCACCCCTTGATCAAACTTCCTTTTCAGCAGATGGTCTCAGACATAAAGTTAAATAAAACACAGTTGAACATAGTTTGGAGTACATATCTCATGTGTGTAGAAGTATACAAAGATATTATTCCTCTGTGCAGATCTAGACATGGCATGTTACATACAATCTCTGTTTGTAAACATTAGTTCTAAAATGTACAATAATATAATGGCACCAAAAAGTAGGGTACCATTGTGTGTAATGCAACACCCATGCAAACTCGAATTATAGATATTGATTATAACAAGTTAACTGACCAACTTCACTGACATTTTTTGTCAAGTAAGTTTGATGGGCAGCAATTTGAGTAGATATATAGGAAGCTTCTTTTGCTTTTGAGAAAATACAGAGGAAGCTTCTACAGTTAAAATGCAGAACAATGCATTCCACAGCAAAAATCAATACAACAATAGTAATTCACAAAAAAAAAAAAAAAAAAAAACTATCTACCTGCTGTGAAGCTCGTTTCAGATTGTAGAAATGAATAGTAGAGTCAAAGGTTGCAATTCCAACAAATGTTCGAGGACCCTCCTGCAGAGGTGAATGTCGGTTAGCCAATAAAATATATTCACTTCCATTATTCTTAACAAACAAAGCCAATATCCATACTCTAACACTCAATCTTATATATAAGCTTTCCTTTTTTTAGAAGAACAAAATTGAACTGGTCCAAAGAATTAACTATTCAAAGTGTAAATCACTTCCTCTAAAAAAAATGTAAATCACTTAAAGAATCTAAAAGAGTTAAGATCAGTGCTCAAAGGAAGAAAAGTGATACGCTGTGGAATCCACACTTGCAAAACAAACAATATGGTTTTAGATGGAAGGGGGGAACACTATAACTTAAAAATTTTGAACACACTCCAGAGCATATCACAATGCTAACAAGAGAGTGGGGATAAGGCTTCCTAGATTTGTTGTTTTCCTACCATGACCCTCTAAAAGTTTGGTACACGTGGATACATTTGCCCATAGTACAAGTGGATGACTCGCACCCTGAAGTAACGGTGAAAAAAAAGTAACAGTGAACAGATTGTTAACAATTTGACATTTGAAACAAAATACCGAAAATTTGTACATAACACAATCATTGAGAAGGGCTTTCAGTGATTGGTCTGAGAAATAATAATTGCCGCCGCATCAGCAGCCTGTGGAAGGAGCATCACAGACCGGGCCAGTTCTGCCGGACGCCGACGTTGGCGCTGATGGAGTTCACAGAGCAGATGAGGTGTCTAGCAGCGGTGTGGCACTTAACAGCCTCCGTTGTACCCGCCGAAGCACTAGCAAGAGGCGTGGCCTTGCACCGGCCCCTACAGCGCATGCTCACCCACCCTAGGGGGAGCCACAAAAAACGTCTGGCATCGCCACCATCAGAGGGACAGCAGTCGCCCACGCATTCTTCATCACCTAGTTGCGGAGGCTGCCGGCTTCCGCCACACACGTCGGCGCCCCCGGGAAAGAGGAGAGACCTCTCAGTATGGGGATGCTAAATTCATGGAGGGTGGAGGTTGAGTGGACGGAGCGCCCAATGACTTTTTGGGTCCCAGGGATTCCTTGTGCGGCGACCACTTCTGGGTTCAGCGCAACAATGATGGAGATGGAGGACGCTTTGGTGATCACGTTTGTATGGGGAGAGAGGCATGGTGAATCTTGTGGTATTCTTTTGTTTTGTGCGTGGGGAGAGAGGCCTGGTGAACTTTTTTTGTACTTCTTTGTTTTGTGATTGGGGAGAGAGGCCTAGTGAATCCTTTGTACTCAGCATCTTTTTGGGGGACCGGGGTTGTGGCTGAACGAGATATTTTCCTTTTGTTGATGCTCTCCCTTGTGAGCCTACACTTGTAAAAGTTTCCCATTCCATAGTTATATACATGTGGATGACAACCACACTCCTGGTGGTCATCCTTTTTCTTCTCAAAAATAAATAAATAATAGTAGCCATGTGACCATTTTAGGAAGAAAAGGATGACAACCAAATTGTTGTCATCATCCAGCAATTGCCATGTAACTTTCAATCCGCAACAGATTTAGTCTTATACTAACAAACAGATCTTTTGTTGCTTGTCACGTGTAGTTACACAAATCAAAGAACAGATTGACTTTGGGAAATTTCATAAGGACAAGTTAACATAGTCAAAACACATTTCTTTTCATCAATGAGTAAATTTTATACAAAATACTAAGCAAGGCCTTGTATTGAGGCAAATCTTTGACTTCACTTCTACTGTCATCTTCATCTAATAAGAAATAGAAAAAGAGGTTCACATGAAGTTTTCACACAAATATTTATTTGCTTTGCTAGTATTTGCAAATGTGGTTTCACAACTCAAACTTTTATTCATTTTTCTATTGTTTGAAAAAGTGGTTTTTGTGGTTTGAAAGCTCAGACTAATAATAGTGTACAAGAAACTATAAAGAAAGCTTACAGGAAGATCTGCCAGTGCCTGTCCAATTGCACTGCAAGCTGCAGCAGTTGCACCAGTTTGTATAGCATTCATTGATACATCAATGAGGAAGAAAAATACAGCAGGCATTGGATCACGAACCTGGAACCAAATGATCATGCAAATCACAATGAAAAATTTGCACAACACTGTCCAATGCAGTAATAATGACAAAGGGCAAAACTAATAAAGTTAACTGAATCATAAAGGAAATGTGTGAATTTAATCACATACAATACCAAAATGTATAAATATCAGGAAATTATTTATTCAATTGGACATAAGAAATCATATAAAATGGTAGGCAAAAATAAAATATCATACATCTAAATGGATTAATTATAACTGAGTTATTGGGTTATTGAACTAGTCTATCCAAAATTTATTATTTTCCTTTTGCAAATTGGAAGAGACAAGGAAAAGCAAATGCTTTTTTTTACAGAAGACCATGAGTTAACTCATGAATACTGTAAAGATATTTTCAAATTCTTTATGATAGAAAAACAAAGCAATTCCACATACACTAGAAACTTTTATCCACAAAGGTTGATGAGACCATAAAGGGATGAGAATGAATTGTTTTTGTTCATTTATCTGCTTGTAATATTTTCTTAATTACAAAGGAAAGGACATGCTCTGTATGATCGCATATTACATTTTATTCTTGAATTATTATAAACAAAAAATGAAAAAATAATAATATTGGATAAGTATGTAAAGACCATGTATTCCTTCGTAGCAACAAATTCAACAGTTCCTCTGCATAACTCGGGTCTTTCATCGGCATCACGGCGCCTACCATCTGGGCCCAGGTGACAGTAATAATCCCGCGGAGTGTCATTGGTGAATCCTGTTATGCAATTTGTGAGAAAGTACTTGAAACCTTCCGGTCACCAAAAAAATACAAACACTCAGGAATATAATGAAGAGGAAATGTATGAGTAAACTAAATCATACCAACGATACTAGAAAGAAATAAAATATATGCTTGATCTGGATCTGACAAAGAACTTTCCCTCAAAATTGGAAAGCATGATCCTAATCAAGAAAACCATTTTTTTACTGGATGAACTAACAATAAATGCTCATACAGATGACTTCAACCGGCATAAAATGCTTTATGTTATATGATATAGATGCAATACAACACAAGGTTTGCAACATGAAGTAGTATACAGTTAGCATATCACAACAATAATTTTATGCACATGTTCCTAAATAAAGGTTATGTTAGGAATCACAACTTATATTTTATGCACATATCACATAATACATGAAGTAGTATTCCTAAATAAAGGTTATGTTAGCATATCACAACAATACATGAAGTAGTATTCCTAAATAATTTTATGCACATATCACAACTTATGTCGAATCTCATGAACATGGATTAACGAATGACGTCGTATGATCCATGTAGCCGACCCCACTTAGTGGGATAAGGTTTTGTTATTGTTGTATTGTTGTTGTTGTTGTTCCTAAATAAAGGTTTATGACATTATGTACATGTTAAGATACGTAGAAAGGCATTTAAATGTATATAAGACTTACCACATAAGTTGCAGACGAACTGCCGTCCTTGATCAATGAATCTCATGAAAGGATTTAAGTATCCCTTGCATCGGGAACATCGAATTGGTCCACTTTCTCCAAAGTCTACAACCTATATTACACATATAAAACAGGAAACAAAAGAATTAAATTAGAATGCTTGAGAAAACTCCTAAAAAAAAGAATGCTTGAGCAAAATAAAATATAAAAAATATTCAAGCAGACACACAAAACAGAGGACATGCCCAAAGATAACAAAGATTCAATTAAATCTAGATGTATTATTTACTCCATACATGTAAATCCCCACATATTTATGTGAATACATGGATGACTAATTCCCATCTAGTCATCTGTTTATCCTTCAAAATGAGTTACGTCAAGATGTCATATAACAGTTCTTTTTTAAATTAAAACTTTTTTGTAGAAGAGAAAGAATGATCACCAAGTTGTGGTTCTTATCCGTATACATATATATATATACATATATATATATATATATATATAAGAAAGATCACATGTATAATTGTAGGCTCTCCAAAAAAGGGCGATAACAGAAAGAAGAAGAGTATGACCCCTAACCAAACCCCACTACTGAAGAAGAAAAGTGATATGGTTTTGTTCATTAAAACTAAAATGAAAGAAAAGAATGATAATCAATTTTACATTTTCATACTCATAGAGACATTTCCCATATTTGTGTGAGACTGAGGCCCCTACTCATTAATCCAGATGAGTAGAACCAAGGAAAAGAAACCTCTTTTCATCAGTGGTTTAGTTTAATGAATAGCAGGGATTCAAGAAGCTCCAGTATCAGCATTACATGTCAAACCTTTTTTCCTCTTTTGAGTGCTTATGCTACAATAAAGTACAAGAGGCTTTTTGGGGGAGAGAGAAAGAGTACAACAGATAGTTTACCTGAATAGGCTCCTCTGATGGATGTGGAAGTGCCAGAGGTTGTACCATTACAGCAAGTGGCATACTGGACATAGTTAACAAATCCCCAGAGCAAGGTATCTACTAAGCCAGGACATTTGTTGAGATTAATATAAAAACGAAGAAATTTCCATGAGGAAACTATAAAAGATACATGATATACAAGGTGATACCTGATTCACGGTGCATCTCATCAGACGTGGGCTGCAATTACCATTATCCTTGACAACAAAATCACTTGTGGCAGGCTTAAAGGAGACAAAAGGACAACAGAGCAAAAGAGAAATTAATATGAAAATAAAGACCATTAGCTATTATAATAGAGCAAGCGAAATGTAAAAGAACTATATATTCCATCAGGGCATTTGTTAAGATTAATGTGCAATGAAACATGTAAAATCCAACTACAAAAACATTAATTTTATAGGACATACCGGGGGATTATTTGCTTGATTTCCCTGACGGGTCTCAAAGACAAGAACTGAGGAACTAGGCATGGGCCGTGGAATTTGGTTAGGATCAATCTTAGATGGCGTTGAAACCTGGGACCCCGGAAGAGGCGCTTGTCCCATAACAGGAGGCACTGGAGGCATAGTTTGACCGGAGAAACTTGGAGGCATGCCATACATTCTTGGAGGTGCTTGCATAGAGGTAGGCATTGGTGGAGCTATCTGAAAAACAATTTCAATACGAACTCTGAAACATATGAACCTCTGAAAAATATATCAAAATAATACAACTATCCCAAGGTTAGGTAAATGTTAGAATAGTAACTATAGTAGCTATTTGATATATAGACACACATTATATAAGAAAGAAAATTGACACAAGGTCGCGTCAGATGAATGTATTTAAAACGCCTAAGTTCATGTTTTTCTGTTCTCTCCAAAACATGAATTCTATTACCTGCCGTGGCTGAGACTGCCATGGTTGAACGCCAAAAGGTGCTCCAGACGTTGGAGGTGCCGAAAACTGTTGTGAAGGAGGTTGTCCTAAAAATGGTGGTGAGGATGGGGATGCACCAAATGGCTGGGACGGCGGCGGGCCCATAGACGCCTGCGACGCTTGTGGAACACCAAAAGGCTGCGAGGTTGGCGGCGCACTGAAAGGCTGCGGGGTTGGATAAGCGCCCAACGGCTGTGAGGATGGCGGGGCTCCATAAGGCTGTGAGCTTGGCGGTGGAGCATAAGCCCGCGAGGTTGGTGCCATTCCAGCAAACGGTTGTGAAGTCGGAGGTCCCGAAAACGGAGTTTGGATCAATGGGGTGCCTGCAAAAGGTTGCGATGCCGGAGGAGGGCGCGATAAGGGCTGCGAAGACTGCGGGTTGACGGGAACGGCGGCGGGCAGATTGCCAGGGGGCGGCCTAACGCCCTGAGCCTGGACAAGGTTGGGTGGGGCTCGGATGAACGCCGGCACCGCGCCAGGCGGGGGCGCCGGCATAGCAGACGAGGCCGATGATGGGAATGGAACACCCCTCGGTCCGTTGCTGGTGATCGGCCCACCCTGCATCGGAGCGGCGGACACAGCAGCCTGCGGTGGGGGGCGCGAGGCAAAGGGCGGGGGAGGGCCCGGGCGGGAGGAGAAAGATGCCGAGGGCGCGCCAGGGCGGGGGCCGACGGCCGCGGATGGGGGTGGGGGGCGGTTGATCTGTAGGTTCTGGAAGGAATCGGCCAGGTTGGGGGCGGGTTGGGAGGCGGCAGTGGCCGGCGACGGCGGCGCAAAGCCAGGGCGCGGCCGCGGTGGGCCGGAGGAGAAGGGGGACGACATGGGATTCGAGAATTCTGGGTTCGGGCGATCGATCGAGATCGCCGGAAGAGATCGGGATCTAAAAGGAGACGGAGTAGGAGCGAAAGAGGAGAAAAATAAAGCACGAAGAAGGCAGAAAAAAATAAATTTATAAAAAATATTAAAATTTAGTAGAAAAAAAAAAGTTAGCAAAGAGGGGAGTTAACGAAGTGAAGCGGAAACGGGATCAGGCGTGGAGGCATGGAACACAAGACAGCGGAGGAGATTGGTGGGGTCCTCCGCGTGGCTAGTTGGCATGTTTCTGACGTGGCGAGAGGTAACTGGCCGAACAGCGTGGAGGGTGGGGAAATATAACGGAAGGAATGGAGCATCACGTGCGATACGCGCACTGTTACGACCATAGAGATTTATGTTTCAGGAATTGAAAAAAAATTACCACCTTCTTTCAGCAACATTGTGGTTAATTAAAAACATTTTGTTTATTGATTATTGTGAACAAAATTTGGACTATTCATCTTAATTTGGACCTAATTTTTACTGTTCTTGGAGTTATGGCACCTCAATTTAAAATGAGAAATTCTTGTGTTATATTTCACATATAAAACTTCAAAATTAAAATATATATATAACATTAATAAACTTATTAAATTTAGTATACTAATCTACTCAATAATATATATATTTTACATAGTAAAGCATTGTGTTTTACAAAAAAATATAGTAAATTATAAGTTAGACGAGTTGGAAGGACAATGAGTCTTGGCTTTATTTGTACCAAGCTTTTAGAATAATAGGCGGATTATAATTTTTGTGGAGAGATCAACACTAATTATGTTATTTTAGATATGATTCGTAAAACTCAATTGATTGGGTCTACAAGTACAATTCCAATTCTAAATTATCAAGTATGAATTTTCTCTTTTATGGCTAAATTTAATTACTTTGGGTATTATATTTTGAGTAAAATGAGTGCACAAAACGGCCTTCACTTCTAACCATGTTATGCTCATGATGAGTCATCCATCCATTGATAACAGCATCGCATCTCTCGCATCATTTGAATCGTTAAAAAAAAGGATGGCAGATGTTTTTAAGCATCGTTGCAGCAACAAGAAGAGTTCATTGGAAGACTACTTGATTTAACTCACACTACATCCAATATGAGCAGACATCTTAAGACAATTTATGCATAAAACACAGGAATCATATTTTGAATTGCCAATCAGCTTAGCAAAATATTTGAAAGGGTCCTCCTAGAAAAAGGACTCTTCCTTGAAGCCGAGAAGAATAGCCATGACAACATTCATGACAACATTCTCTTACTTGATTTTTCAACGGGTAATTTTCGACGGATAAATATCTATCGTAATTTATGACGGATTTCTATCCGTCGGAATTTTCGACGGTCAGAATCGTCGGACATAAATATAATAAATTATGTAAATTTTTATATCATTATTTTATTTTTTGACGATTATGAACGTTGAAAGTTCCGACGGGCATCTATCCATTGCAAGTTCCGACGGTCGAGACCATCGGTAAATAGAAAATAATATAATCTAAGGAGTATTGTATTAATATATTTGGTGATAGTTCAAACCGTCGCAATGTCCGAAGGTCATGACTGTCGGTAAGTAAAAAATAATATAATATAATAAGTCTTTTATTAATATAATTAACGACAATTTAAACCGTCAAAATTATCGACAGTCGGGACGTCAGTATACTAAAAAATAAATACTATATATATGTAAGTAGTATTTTATTATTATAATTAAATAATTTTTTACGGTCTCGACTATCGATAAATTTAAAAATAATTAAATATTATTAATATATCATAATAATATATTATTAATATTTACTAATTTTCCGATAACCATAACCGTCGGTAATTAAAAAATCACTTTTTCGCTGCTTCTTTTTATTTTTCCGCTTTCCCATCTTTTCTACCCATATATATAAATCATCTTTCCCTCTCTCCTCTCTCTCCCTCTCCTATTTTGCCAGCGCGCGCGATGACCTCCCGAACGACGACCGCCGACGACACTCTCCTCTCTCTCTCTCTCTCTCCACAGGCCAAATCGGTTGCCTGGCAGCCGGATCTGTCCGCGGGTGCCAGATCGGCGGCTTAGCGGCCGGATCTGGCCGCGGGTTTCAGATCGGCGGCCTAGCGGTCGGATCCGGCCGCCTGGCAACCGTATCTGTATGTAGCTGTGGGTGCCAGATCGACAGCCGAATCGGGCCGCAAGAAGCCGGATCGGCCCGCTGGCAACCGAATCTGGCCGCAAGCAGTCGGATCGGCCGCCTGGCTGTCGGATCTTGTCGTTGGCAGTCAGATCTGGCCGGCCGCGGTGTGATCGGCGCCAAACAGCCGGATCTTGCCGCGGCCGGCCGAATCGACTGCCCGACGGCCGGCTAATTTTTTTATATTTTAAAAATTCTTTGCGACGATCGCGATCGTCAAAAGTTTCGGCGGTTGCGACCGACCACCGAAAGTTTCGAGGTTGGAGCCGCCAGACTTTTGTGACGGTTAGAACCGTCGAAACTTCTGACGAATTTTTTCCAATTGTCGAAAATCAATTTGCGATGACCATTTTTTCAATGGATCAATTCCGTCGAAAAAACTGTTGCAAATTATAATTTTCGACGAATTTCTCTAAATTACATACGGTCTTGACCGTCTCTAATGGACTTATTTCTTGTAGTGATTCATGCTCATATTTGGCAAGGACACATAATTTGCGGACATTTTTCGACATTGCACAATGAATACATCACTATCATTAGAATCACACTGTCGAGCCTTCTTTCTAATGCAACCGGTGGATGTCACTCCAAACTCTAGGTCCAAAGCCTTCTAAGAGGCTGCAACTCTAAGCTTCATTAGTCTTGTCGTAGTATCCAAATGGTCTACATAAGCCATATAAAATAGAGGATTTGCTTGCCCAAGAAAAATAATCATCCGCCTCTTTGATCCATCATGCCAACCTTTCACCTGAAGTTGCCTTGTGTAGTCTACTTTGGTGAACCATCTGTGATACACTTCGAACTTGTCATCTATGTCAATGTAAGTTTGATAGACCAAGAAGCTTAAGCCTAGGTGAAAGAATCAAGGTAGTGTTCTGCATGAGTTATGACTCATTGTTCGTCTTATGACCGTAGTCCAGGGAGAAGTCACCCATTGTTCATCTTATGACCGTAGTCCAGGGAGAAGTCACCCACTGATGGGTCCTTTGCATCCTTATAGGACGGTAGTCGCCACACAGAGTTTCTCTTCTTATTGAACTCAATTCACATGCCGAGGAGCACGACATCTCTGGGATGGCCAAAGCTCTGCTGCACGATGACGTTGCCTCCTCGCTTGAGAACAAGGTTCCCATGTCCAATAGCAAGATGACCCTCCTCGGCCCCATGTTGTTGAAACATACACCGATGAACAAAGGGAGCAGAAGGCTGGTCTTCTCACGAGATGAACGCCAACAAGTATATCTCATCTGGATGACTCCGATGGCCATAAACAACTACTATAATAAATGAGCGACCCTCTTCGCACAATCATTTTACCCTTATATTTTGACCTGATTGTAGAACTCGATATGATTTATCAATTGGATAAGTGCAAATGTAATTCTAGTTCCATGAGTCACCTTAAATGCAGACACTCTACTGTCACTGGAACTAAACTTTGAAATGTGAGGGAATAAATAAGGAAAGACATGGTGGTTGGGTTTGACTTTGGTTAAATACTAAATATGCAACACATTCAAACAATGATGAATTGACTTTGGTTAAAAATCACTATGGAAACACTCATTTAAATTTCTTTAATATATCAAGACCCTACCTAAAAACCTAAATGTCATATATACGTACGTACATACATACATACCTTCCTATAACTTCCTAATCATAGATTTGCCTTGATATCCATTGAAAATAATTTCAAAACTATAAAAATTATTATCGTTAAAATTAATCTAATTGATGCAAATTTAGACACAAGATAATAAAGTTTTCTATTTCGATTTGCTAAGTATAACTCATAACAACTAATATTGTTTTGTGCATACTAAGAGACCATAACAACTAATATTATTTTGTGCATATCAATAGTGTCATCAATTTGATATTTCCTCTTAGATATATAATCACACCATATGTATTGCTTAGTCGTCGACAAATTACATAGTACACATACTCCGTTCTAATTTATTGAGTCAACTTCATCACACATACTGGTTGTCAATTATTCAGACTCACTAAAAATCACCATTCTTTATAAAAAAAATGATATGCATTATCATTTATATCAATATCAATGAATAATAAGATATCTCACAATCTTATAAATAATATAAATGTATTAGTTTACTCACGAACCTCTTATTGTCAATTATACTAGTGGAAATAATGGGTTCATTCACTTCTTCCAAGGATAACTAGTTCAATGTGTCATGGTCAAAGTTTTCTTCATTATCTTCAAGGATAACTAGATGTTTAATGCCCTCTTTTTCATTTTCTAAAAGAATGACATCTCAATTTTCATTCAATTTTCTATCAGACCGAAAGAATTCGTAGCTCTTAGATTTTTTGTTGTATTCTATATATTTGCACGCTTTCATTGTGAACAACTTGTCCTTAAGTTGACTAAAAAATAATATATGTGTTTACATTCTCATCTTCGAAGATGATCCAACTCGGACTTTCTTCTATTTCACAACTCGCATAGTGTTGATTGAAATTTATTCTATATGTAATTTTCAATTCTTTCTCCCCAAAATCCTTTTGGGAGATAAGTGGATAACATACATTTTACTTCACATTATAATTTCTTTTTCATCGTTAATTTTCTATATGTAATTTTCAACTCTTTCTCCCCAAAAGTTTTTGTTTTGTTGTTGCATGTAAGGCAAATAATTTGCCTACTTATCCATTCCTGAGTGCAGTAGTTTTCAAATTTATGGAGGCATATTTTCCTTCTCTTTCCATTCTTAAATTCTTAATTTACTTTTTATTTTATTTTTTTCTCCACCTCTTCCTTGTATCTCTTAAATTAAGTTAGAAAGTTTCTATTTTTCATTTTAAAAGATAGACACATGAGAACATGTAGCAATACTTTCTGAAAGTAATGAAATATTTCTCCCTCATGTGTGTTGCAATACTTAGTAATTCACAAAATCATTGCGAATTAATTTTAACAATTTTGTCAATAAAAAAAATTTGACTCATCTTTTTAGTCAAATAATATTCATGATGTTTCTCATATATATTATGAAATAAGCTTATTTTGCTCATTTGTTTCATCTTGAGTGTCCTAATTCTTAACATATAAAATAAACAAAAGTTCCATTGGATTCATTTTATTTAAATATAGTAAGGTAAAATAGATCATGCCCATGTACAAATGTTACCACTCTAATAGTCTTTTTGTCCTTCCTTATAGCTACACCACCACTATAAAAAAAAGAAATTCAAAATTCTTTTGCAAATGACAGAACAAAGTTTAAGTTTCTAAGGATTTCAAAAGCATACAAGATATCATGCAGGGCCATTAAGTTATCATATGCGTTCAACTTGTACTTTTACTTTTCAACACATTTCATAACTAGGTAGGTGTTGTTACACATATAGATCATTCATTCACCTTTCTTCGAATTGATAAAGTTGATAAGTTCTTCTTTGTTCTTGGCAAGTTACAAAAAGTATATCCATCATTCTTTTATCTCTGTCGTCACATGGATCACAATAAAATCAAACTTCATGGCTCCTTTTTGCTAGTTGTTGCCATGTCTTTATAGGTTCTTACTATTTCTCTGCTTCTTGTGGGATGATTGATTATAAGGTGATCAAATTTCTATAGGAATAACATGATACACATGACATCCTTCCAGACTTTTCTTTAAATTATGTTGAACACCATGAGTGTCCTTTTAACCTTCCTCGGTTCCTAGGGAAGATTTGCGTCTTCTTTTTTTCCTTGACCAAGTCTTATTTTGTGGCCAAAATGGATGGCATGTTTGCAACAATTTTAATACTTTTATTAATGTGGACACTAGCAGCAAATGGTGGCAAACTATTAAGTACAAGTGTCATATGCAAAAACTGAAGAAGGGCTAGACCAGTAGCAGCTAGATATTTGACCACCACGACCATCTATTCACGTTGTCACACCCAACTCAGTGTCTAAACTCTAATCTCCATTATTATATTTTAACTGACTTAACTTGATGAATTTCCTCCATATGTTCTATTAGGTTTGTAGCATAATAATTTTTCGATAGTGAAATATAAGCATAGGTAACTTTTATAATTTTTACAAAATTTATCATGTGCTATGAAAATTTATAAAAAATAGATAAGTAAACAACTAGTAGGCTATCTCCTTCAGCTGTTTGAAACCCTAATTCAAATCAAGGTTCAATCATTTATTTTTTAAAAATTTAGTATTCATCTATAACTAACCTTAATCATTAATAATTAAATGTATACATTATGATATTATAAGTTTTATAATTTATTCATAATCATAAATATATAATTAATAACACGTGTTGATAATTTAATGATCATATGAATGTCAATTTCTTTATACAAACTTGACTCTATGAACATTTAAACTAACCTAACACGATAGTCTCAATATATATATATATATATATATATATATATATATATATATATATGTATGTATACACAAATGATATTTGTAGAGCATGTCTGTTATATACGTGATAGTTCCTCCGGCCGTCGGATCCGGACCCGTCGCAAATTCTAATATTTTCCCGCCCAATTCCTCACCCCCCTCCGCCTTCTCCCTCCCGCGACCTCCACTCTCCCTATATATATTACCCCATCCACTCTCCCTACTCGTCTCCCATTCTCTATCTCTCCCCCTCTCTATCTTTCCCACGGCGGCAACGCACCTCCGACGGCGGTAACTTCGATGGTGACTTCGACTTTGGCGATCCCGATCGCCCTCACTAGCTCTTTCTTTATCTCTCCCTTCTCGCTCTCGACTCTGGCACCCAGTGCGGCCGATTCCGACCGCAGAAGGTCGGATCCGGGCCCTGTGGGCTGGATCCAACCGTAGGCGGCCGGATCTGGTCGCAGGCGGCCGGATCCGAGCGCCTACGAGCCAGATTCGGCACCTGCGGCGGAATCGGATCGCCTGCCACCGGATCCGATCGCCTGCGAGTCGGTCTTGGCCGCAAACACCAGATTTGGCTCGCAGGCGCTTAGATCTGATGCCTACGACTGCATCCGGCCCGCAAACGATCTGACGCCTGCGGTCGGATCTGACGCCTATGATCGGATCCGGCTCGCAGGCGGCCGGACCCGGTCGCCTACGAGCCAAATCAGGCCGCCCATGTCCTTGGCCGGATCCAGTCACGGGCGGCTGGATTCGGCGTGCGGGCAGCCGAACCGGCTCGCAGGCGGCTGGATCCGACGGATCGGGCTCACTGGCAATGGATCCGCCCGCCCGCCCGCCCACGTCCTTGGCCTCCTCCCCATCCCCTCTATCTCGATTCTGGCTGCCTACTCCGGATCGGCCGCCAGTTAACAGGCGGCCTATTTTTTATATTTTTAATAACTTTTCGACTGACGTGTGCGACAGGAATCGTCCGTCGAAGGCTTCGACGAGTGTCGCCTGCCAAAGGTTTCGACGGGTCCTCACTCGCCGAAGGTTTTGACAGGGCAAACCCGTTGATGGTTTCGATGGGAGTTCTCCTGTCGGAACTTTCGATGGGTTATCCGTCGAAGTTGGTCGAAACTTGGGAAGGGGGGAACACTCCTACCTCCGGCGAGGCAAGCGGATTAGGAGCTTCTGACGGTAAAATCCATCGGAAGTTCCGAAGGACAACCTTTCCTTAGAAACTTTTGACGGATTTTATCCGTCAAAATTGTGAAGGGGATTTTTTCGTCGGAGGCGTCCGTCAAAACTTTCGAAGGGAAATTTGAGGACCGTCGATAATTTTTTGCGACAACAAGATTTTCAACTACTCCCTATCCGTCAAAAAGGCATATTTGCGACGGATTTCGAAGGTTTTGCGACGGATAAATTCGTCGCAAAATCGCAATATTGTTGCAGTGAATGTAAATTTTTATCCAACACATGATATTGTTTGCTCAGAGCTTTGTCTTGCATGATTTTATCAAAACGTGTCACGTCTACATAAGACCATATTTCCATATATGCACAGCATCTCTTATGTGCCTTATGCATGTGAGAACCCCTGAGCATAGAGGTGCGTCATTGCATTATTCCGACATTGGAGGACACATTAGAAAATTGTGAGCCCAAGGGCAAAGCAGACTGTATCTTACCAAGTACAAAGACCCCAAGAGGTAGTGGGTCGTTGCATAACTCTGATATTGAAGCACACACTTTGATACATGATGCATGTATTGAATTAGTCTCATATGCATAAGTCACGGGAGAGATGTTCGGTATATATGAGAACTTGACTTTGATCAGATAATGACGCATTTCAATAAAGTCGTGCAGGCCAAGGTCAAAGCAGATAATATCATGTGCGCACTGAAAATGTGCTCTGTGTGAACATGTAGAACGCGATCGTTTGACATTGAGTCTTAGGGGTATTCATAGGTGGAGCTTGACCTGACCCCGAACCCAACCCGAGTCGCCCACCATGTATGGGTTAAGTTGGATCAGGTTGGGTGGTCAAATTACCAAACCAATATTTTTCTTTTTTCAATTATTATTATTTAATATAAAAACTACTATATAATATTATTTAAAACACAAAAAAATTGTGAAATATTCAAATATTATTTATACATTTAAATGCTTATTTTAATATTTTAATTTAAATTGAAATAAACTCAGTCTTCGGTTCGGGCCATGACTCGGGTCGAAAAATTCTGATTCATACCCTATCTGACCCATGGTCAGATTGAGGTCCTGACCCAAACTGATACAGGTCGATTTCGACCTGACTTGAGGAACATCCCTATCTAGTGCACCAAGGGAAAATGCATGAGGCGTGCTTTGGATTAATCCCACATACATTAGTTATGATAGAGATTCGAGACATATATGGGGAATATGACCTTGGCCTTAATTAGGTGTGACACATTTATCGTATGGGCCAAGGTCCAAAACAAACAATATGCTGATCGAGAATGTTACAATTATAAATCATTGTATAAATCAACAAAAAATATAAATAGTCTAATTTTAAAATTAGTTAAAATAATTTATCAATTAATATTTATCTCGACATAAATTATTACCAAGATTATATATGTTAGAATCAAAATAAAAGTTGATTTGATAATTGGACTAATTCAAATTGATATTAATATGGATTTAATGGTTGTCCCCCTCGTAAAATGGGGGGGATTGTCCTCCCTACTATCACTGTCGGCAGATGCCGGACAGATGGCTCAATACGGTGCACATGATTCAATGGTTGCTCGGTGTCGGTTCAGCGGCCACTCATCCTTCAACCCTCCCCCGAGCTCTTCTTCAACACCCCCATTACCATGATTCCTCTATGTTTTGAAAGAAGCTCGGCTGTTGTCGCTATGCTCACTGTCATCGTCGTCGCCCCTCGTTACTATGCTCCTCCCTGCGGTTCCTATGGCATTTTGTGAGCTTGCACACCATCGACATCACCGCCTTCAACCTTTCTCACTGCCAATCTCATGACCTCGCTTGCCACGATAGACGCTTTTGACTTTGTGCTCCATCGATCTCATCTTTCGCACGACTCACCACCCTAGACCTCGTCCACTGGTGATGTGCATCCTCGCCAACAAAGCTCCCTCGCCGCCCTCACCCTGCTCCCTCATCTTGTTGTCGATCCCCCCCCCCCCCCATTTTACTAGGGGCAACCATTAAATCCTATTAATAGTACCCCCAAAAATATTAACTAATATCAAATTTATCCAAAATAGAGGATAACTCATGGAAGGACATTTTAACCTTTTCATTAATAAAAAATAAAAAATAGCAGAAAGGCTAATAGATTCAGACGAAAGGACTGAAGTAGAAATCATGATAAAATTTAGGGACATCATAAGGTAAGTTCATAGTTAAGGGTTAGAACCAAAAAATCGCTATAGTATATGAGATGTTTAAGAAGATAACCCCACAGTTTATTTCCCACCTTGATCCCAGAAGAGGGGAAAAGCAAAATTAAGGGAAGTGAGATTTTGGTGATCCAATCGTTGTAGTCTATGTGCGAAAGGGGGAATTAATTTGCCAGAGTGATTGAATCGGCCTAGGATCATCAATATCAATAGCCATTGACAAGGTTTAAATCAGCTTCTTCATCGCTCAATAATGTGTTCCACGATTCCGTCATGTACAACGGTAACACATATTTTATGCATGCATCAATATATGCAAGTTTGCGAGTAAATCTTAACACGGATTAGCTGAGGTGTTGTCAATTTTTTTTGTTAATGACATGGTTTAATATATCATATTTTTCAAAACTAGATGATTGAAATATCACCTTTTTATTAAGATATATTTCACATTAATGTTCTATAGGATAAATTAAATGCTTTTCTAGGTAATCTTTTATTCCTACTTAATTTTCATATGACTTTGCATCTGGTGACTAAATTGTTTGTCTTTTACTTATCGGAAAGTTTCCTACAAGTTATCAAGATTCTTTAACGTGAAGGAATACATGTCATGTGTTGAAGTGTGGCCTTCTCCGACATCAGCGACAAGCAGAGAGGCCAGTCGCAAAGTCATCCTCCACATCTCGATGTTCCTCTAAGTTGCCACAAAGTCATCTTCCACATCGTCGGTGTTCCTCTAAGTTACCACATTCTTCTTCTCCGATCTGCACATCTCCTTCTCATCTGCTTCTTTGGCAGCCACATTCTCCTTTGTAGGTGTTGGCATTCTTCATGTCTGACATGTCATCGCAGCTAGCGAGCTGCCGAAATCATTAGAACCAATTGAGCTACCATCACCATCGTTTCTCAACTCTTTAAGTTCGTCATCTTTCAGCCGTCAACTTGAGGGGGCGTATTGGAGTTTGTCTTCTTCGACGATCGGACATGCAACGATGAGTTGCAAATCAATAGTTTGTAGCACTGTTGTCAATTTGTAATTCTAGTTTAGTTCTTTTCATATCGGTTTTTATTTTAGTATAAATAGTTGATTGTGTTTGGTTGATTGTAGCTCAACTAGTTTTAATTCAAAACCATTTTAATTGAATTTGTCTGGTAGCTTCTTCTACTCCTCTATTTTTTTTCCTCTTCGCCTTTTACTATTTCCTTTCGCTTCTTCTCCTAGGCGAGCAATCGGCGCACATGAGCAACATGGTATCAGGACATCAATGTCAATGTGCTTCGCCATTGTCACCGATGCTACTGTTGGAAGATCGTCGTCATTCTTGGTGTTCATTATCATCGGATGAGAAGCTCTTGTCAACCTACATGTCGCCCACAAGTCCGGGCAACACTTGTCGATGCCTCGATCTGGTCTTCGAACTTGGATGGTGCTCTATTGTTGGCGACAATCTTCACATCGAAGAGTGAATGTAGTATGAGATCCTCAAGATCGATATCTTGTTGGTAATCATTTTGTTTTTCATTCTTCTCTGTACAATGCCCGATTGAATTTCTCTTCGATCATTATCAGTGATTGCCATGTGTTCTTCCTCTCTCTGCAATCTTCTCTGATTTCTTCTTCTTTGGTTTTTTTTGTGTTATTGGATTGTCATTCTTCGTGATTTTCTCTTCTCTCATAGCTTATCTTCCATGTCTTCCTCTCTGTGTTCTTCAATTGTCATTTTTTGCTTTTCTTTCTTTGCCGATCGAATTGTTCGTCAATTTTTGGAGCTTAGGCTCCTCTTTACGATGAAAATCACTAATCATCGCCTCTTCATTGTGGAAGTCACCATTATTGTCTCGGTATCTTCTTCGTTGTTGGATATTTTTTGTCTGGCGTCTTGTCAATTCTTCACGGTGCAATCATTATTTTTCGAGCTTCAGCTCGTTCATCAAAGCTTATTCTCCTTTGTTTACAGAGGAGATCACTGTTGTCACCGGCATTCCCTTTGGCTCATAGGATTTTGCTTTTCAAATTTTTGGCATTATATCTCTTTTGGCTCCTCTTCTTCTCCGCTTGTTGAGATCACCATCTTCAATCTTCAATTTCTTTCGACATTCTTGGAAGCTCATGTTCTCTCATTTAGTTCGTCAGTCATTTGCTTTATTTTTCATTTTCATCTCCGACCATGCGATTTTATTCATTCTGATTTTTCATTCATCTTCTTTTGTTCCTTGGCAAGTGAGTGGATGGAGCTCGATTCTTGACGTGGTCGAGCTACTTCTATTCTCTCTGATTGTTTATTCTTTGTTCTTTCTCTTGTGTGCTTGTAATTCTTTTTTAGCATCGTCTTTCTTCTCTAGTCTTTTCCTTACGTTTACTTCTTCGACAACACTAGAGTTCGGCGGATATGCACATTGTCGGCGTGGCATCATTTTACTCTTCGAGCTGGGGCTGATCGTCGTCTCTTAGATGACATCTCGAGGGGGCGTGTTGGTGTGTGGTCTTCTCCGGCGTCAGCGGCAAGCAGAGAGGCCAGATGTAGAGTCATCTTCCACATTGTTGGCGTGCCTCCGAGTTGTCACATTCTTCTTCTCCAATATGCACTTCGCCTTCTCGTTTGATTCTCCAGCAGCCATGTTCACCTTTGTAGGTGTTGGCATTTGTCATGTCTCACACATCATCACAGCTAGTGACCTGCCAAAATCGATAGAACCGATTGATCTGCCATCAACGTCGTTTCTTGACTCTCGAAGTTGATCGTCATTCAGTCGCCAACTTGAGGAGCATGTTGGAGTTTGTCTTCTTTGTCAACGACGAGTTGCATGCAAATAAATGTGTTGCATATCGAGGTAAATTATATCAAATACCCTCCAACTTTTCATTTTCCCAACGTTATCCTCCAATTTTACTTTGACAACACTGTCCTCCATCTTTTAACTTATTTCACCAAATGGCCTTTTTTACCGGTGATAGACTACTTTTCGATCATGCTGCTAATGTGGCTCCCACAAGACGATGTTCTGTCTCTTCTACGTAAATATTTTATCGATGTGGCAATATTGCCCCCTCTACGCGTCACCGATGACTCGCAGAGGGGGATGTCTTTTCGCCCGCCACTGACGACTACACACAGACGGGGGCGATGCCCCCTATTCGCCCGCCGGCTACATGCGCTTGTCACGGGGTCATTTTTCGCTCGATCGACCCGTGCGATGCCTAGACGTGCCCAACGTCTAAGCAAGCTCTTTTGAATGCTTTGCGGAAGCTTGCTTATACCACTTTTCGAATGCCACAGTTTTTGGGACGCTTGATCCTGAGCGGACGCTTCTTCGGTGGAGGTGTTTGTAAACAAACGGGCACTTCAACGTAATGCTCGATCGCTTTGGGACGCTCTTATGGGTTGCCACCCCACGCTCGAGGCACGATGCTAGATTTATGAGAGCTTGAAATCTTTGTTGAATAAATAACAATGATTATAAGGCTTCGGGGAAGGACTAGCGGGTCTCCCTTACTATATCACAGATTCGGATGGTAGGAATGCGACGTGTGATGTGGATGACAAGTTAGGGGGTGCACTTTTCTGGAGTGCAGAATTACAAAACTGCCACTATAAAAAATAAACTAAGTACAAAAATATGTTGAAAAGGAAAAATACATAAAGTAAGATAACTCGGCGTGTCCCGAGGGAAGCCCCTGGGACACGCCAGCCACCGACGTAGGCGAAAGGGGGGTAGGGGCATCACCCCCATCTGTGCGTCACCGACGCAGGCAAAAAGGACCCCACATCACCCCCTCTGCGCGTCACCAGCGATGACACATAGAGGGGGGCGGACGATGCCCCCTATTCTCCTGTTGTCAAAGCGAGCGAAAAGGTGGGGGCATCCAGGGGGCGACACCCCCCTCGACCTTTGCTGCGCCGATGAAGATCACAAGTGGGGCAACCCCCCTCGACCTTTCCCTGATGCGCGCTGGCGCAAGGAAAGACGACGAATGTGGAGGAGGAAGACAGCGAATGTGGAGGAGAGAGAATATTATTTTATTTTTTTAATGATGCCACGTCTTGCGTGGAGGAAAGAGAATATGCTATGTGGGCACCACGTCTTGCATGGAGGAGAGAGAATATATTGTGTGGGTGCCACATCATCCCAAAGATCAAACATGAGCAATTAGTAATGAAAAGAGCATTCAGTGTAAGGAATTAAAAGATGAAGCGCATTCGTATTACAAACTAAAGTTGCAAGATAATTCTGAACAGTAAAATTAGAGGGCATTTGGTGTAATTTACTATAGCATTATTGTCAATTTGTAATTCCAGTTTAATTCTTTTCATATCGATTTAGTTTTAGTATAAATAGTTGATCTATGTTTTGTTGATTGTAGCTCAATTAATTTTAACTCAATTCCATTTTAATTGAGTTCATCTGATAGCTTCTTCCACCTTCCTCTGGCTTTCTTCCTCTTCGCCTTTTATTGTTTTCTTTTGCTGCTTCTCCTACTCACATGAGCTCGTTTCTTGACAACATGTACAATGGAACTAACAAAAGTTGAGAAAATGTATTGGTACATATGCATCATTTCCACCCAAAATAATTTTAACTTGAAAAGTGGACTAGTCTCGTAGCAACCAACAAAAAAACAATGTGCACTCATCTGTAAGAGGGATCAGAAGAGCTCTTAGTAGCAATTATACATGCAGCAATACGATTAAGCTAATTAGGATATCAGATCCAGGAAAAGAACATGCATCCTCTTTGAACAAATGGGGAGATTTGAATCTTTTATGGACAACGAATATGCAAACTGCAGCAGAAATTGTTTTAGAAGAAAACCACATATGCCAACACACCAACGATAGCCATTGGTTGAATTAAAAAAAAGTGAGTTTTTACAAAATTGATCATTTCAGTTATACTTCAGAGTTCCACTTCTCTGTCAGAGATCCAACTGAAAGGAACCATGAATAATTGCTCTTTATTGATAATGCTTTAAATTTGAATCCAATTATAACTCGTCCCCCTTCTTAGTCAAGCGCTTTAATTTTCTCTACGGAGTCTCGTTGATTTAGAATTGATTTATTTTTTATCACGAGATAGGTGTCCCATTTTAAAAATTAATTCAGAGTCTCAATCGATCTGTAATTTTTATTTATCATCTGTGAAAATGAATGCCTATATAAATTTCTTAAGGTTTCAAATAAATTTCTTTCATCTAATAAAACTCTGCGCCGTCTTAAATTTTTCGAATTTTCTTGTGATGTATAATTTTTTTGCTGCAAAAATCCTAACACTGTTGCTTGTGCTCGTTATTCAAACCTTCTAATCCTTGGCACCAGAGTGCACACAAAGTCTTGTGCTCGTTTACCCTCGCCAGAGAGACCACTTAAACTCTCCACTTTCCATCTCCTGACCAGAAACTCGAGTATATCAGCATAGTCCCTAGCAGTATACACACCGAGCCGTTGAGCCACAGCAGAGAAGTGCTCAAAAAGGTTGTCATCGCGTCCATCATACATCAGATGGGCAGGCATAGAGATCTTCTTCTTCATCATGTCAGCAAATGCAAGCACTGTTCCATCCGGATCGATCTCAAAAAGCTTCTCCACTATCTTGGTGTATGCTGTTTCCTTGATGCTTCTCATCTGCTGCGATAATACCACATATTTGAGCCAGTTTAATGTCCCCATATTCTTTGGCATGCCTAGCTGTATTTCCATGAGATATGAATGTTGCTCTCTCCTGAAAGAAAGTGTAGACAAAACCAAGGTAGGGGTTGTTCTCGGTTCTAGGATCCCACAAAATGCAGAATAAACAAATTTGGAGTCTCTAGTGTTTGTATGTTTCCGATCAAACAATGTATAAGCAGAAAACATAAGGGAACCAATAAAGTTGAGGAAAGAGGACCTCCTTGTCAAGAAACTTGCAATCAAATGGTTAAAGCCTTCTTTTTGTAGACAAGTTATGATGTGAAGCTTCCATTATGCTTATTCTGTATTACATACAACAAACATGACATCTTTTTGAGCTTGCTGAATGAAAACTCTCTTTATGCTAAATTGAAATGAGAAAGTCAAAATGATGTACTTACTAGTGAAGATAATTTAGTTGCAAATAGCTCATACATTTTATGCTATTTCAAAGTGGACAAGGAGATACACACATAAAGGAATATTGAGAAAAAAATCATTTCAATCAGATTAGCAAAATTTCGGTGATATAAAACCAGCGGGATTAGAGTTTAAACATAATTTCTTGGGTTGCGAGGAAAATGATAACTTGCACATCTTACCATTCCAGAACAGATCAGATACTGAATCGTTTTCTCAATCTGTTTCATACCAACTCTTCCACTTAGGTATAGAAACTTGTTCAGAAGGTCACCATGTCTATTTTCCTCTGCTGTCCATGCCCTTGTCCAAATAGCCCATGACGTAGGACTTGCACCGGTTTCATCTCTGACACCGTCAAGGGTATTAAGCATAGTTTGATATGTAGGAAGTGCTTCCTGGGTGATCATATCCCCAACCAAGCAAACAAAATAATCTTCAGGGATCTCCTTTGCCCTCTCTCTCAATTGTGCCACTTCTTCATGAAATCCTTCCGAGGAAAGATCTGGAAGAAAATCTTGGGGCTGCCAACACTTTTCAACTGGCTTCAAATGTACCAAAACATTATTTTCCCAATCCTCTAAGGACCTAAACATCTCAATCTTTTGAGGTGGCATTGAATGAGTGACTTGAACATAAATCTCACGAGGTGGTGTGAGAGGGTTTCTCGAAGTTTCAACCCTAATTTATGCCAGAAGAAAAAAAAAACATCAGTTCACAAAAATAAACAAGAATGCTCACTGAATATGGAAGGACACTTAATACTAGTTTACTGAATAACTTCTACTGAACAACAACAAAAGGATGAACTGATACACAAAGAGGCAAATCAAAGGGGAAGGAACAATTTTGCATGCAACAAAACACTGGAAATTTTACCTATCAATTACGATATGCTTTCTTGAGAGTAATGATCAACGAAATTTATTGAGAGGATATTTTCAGAATGCTAAACCAGCCCCCTTCTTAACCTTTCATATTTAGTTACCATTAGTATCAACATACTGAGGTCTAGATTTAAAAATTAGGCCCAGAAATGTGCTATACATAGTTATGATTGCAATTCAATGGCATCAGATTCAAAATGCTAGCAAGGTTCTTAAACTCGCCAATGAGAGTCATAGAATTGCACAATTCCAAGACTCCAACTCAACAAAACAACTGAACTTGATTGAAACTCGGATTGTGTGATAAACTCAGTCGAGTCGTGACTTGTGAGTGATCTCGGTGGAGTCTGGAAAAGGATAAACTCGGATGAACTCATACATGGTCTCCAGACTGTTAAAAATGAGTATTTGTAAAGAATTTGAGGGTAAAATTGAAAAGCAAATATGTAAGGGAAAAAAGAACAAGTAGCAACCTTCCAAGCCTCCGACATTTTATTTTTTCTTGTCTCTTCCTGCACTAGGGTTTTGCGATTACCGGTCTTCAGCGACCCGTGCATTTGGGAGAATCTGGGCAAAGTTCAAAAGATTAGATCACTTGAAACATTTTAATTTGTAGGCTTGCAAATCAAAACACAAAGTATGAGTTTTTAGTGATTGAAAATAATGTAAGAAAAATATTTATGATCAGAAGTCTTTACTGTATAATATATTTTTATATTTTTAAAGTTTGTGCATAAACTCTACAAGTTTATGTCTCGACTTAACTGGATGTAAAATGAGTATCCATAGAGTCTTGAGTTTGAAAAACTTGAAGGCTAGCTTTAATGGACTAAGCTATTCATATGCTCACTAAATATTTGAATGATAAAGCCTACAATTTAAGTTGCAGCCAATTTCTGGTACACACAAATCCGCAGGGAATGAGAACTTGGTTCTGACCATGCATACTTTGTAATATCTTGAAATTTGGGCCAAGAGTATTTGGGCCTTTTGACTAAAAGCCTAATGTAAATCATATATAAATGACCAACAAACCCTATTAATTCCCCAAAAACCTAGCCGCCAACCCCTCTTTTTTTTTCTTCTCCACCAAGAAAAGCCTAAAGTTAGGAGATCTAGAGCCATATTCTTCGTGGTGGCTATGTTTTAAGATCAACAAAGAGAAGATGAAGATTTCTAGAAAAAAAGACAAGAAGATCTAGAGGCTTCTAGATGAAGAAGAAGGACAAGATGATTAGGAAAAGGGGGATTTTAGATATAAAATCCAAAGATATGTAAAGGGGATCCAAACCCCTCTCTCCCCTCTGATGTTTTTGTTTGGATTGAGAGTTTCAAGAACAGGGTTTCTTGATATTGATTTTGATTGAGGGTTGTATGATTTGTGTTGCATAAATCTATTAAATTCGTGACTATTTTATAATAATTATTAGGGTAGGTTTTACTTATCCAAAAATTATAAATAATATATGGATGAAAAGCCCTCAAAGTCTAGTTTCCAGATAAATTAGTTTCATATGATTTGGAGTTGTATACAAATAGTTATGATCCAAACATCGGACTGGTGTCATGCTGTCTCGGGAATTCGCGACTGTTTTGTAATAATTGTTTGGATAAGTTTTTCCTATCCAAAAATTACAAATAATATATGGATGGAAAGCTCTAGAAGTATAATTTCGATAGAAATTGGTTTCATGTGATTTGGAGCTGTATAAAAGTAGTTATGATCCAAAAATTGGACTGGTGTCATGCTGTCTCAGGTAACAGCGAGACCAAATTGTAAAACTTATAGTAAATTGAAAATACTGGGTTAGGATTTGAAATTTATTCATGAGTTAAATGTTCGTGTTATCTTTCTGTGAAAATTGGAATCATCTGAAAATAATAATTATAAGTTAAGTTATTAATATTTTAGTGACTACTGCCAGAATACTGTGCGGAGAATAGATTCTGTTAAATGTATGAATTTTTAGGAAAATCCCTAAATCTTGTTAATGAATGAAAATGACATGTTTTAATATGTTCTATGATGCATAGATGCAAAGAGATGAAATATTTATGATGCTTTAGATTATTTTTATTGGAGTTTTAATCTCAAAGATCGAAAATGTCGGGTGGAAGATCGAATTCTGGATCGTCGGCATGGCCGTGCCGACTCTCGGAACGGCCGTGACCGAGAGGCTGAAAGCGGCCTATCGTCCAAGGCACTGGCACGACCGTGACCAATTAAGAACGACCGAGACACTCCCAGTCACGACCGTGAGCGGGAAGGAAAATGAAAAGTAAATAATGTTCTATCACGCTCGTGACATTTATTGTCACGATCGTGACAACGACAAGAACGGTCGTGACCGAGTGAAAGATAAGTTCTATGATGTATTTAAAGTATTTTCATGATATCATTATCATGTATTGATGATTGATGATTGATGATCGATGATGATTAATTGTGTATGAATGAAGATACAAGAAATGTATGGGCAGTCATAATTAGGTTAGGGGATGATTGATTGATGTGAATGTTTTGATGTATTGATGACCCTAATAAAGTATAAAGTTGAAGAAAATGCTTCGGTACTCATTAATGTAAGAAGTAAATGCCATTCACATTAGGGTGATTGAGATTTCTCAGGAAATAATGCCATCACCTGCAAGGGTGTTTGAGATTTTCTAGGGGCCATTGGCCTAGTTGTAATGATGTTACCCTGAGTCTTTAACTAAGCAAAGATGAAAGATGAGGGCAAGAAGTAAATGCCTTTCACCTTATAGTGATTGAGACTTCTTAGGGAATAATGCCATCACCTAAGGGTGTTTGAGGTTTTCCAGAAGTAGACGTCTTTCGCTTTATAGTGATTGAGACTTCTTAGGGGAATAATGTCATCACCTGAAAGGGTGTTTGAGGTTTTCTAGTGCTCTATGAACTAATGCAATGATGAATGGTGAAGGCAAGAAGTAAATGCCTTTCACCTCATGGTAATTGAGACTTCTTGGGAAATAATGCCATCACCGAAAAGGTGTTTGAGATTTCCCAGTGCCTTAGGGATAAATGTAATGATGATGTAAAGTTGAATGACGAAGGCAATAAGTAAATATCTTTCACCTTAAAGTGATTGAGACTTCTTGGGGAATAATGCCATCACCCGAGGGGTGTTTGAGGTTTCCCAGAAGTAGATGTCTTTCGCTTTATGGTGACTGAGTCTTCTTTGAAAAATAATGCCATCACCCAAAAGGTGTTTGAGATTTTCCAGTGCCCGATTAACTAATGTAAGAATGCTAAATTGTATTGGCTATTAGGCAAAGGAGTATGTTATATGATAAATGTAATGAAAATAAGTCATGAATGTAAGGATGAGAAGTAAATGTCTTTCACTCACGATGATTGAAACTTTTCGGGAAGTAATGCCATCACCTTGATGGTGTTTGAGATTCCCCAATGTACAGATGGAAGATATCGATAACGTTAACGTATCCAAGGATATAATGTGCCCCAAAGATGTCATAAAGTAATAAAAGAAAGATGAATAGATGAATAGATGAATGTCCAAAGGGTTATATAGTAATCACGAGGAAATGTAAACCAAAGAATGAAAAGAAAAAAAGAAACAATGTCAAGTAATGAATAAGGATTAAGGAGTTATAAAGAAACTCCTAGGGTACATATGACAATGGAAATGAAATGCAATGATATGTCTATGTCATATATGTTATATATGTTTTGAATGTATATTCTTATGTTATGGTACTTGCCGACGATGACTCCAAGGTAAGACAGGTATGTTGAAATGACTATATTTTAAGAATGATATGTTAAGAACGAATGATAAGTATGATGTATTGTCATGTAAGGATCATGGTATAGTTCATGGCATGCATGTTCATATGTTATTGTTATTATGATGATGATGCATCACATGTAGTATCATGTGATAGGATAGCATAGCATGCATGACCTTAACATACTCTAACTGAAAAACCATGCACTCTAGATCCGTGCAGGTAACTAAGATTAAGTGATGACAACTCAAGCTCATGACGAAGTGTTGCACATGGTTAGATTTAATGAGTCCTACAGTTCTATTTGAACATTGAAGTTTGCAGCGGTGGCAGAGATTCCCGGGAGTGTGCATATGTTTGCAAGAGACAGAGGGCGCACCCGCTGGCCTTCATACAGAGATTCCCGGGAGTGTGTATATGTTATGCAGAGAATGTGGGACAGCACGCAAGGGCAATATATGGGGATTGGAGGAAGTAGATGTAATGTAGGAGAGCTATGTATTGGTGGAAACATTGCTTTGCTTTTATGTTTTGTTTGTAATCATACGTTTCATTAATATAACCCTTGGACGCCTACCTCCTTTCTCTTCTAAAAAAAACATTGAGGTTAATGATGTACTGAAGGTTTAGGATTTAATATTTTCTGAAGTATCGATTATGATATGATTAATAGAAAAATTTTATTTATTATGATTTTCTCTAAATTGTCAGGTCTTCCGCTGTCAAATGATGTGTGGCGAATGGACTAACGGCGCGAAATTTTTCTAAATGTCCAAAATTTTTAGGGTGGATTTTCGAGTCGTTACATGCTTCCTCTGCAATGATGGATTTTTTTTCCTCCTCGAGACATATAGGCAGACAGTTGGTGGATGCACACATTTAGAGATAGCATAATCTCCTTAGAGAAATGTTTCATTGATAAGGTTTAGGAAGACTATATTGCAAACTTACCATGTTGATTATTTCTGTCTATCAAAAAGAAAAAAAATCATTACTCAGATTTCACTTCATAATTACTTTATGCACTTTGTATCTAATAAACTTTCATCATGCGTAACAGAGTATAATTTTTGTCAATCCAACAAAAGACCCCCAATAAAACTGAGGCCCGATCACTGTTTAGCCACTTTATTTGACTATGTTCAGAAAGCATGAGATAAAGTCATCATCATATTCCTATATGGACGCGACGGTACTTGAAAGGTGGAGCAAATCTACATAATGTAGCTGTGCTGGAAATGTAGAATGAGAAACACACTATAAAAGTCCAGCACGTTCAGAACCAACAGTCAACTCCTCAAGCACATCAAAAGCATAAAGACAAATCACGTCACAATCCTAACAAATTTAAGCATCAAACTTCAAGCCTCGCACGACAGGACTAATACAAAAGAGTAGGATTATTCCAAGTCCGGATCACTAAAGATGCCTTTTTTAAGGTCGGACATGAATCTCCCAAAACAAGCTGCAACCAATATTCAAGAAGAAAATCGTGAAAACGCCAATAAAGGCAACACCTTAAGCTCAGGAACTGGGAATAAAGATTGGGGCACTAACTGCAATCCGGCATCAAATAAAGAGCAGAAAACAGAAAAATGAAACAAGACGGGCGAGCAACATGCAGAAGTTACAGCAATATTGCAGAAGGATTCTCTGAAGGCAAAATGAGCTCACTTTCTGAAGGCGGGGGAGGGGATGGTGGAAGCCATGCAGAACTTGGGAGATCTCCGAATCGTCCGCTTGGGAAGAGAGGAATCTCCATTGGGATGGTGACTCCTCTGAGAGCCATCTCCCTTTCTGCTCCTCACTCCTCTATGACCTGAACGCTGCCTTTGAGCCGAGGGTGGAGTTGTAAGACCAAAGATAGAGAGCGCGAGTTGTGTGGGTGGAACTGGAAGGAGAATATATTGGCCGGGAATATTTTGGAAAGGGAACGTTAAAAAAAATTGAATTAATGCTCAGAAAAAGATAAACAACTATTTTAAACATGAATATAACACCCGAAAAAAAATTCAATTATTTAAATTGAATCTTGATTGGCGTATATATATATATATATATACGCACATATACATATTAATTTATTGATTAATTAAGAATTATCATATTAAGTTTTAAAGTTATTTCTTTAAATTTCTCTTAAAAAAGCATATGACCCTAATATATGAAAGGACGTCCCTGATTTTTGTTTACTTTAATCCATTTATTTGATTCTGTTATTTTTTTATTTTTATTTATAAAAAAGACTAAACTGTCTTTCTATGAATTATCTTCTTTTTAAATATTTTAAAAAGAATATATAATATAAATAATATGAAACTAAAAAAGATTAAAAATGGGACGTTTAGTCTTGATTTTATTATTTCTTATTATTATATTCTTTTTAAATATTAAAAAAGAAATAATTCATGACAATTTAGTATTTTAAAAAAATAGAAAAGGAAACAATTCTATAGTGGAAATCATTAAGTTTATATATCAGGATTAGACACGAAGAATTAGTATAGTATTTAAAAAAATAATCCTAAATTTTAATTACGTGCAAGACAGGTTTGACCTCTGATTTAAAATCATATAAATCATGCATGCTCGCATGAATGATTCATTGGCTAAATTCCATCAGTTGAATGTGATCAACATGGCATAAAAAAATAAAAACTAATAGTGTGAGTAGAAAGTGTCAAAGTACGACTTATATAAAATCGATCCATAAATCTAAAAAATATATGAAGTATAAATTCATTATTAAGTCATGTTTACAAAGTTAACAATTTAATTAGAGAATAATAAAAAAGATAGTAATTTGATTAGAACATAGCAGTTAGTTATTAGCGGATAGTTATTTATTTATAAATTCAATAAAAAACTATTTGATAAACATAATAGTTAAATTAGTGTATTGAATAAAATAATAAAAATAGACACATGATATAATTTATGATAATTTTTATATACATCATATTCATAATAATTAATTTTATAATATTTTATTTTGAATAGTAATATTTTTTAAAATATTATTTTAATATAAAAATAATAGAATATTTCAAAATAAAAATCTTATTTGGGTTGTAACTAAAAGTAAATATGTCATATATCAAAATAAAAATAATATATGATGTTTAATAATTAATTTTTTATTTAAAAAGAATGATGATATAATAGAAATAAAATATGAAACTTCTACCTCTATACTCTATAAATTAGTAGGAATAACTTATAAAGTTTTGTAATCAAACATCTAAACGCTGGTGAGAAAAATATTTACCAAGCATTTATACGAGTGTCTTAATTCTAACAAAACACTATTTGACATTATAGTGGTTTGATTAGAGAATAGTAGTTTGATAACGGATAATAATTTAAATAGAGGATAGCTAATAATTAGCGATTAGCGATTCATTTAAGATATCAATAAATAAGTGTTTGATAAATTTAGCGGATGAATATAAAAATAACATAATTTGACGTACAATAAATTATTCAATTCAATCAATATACATATTTTATTAAATAATTAATTAATATCTCAATAAAACAAAATAAAATTACACAAGTAAATTTGTTATTAAAATATATAAAAATACATTTTATATAGTTCATACATGATATGAAAATATTAATTATTAAATTAATTTTTATATCTATTGTTAATAAATAAATAATTTGTAATTAATTAAATATTAATATAAAAGAAATATAGTTGAATGGTGATAAAATAAAAATTATCAAATAATGAGATAAATAAAAAAATAAATAATACATTTGAATAAGAATAAAATCGAAAAAATATACATCTAAATGCTAAAAGCTAAACGAAGTAATTTTTCAATATTTTTATTTAAAACGTTAAAAAACTACTTGATTATATTTGCTACCAAACAGATGAAATAACATTTCAACCACTAAACGCTACTCCAAACAATGTTTTTAACATTGCCAAATAAAACCTAAATACTCTACTTTTTTTACATGTTAAGAATAACATAGCTAACAATAACACCTTTTTTGGCATGAAAATAGGAGGATCCCATTTAAAGAGCTTTTGAATATGAAATCAATATGAAAATAGTAAATAAAAATCGAGTGGGTTAAAAAAGTAGAACTCTGACTGGAGTGGCTAAGAGCTTTGTTTTTTATTTTTAGATGATGGTTCACAAGAGGTATTCAAAGATTTCTTATCTGATTTTTCTAAAAGTTTATCCAACGTACAACTTTAGATTAATTATTAATGTCAAAATGCGTTCTCCACTGGCACCGTCCTTGCAATTGTTTTCTTTCTTGTGAGCAACACCAATTGAATTGATGGAGTCAACAAGCTAAAAAAAAACATGTTATTCATGTATTACATGTAAACGGGTTCGGTACCATGTATATAGAAAAAAAGGGACATACGTGCATTAATTTGACATACCATACAGGTATTTAAGATCGAAATTTTACATAAAATCGAAGAAGATCATAAAATCCTACTTATTAATAAAATATATTTTTTAAAAATAATAAATATTTTTAAATTAATTTATCATATTTAAATCATAAATTATATTTCATTTAGTCATATTTTTATTGATTCTTAAGAAAAATTATGTAACGAAATATATATATTAAATTTCGTATAAATCAATTAGTATTATCATAGATATATACTTTTATTAGTATTTAAATAATTATATTAATTTATAGAATCATATGAGATCGAATAAGGAGATATTTGAATTTTCACTGGGGTTAATAGGGGATTTTCTAAAAAGACATTATAGAATAACATTTTTTAATGAAAATATGAACAAAAAGCTTCTAGAAAATTAGTGTTTTCTGAATTATATGAAGCCAATCGTGATTCCGCGATGGTGAGTTAACTCCAAAAACGTAAGATCGTATGATCAAAATTAAAATCGAATTAAAATTTTACACGTAAAATTCTGAATATAATATTGAGATCGATAAAAAAATAATAAAATAGTAAAATAGTAAGAATCTAGATCGACATTTTCATAACCTTGGTATCGTACTTAAAACTCCTAAGTTACTGTCACAGTGTCACGTCAACTGCAATATTTCCTTTTTCTTTAGATGCAGGTCCGAGATTACGGAGGCTTTTAACATTCGAGTAATTTAAAATTGAAAAGATAATAATGACTCAAACTCAAAGATTCGAAATTATTAGCACCTACTATTAATTAACTAACAACGTTAGTTCCATGTCAATGTATTTTGTTGGAATGTTGCACACATGTTATTTACCGCCTATGTTTTATAGTCGGTCCCAAGCCCGGATAAAGGAAGAGGGTTGTGTTAGGTCCCGACAGTCAACGTAAAACCTTGTCGAATCTCATGAACATGGATCAACGAAGTCGTATGATCTATGTAGCCGACCTCACCTAGTGGGATAAGACTTTGTTGTTGTTGTTGTTGCACACATGTTATTTACATACATGTAATGTAAGGCCAATTGGTGGCGGAGTTTACGATGCTCAATAATAACGTGGGTTTGATTTTTTTTTTCACGTGTTATAAATTTACCTACTTTCATTTTTCTAATGTAAATTAGCACCGTTGTCACATTTTAGTTGCATTGTGCATTATTATTTTGTATTTTAAATATGTTATTGGATACATAAAAAGATTGTATATCTATTGGACTCATTTGTAATAAAAAAAATACTCCATTAGAATTATTTTGATAAAACATGCAAAAGAGGAAAACGTCCTTGAATAAACCTTTGAGATGTAGATAAGGGTTTTATCAGGCATATATTAAATTGGTTCGAAAAAATGTTTTAATTTTAGAGAAAAAAAAATTATCCTGACTGAATTTATTTCACTTTCGTATTTTCATGTATGATTGTATGCCACTCCAGTATCAAACACATTGTTATGATAAAAACACATCCTGACTGACTGAATTTTATCCTGACTGGCCAATGTTACACCTTGTTTTACCTGCCCCGCCTATCAGAAGCTGACACATCGGAAAAATTATTGAGGAACTTATTTTCAGTCACCTTCTCAATATCAGCAATGAAACCTTGGCCACTGCCACAAGTGGCACCACCACTGTCCAAATCTTCAACAGGGACACCTTTGCTTGGAGTTTCTATTGGTAACTTTGATGTTGATTCTACATCCAACAACATAATTTCTTATTGTTTGTATCAAAGGTTTCCTGAGGAGCATCTCAAATTGCTAGCAAAGGCATAGGACTTTATATCAAATGTCTACATGACCAAGATAATGGAAACTGTGACCATTTAACCCACAGAACTCACAACATCATCACATGATTCATGACCTTGAGGCTTCATCATATTTCACATATTACAACCTCACAGAAAGAACAGACTGAGCTTACATACTAAGACTTGTATTACCAGCCTATTTATGCAGACAAATTGACAGGAACTAGCTAACTGCTTGTTGAATGAGAAATACAGATTTAGAAGAAAAGAGTCTGAATACTTGTTAATCAGTAATATAAAAAAGTATACCCTTCTATCCGCTCAGAGTTGAACTTCCCTGTCATGAATCCAACTGAAAGGCATTCTCTGTGCTTGCTTGGCCCTTGCTTGAGCTCTTTCTTCCAGCCTTCTAATTCTTGGAGCAAGAGTGCATACAAAATCTTGAGCTCGTTTTGCCTCCCCAGTTAGTCCAGTTAGATTTTCTACCTTCCACCTAGTGACAAGAAACTCGAGAATATCTGCATAGTCCTTGGCTGTATAGACACCGAGCCTCTGGGCCACAGCAGAGAAGTGCTCAAAAAGGTTATCATCACGTCCATCGTACATCAAATGCGCAGGCATTGAGATTTTTTTCTTCATCATGTCAGCAAAAGCCAGTACTGTTACATCTGGGTCAATTTCAAAAAGCTTCTCCACTATCCTTGTATATGCAGTCTCGTGACGCTTCTCATCTGCAGCAATGGTACCACAGATTTGAGCCAGTTTGATATCCCCGTATTCCTTGGCATGTCGAGCTGTATTTCCATGGGAAATGAAGGTTGCTCTCTCTTGAAATGAAGTGTATATGAAACCAAGATAAGGATTGTTCTCCGTCCTAGGATCCTGCAAATTTCAGGAATTAAACAGATGTAATCCATCCAAAAGATAACATTTGAAGTTTTTTGAATAAGCTGCAAGAATGCCTTTGCAAAGTTGAGGCGAGATATAACGATTCAAAAGACATACATAGATAACTTGAAATCTTCAAGACAGTTTTTTTTTTCAGAAATCAATAATAATTTAAGGTGTTAACTGGGAGTAACAAAATCATTGGCCTAGGATTGAAATATTCTCGATTCAGCATTGTCCTTAACCCTGTACGCAACTGAAGTGCTTACCGGCGCCCTTTACACATATGGTTTAAAAAATAAAGAAATAAAAGAATTGACGAGTCACATGTGAATTAGAAAAAAAGATAAACGTCGCCCATCAGCGTTATAAATGCTAAGAGAAACCTGAACAGATGGATCGTACCATGCCAGAGCCAATCAGGTATTGAATTGTTTTCTCAATCTGTTTCATGTCAACCCTTCCACTTAAATATAGATACTTGTTGAGAAGGTCGCCATGCCTGTTCTCTTCTGCAGTCCAAGCTCTTGTCCATACAGCCCAAGAGGTAAGACTTGCACCTGTTTCGTCTCTGACACCATCAACAGTATTAAGCATAGTTTGATAGGTAGGAAGAGCTTCCTCAGTGATCATGTCTCCAACCAAACAAACATAATAATCATCAGGGATCTCCTTCGCACGCTCTCTCAACTCTCTAACTTCTTCATCAAACCCTTCTGAGGAAGGGTCCGGCAGATAATCCTGTGGTTGCCAAGATTTCTCCACTGGCTTCAGATACACCAGGATGTTATTCTCTGCCCAATCTTCGAGCGACCTAAAGAGCTCAATTTTCTCCGGTGGCATTGAATGGGTAACTTGGACATGGATTTCACGAGGAGGAGTAAAGGGTTTTTTCAGAGTCTCAACCCTTGCAAAGAAAAAAAAAATAAGATACCAGTAAGATCTCAATAGTGACAAAGAGAATACAGTGAAGATACCACATCCCTGAGCTTTCATGCTAAAAACTAAGAGTTAGAGATTTCACAGAACATTTTAGCAGTGAAACCACAATTTAACATGTATATAATTGAAATCCTGCGAGGATGCATGCAACAGGGAAACAAACAATTATTTGAGAAAAGTGGAAAGGTGACATTATCAGATCCAGAGTGGTAATAAGCATAGATGTTAAATAGTGTTCTCATCTACACAATAAAAACAAGTTTGATAACTGACAAGTAAATTCTTGATCCTAAAACTTCACAATCCTAAGACTTCCCTTTTCATCTATTCAAACAAAGGTGAGATATGAATACTCAGGCGCACTTTTTAACCCAATAATTATTTAGTCGTGATTTCCATCAGCAATAGAAATGATAGGACAGGCATGCAGCTATTATCATGAATTCAAGGATGATAAAGACACAACAAGTTTACAAACTTGACATTTCTTTGAACGTTGGCATCATCATAAACTGACCAAAATTGAAATGGTGATTCCAACCAAAATCTGAAGAAGACACGACGTGAGAAAACACTCTCATCGTCAGAGGACAATGACGATCATGTTGCAGTCTTTAATAGACCAATGCCGATAGGTTCCGAGTTGAATCATTATACAATGATCCACATGACATCAAATTTTCTCCAACTCAGAACATGGATGCACCCCACAGATAAGATCCGAACCTCTGGACCCAAATGCTAAACAAAAAACAATTCTAATCAGATCAAGGTGACATTTTTAAAGTTAAAAGAAAAAAAAACAAAATTTCCGTCAAAACCCGGAATCAAAGATCAGACATGCAGCAATAAAGATCGCATCTTTTGAGGACGAAAAAACGGGGAGGAAATGGCATTGCACATAAAAAGTCACAAAGACCATGGAGGTGGGATCCTTTTGCAAAGAGCCATGATTCGATTATGCGTCCAGATGATTCCACCCAAGAAAGTTGGAGGGTCGGAGGTAAACGGTGCTCACTTTGCAGAAGAGTGGGCGGTGGACGCCATGGAGGCCCTGAAGGATCTCAGATTCCCCTTGCGGGGAAGATGGCAGAAGAGAGGCGTCCCCGGCGGAAGGGTCACCCTGAGAGCCATTTCCTTTGAGAGATATCTGTGATCGTTGCCTGCCTCTCTCTCTCTCTCTCTCTCTCTCTCGTGATGGTGGCTATGCGGGGATCTGCTGTTGCTATGAGAGAATGACAATGCAGGATCTGCTGTTGCTATGTCTTTGAATTACGAAACTGACCCTCGAGGAACTCGAAACTTCGATTTGAACGAAATATATAACATTAAAAGAAAAAAAATGTGTTTGGCAGCAGACAGCGACAAAGACACGAGGAACAAATGGCAGCAATGGCTTGATGAAGGGCAGAGAAGGTGCCACTTTACGCTGGCTATCATATCTGTATATTTTAACTTTTCATATAAATCCCAAAAAAAATACGAACTTTAACCTAAATACCTTTTTATTTAACCCAAATCGAGCGAGATTAACTCTTCTCCGATCAATTCTTGTTGGTCGAAGAAGATAATAATAATAATAATAATAATAATAATAATAATAATAATAATAATAATAATAATAATAATAATAATAATAATAATAATAATAATATTGTTAGAAACGAAAAATCAGATAGTACTTTTGCATTGAGATTTCTCTACATAACATTCGATACTACATTTTTTTCTTTCATATCAAGAGTTTTTTTTTGTTCATCCTGCTATCAACTACTTACCACTACTTTCTGTCCAAGGAGACACCGACTGACCAACTGTTCGCCTTCATTTGGAAAGACATTTTAATTGTTTTCGTCCAGTTATGTGAGCGAGGTAGTGCAGTGCAACCAAAGTTTACGGCTATGGACGGCGAGCTTGTTGTCTTCTCATAATTGCATTCATTACTCGGTTGACGGGTGGAAATAAGCAGAAAAATATGACTTTTTTTCATCTGTTAATTCTGATGTGGTAAGGAGACACAAATCAAGAAGGCCCAGTTCCAGCTCTAAGAACAGTTATGTTGCCGCTGAGATGTCGAAAACTAGAGTTACATTCTATATTTCTATGTAAATCCATCAGTCAATCACATTATGACGAACTATGTATGAACCAGATCACGAAGTCTCACGAGTAGAAATCTAAGCCAAACTACGATGTTTAGATTCTTCAGACAAGCACCAAGTCCACAGCAAAAGAACATCCCCAAACAGGAAACTAAATTTTACTTTTCCTGAAGGGCGAAGACTGCAGTGTGAACTATTTTACACCATTTGCATGATGCACATACAATTGCTAGTTTCGAAAGTTAAAAGGAAACTTCAAGGTTAGCTCTGACCTACAAGAACTTAGTGATTCAGTCACCTGCTCATGTTAATTTCCGTTGTATACTGATCTCGTGCTCGACGGATGAGAAATATTTATAGCCTTCGCTGCAGGCTCTGGATATGGGTCACTCCAGCACATATCTTCTTCAACTGCTCGTCTCCATCTATGCTGGAACACCAACAGTTCAGCATAAGATCGACGTCTTACCTGGACATGTTTAGTCAAGTCAAGTCAGTTTCAATATCTGTGAAGGATATTCAGAAGGAAACATGAGGTTCAAGAAATAATAAGAAGTGAGGGAAAACATGCATAATTATAATACAAGTTTTTATTCCCAGATTTCAACAATATCCAAGATTGTATGCCAAGGGACTCGAGAAGATTTATGGACAAGTCATTGAACTTCGCAAAAACAAGAAAATAGCTACCTAGATGTCTTTGGAAAGATATGGAGCTTCATGTGAACAGTAAATGACCTACAACCAATATATAAATCCTGGACATTGGATTAACGTCCATTTAGTCTGATAGATGATCTAGTTGTGACCATTGTGCACTGTCTTGGATAGAATTACAAAGCACCTTTCGAGGACCAAGTGCAAGCTTATAATAAACAATTAAATGAAGAAAGCGGAAAGAAGTTGGAAGAACCACTTACTGCATATCTATTCTCATTTCTATCATTGGGACTTGAAGATTCGTGAGCTACCACCTAAGTTGCACATGCACACGATCAGCTGGTTCAACAGACCTTTGAAGGATGACAGTAAAAATTACCATTGTTTCTGAGAAAGAAGGCTCTATATCAGAGGCATTGTCGGCTGCTTCTAAACTTCTCTGCAAGCATCTCATAGCGCAAAGTTTGTCAATAAACAAAGAAAAATTAACATTGGAAAAAACACTCAAAGTATCATAAATCAGTATTTTTCTGGATCAGTCAAAATTAACATTGGAAAACACTCAAATTAGCATGAGTCAGTAATTTTCTGAACCAGTAATACGGAGTGATATTAGAGTAGTTTGCTGAACCACTCATACGGTGTGATATTAGATGGGCGTAGCATGTTTGTTGATTACCAGTATAGCAGAGGCATTACCAGTCAGATAACATATGCAAACTCTCATTTTAAAATCGTCTAAAAAAACAAGACATTTTCTCACCTTACCCTCATCAGGACCTCCAAGTGTAGGGATCCCCAAATGAACAATATATTCACTATCAACGACCCCAATATTTTGTCTCCTATCACCCTGTATAAGGTTAAGAGTTCACAAAATTTGAGAACAGCAAAATATAAATTTTATTGCATCTGAGACACAGAATACCTTGACACAGTACCCAAGCTTCATATCTAATCCCCAAGCATGAACAAGGTCATTCTGAAAAAAAGGTTACAAACAAATAAATTACATATGAAAAACACATTTCAACAGACAACAGAAATATTACTTTGTTATTTAGATAAAGCTGCAATATAGCTACTAACATTAAATGAACCTTTAACTACAATATCATTTTGTCGTCATGACATAAGGTCGCAGACACGCAGTGCAGGACGAGGAGATTTACAACTTATCGGGCAAACTCCAAGAAGACATAGTTCAAAGCACCAAAAAAGCTTGATAATCTCAGAGTCCTCCGATAAAGAATGCGAATACACACAGAGACAAGTTTGATAGAAAGTAATCTAGATATTAATTCTCACTCATAACAAATGATGCTCTATTTACATAGCTGTACAAGTAATTTGAATCCAACTAGGAAAGTTAAACAAATAACAAAAGGAAAATTGGAAATAAATCTCCAAATTAATTAATACCACTGGGACACAAAAACAATAAGAATGCTAGGACTCCTCTCCTACAATGCATAATTACCAAAATAATGAAAACAAGGAAATTGATGAGACTTGATCTTCTTGATCCATTACCAAATTCCAATACTCCAAATTCAAGTTACATCAAAATAACAAGTCCAAGGAAAATATATCCCTTCAACCATACAAAGATGTTAAGTTACAGAAGTAATGAGTCCTGACTATAAAAAAACAAAAGTGACTCCCAAGTTCTTAAAGTTCTTCAAGGATGGATATTTGAATGAATATCGGAATGATGACCAAGTACGGCAGTGGATAAGAACACTCAAGCAGTTTCAGATATCTATGCTTCATAATGATTTTCAACTATTATACTTCATGGAAAATTCACCTGGATCATATACCAAACACAACGCCATGCAGTTCTTGAGAACACAGGAGCCATCATTTCCACCCACCTGCAACAACAACAACAACAACAACAACAACAACAACAACAACAACAACAACAACAACAACAACAACAACAACAACAACAACAACAACAACAACAACAACAACAACAAAGCCTTATCCCACTAGGTGGGGTCGGCTACATGGATCATACGACGTCATTCCGCTCTATTAGTATGAAATGAGATTTTTTTTTTTGGAAGGATGAAATGAAGTTTATCTCCAACATTATTGTAATAGTGCAAAAAGAACAGAATATGGTACAAAGTAGTAGGTATTACTAGGAAAAAGGAAAACCCAAGCACATAGAAAAGAAGAGAACAATGACATCATAATTTCAAGAATGACAAGTAGACCTCACCCTGTGCATGGAGGTGCAGTACTATTTTCATAACACCTGGCATGACCTTTGGACTTGTAAGTTCTTCTGTAGACACAAAAGCATCACACATAACACTGGCAAAGTTAACATATTATAATGTTGCTAGATGAATCTGAGGTTCATAGATTGCTTGGAAGACCTATGCACATTTCCTTTCCTTCCACGGGCAGTGATTTGATGATGTATCTCTGAACTTATAGGGTCCAAAGCAGGTTGTGATATCTCTAGGCCCTCCCTCTGAATAATTGATATATAGCTGCAAAATTTGAGTACATATTCTGTTATATATCATATTTTCATGAAGATGACTGTAAACTTGTAATATCACTGACCTCAAGTACGAAGTGGAATAAAACTAACAGACAATTATCAACTTGCCAATACATGTTTGATGGGAAACTATTAAGCAAACTGGATTGCTCATGGATATTAAGCAAGCTGCTCATACCGTTCAGGATGAAAATGCTCCACTCCAAGATCTTCATCCCAAAGAAATACATAATCATAATCCCCTACTATGTCCGGATGCAAGAAGCGTTTAGCAAACCACCTATGGAACACACAACAACAACAACAAAGCCTTATCCCACTAGATGGGGTCGGCTACATGAATCCTATGGAACACACACAATAGATAAATATAATTCAGTCCTAATTCTTAAAGAACAAAAGTTCAGCCACAATTTGGCAAAAAGCACTACAATACTACCATTTGGTTTGATTAATTGCAGACAAATGTACAGCCTTATCACACCACTGCAAGTTTCTCCATTCATCCACAATGCCATCATAGTGGAAAAGCATTACTGTGAAATTACTGGAAAAGAACTGACAAGTGTATCCAGATCAGATACATATTAAGGGATTCAACAAACACAAGATGCTTCCACTCATTAACTGAGGATACCTTTTCAACAATTTGATTGACAATTTTCTTTTGCTTTATTCCAACAGCCATGGCCAAAAGATTCTTAGATGCTTCTTTAGAATGCTCCTGCAATAACAGTAACATGAAATATTCCAAATAAGTGCCTCAATATATTTTCTACATTTATCACTAAACGATTTATTTTCACAAATTTACACTTCAGTCTTTAGCCCACTCTCCACCAGACACACAGAAGAAAAAAAAGGCATCACCACAACAGGTAATCAATAATGAAAGAGAGAAGAGGAAGTACCACAAATTTAATGTGAACATTCTTAGTTACATGTCGGATAATCATAGACTGGAAAACAATGGAAATATTTGTGTGATATAGTTAGGTACTCACATATGGCATTTTGACTAGGCTCATGTTCTCCACAGCATAAGCATTACAATATATGGCGTCATAGCTCCCAATATAGAGTCAATGTGATACACAAATTTACAACAACAACAACAACAAAGCCTTATCCCACTAGGTGGGGTCGGCTACATGGATCATACGACGTCATTCCGATATTCGTTGATCCATGTTCATGAGATTCGACAGGGTTTTACGCTGTCGGGGTCTAACACAACCCTCCTCCTTTATCCGGATTTGGGATTGGCTATAAAACATAGGCGGAGTTCACTCTGCAATCCAGCATATATTGGAAACCAAGCAATTGGAAAGCCAAAGTGATTGATATCATGTTAGTGTCACAGACGCCTTGTAGCGCACCTGTCGACCACCGAGTTATCTTTCTCTTCCTTGCATTTTTCCTCTTTTTAGCCCACTCTTGTAATTCCGTACTAAAAAAATTGCGCCCCAAATCTTATCCTTAACGCTATATGTGACAAATGTAGCACCCGTATCTACCAAATAGTAAGAAGAGCCACCTAATACTCCCTCGAAGCCTTTGTAATCAAGTATTTTATTCTCAACAACGCTTCAAAGTTTCAATAATCTTAGTGCATTTTCCTCAAACGTGAGGTGGCAAGAGCCATATAAATCGGGACCCTTTTGGTTAAGCATTCCATCTAGGCACCCGTTTGCTTACAACTATTTGCTCTGACAAGCACCATAAAATCTTGGCATTTGGCAAGTCACAATGCAAAGCTTTCACTATACTAGATTGAAAGAGCTTATCTAGATGATGGGCATGTCTAGATGCCTCTAGGCGGTGACAAGTTGGTATTAGAACAATTTTTCTGGAACTGCGGCAACATGTTCGACGACCAAGAGGAAATGGCATCAAACTCGGAGACGACTCATGCGCATATCACATTGGAAAAGGGTCGCCAAAGGCGAGGGCGTGCCCGATTGAAGGACGTCATGACTGCCTTCAAACAATGCTTGAGACAGTTCCAACTGGATGTAGGCGAGATGCAAAATCAACTTGACTATCTAGCGTTGAATAGATTTATGGTGAAGAACAAGTATCTCATCCCTCTCGTGGTGAACTTATTTGGTTTACCAAGTTGGATCTTTGTTCGGGCTAGTGGCAAGGTCCGAATTGCCGATGAATATATGTAGAACACGTTGCATGTCACGAGATATGACTCCTTGTTTCTTGTGATGTCTTTCGGCCTTATCAATGCCTCGACAATCTTTTCCAACTTGATGAATAAGGTATTGTAGACCTTCCGTCATAGGTTCGTAGTTGTCTACATTGACAACATCATAATATACAGTCGCACTCAGGAGGACCACATCCAACAAGTATTCCAAGTACTGCGACATCATGCATGTGCCTTCACTCAAATGGAAGTGCACTTCTTGGGGCAATGTCGTCGGTGGTGGAAAGCTAAAGATGTATGAAGCGAACATCTGCGCCACCCAAGTGAGATTTCAATCTACGTTCGTTCTTTAGCCTGAAAAACTATTACAAACGGTTCATAAAGGGTATTACCATGTGACGATTCCTTTGACAAACCTTCTTCAGAAGAATCAAAAGTGGGTTGTACTATTAGAGGAGTTCTACAACTACATTGTATCATTCAGTTAGGCAGAAAAAGGATATGGCTTGGAAGTACGCTAGCGAGACAACAAACGCAAATGGAAGAAAGATATTGTTATGTTGCTTTTATAATGAAAAAGTTGCAGGTGAAAAGGTATCAACAGAACTAAGCAACGTTTAGTTGGAATGAAAGGTAATATTGATGTAAAAAGATTCCTCCTGAAGTCAAATTCAAGATCAAAAGCACAGTAAATGTTGTATCACAAAGAGATACGGATAGACAAGGACAAGTTGAAGATGTTGCATCAAATGAAACTAATGAAGGCCTTGTTTCTCAGCCTCATTCAATGCTACAGGAAAGAAAAAGGCTTCTAAAATTTAACCATATTTTTAAGATGGCAGAAGTGATCCTTCACAACCAGGGGCAAACCTAGGACCCTAGTCCTATCGGCTGCAAACTTATATTTATAATAATAAATAAAGCAACTATTTTAAATAAAGTAATTAAAAAATGTGTACTATGCATCCCATTATCTTTATGTCTCATATCATAAATTTTATGCATAATATATTCATTTGTTAATTAATGAGTGAGGCTAAAAATAGTTAATAAAAGTACATGTATGGTTAGAAAAAAGTGTTGATAATTGTATACATTTAAGTTTATGTAAATACTAGATATATATAGCTTTGAATTTTTCCTTTTTTTCACTAATGTTTTCCTGTTGTATACGGGAACGAAGAATTGGAATGGTATAAAAAGTTTAATAAGCAAGAACTGTCAAAGATCACTTAGAATAAGAGGGAAAAGAAATTAAGAAAAGAAATAAATATTATTTTTTCTACTATTTTTTAATCTTGTCTCCCTTCTCAATTTGAAAACAGCCAAATATCCAAAATATATTATGTATTAGTACTAGTAAGACTAATCAAGAAATTAATAAGGTCAATGGACCCCAATAGGTTCCCGATGTTAACAACCTAGTACCAAAGCATGCATGCAAAGTAAAAAAAGTGCTTCTAATTCCCTTTAGGTTCTCAATTGCAAGGTTATTCTATGATGCATGCATTCCCTTTAGTGCTTTTAATTCACCCTATTTCCATGTCACTATTGATAACATTGCTACTATGAGTCATGGCTACAAGCCTCCCTCTTTCCATGCATTGCGTACATTTATTACATGAAATTAAGATGAAAGTTGTTAATTGATTCCTTCATAAATACTCGGTATGAAACAGAATGCACTATAATAGGAGATGGGTGGACAGACAAAATGCAAAGACCTTTAATTAAATTTTTAGTTTACTATCTAAAGGGAATTTCTTTTATCAAGTCACTTGATGCTTTTTATATTTGTACTAATGCTAAAAATTTGTGCGATCTTTTTAGTGAAATTGTTGAATAGGTTAGCACTTGAAATGTGCTTAATATGGTTACATACAATGGTGCAAATTACAAAGCTACAAGCAAAAAACTTATGGAGAACTATACTTTTATTTTTTGGTCACCTTGTGTTCCCCATTGAGTTAATTTGATATTCAAGGATGTTGGTGGGATACCTACTATGGAAAGATTAGCCGTCCTTGCTTCTAAAATGACTGTATTTGTATACAATCACAAGGTAACTCTAAATTGGTTAAGAAAGAAAGAAGGTTGACATTAGATCATTCGTGCATGTGTAATTCACTTTGCAACTACTTTCATTGCTTTACATAGTTTGCATCAACATAAGGATGATTTACAAGCTTTGGTAATTAGTGTTGATTTCAAAAGCTTTTTGAAAGAAAAAAAGGGTAAAGAAGTAGAGCAAATTGTGTTGGATGAAAATATTTGGAATAAATGTGCATCAATTAAAGGTTATGACTACATTGTATGCTTGCAGCGAATTTGTGATATTGTTCTCAAGTCATCTTTGAGTTATGCGTATGAAGGAATGTACACGACATGTTCAAGAATTATGACTATATTTAAAAATAAAAAATTGTACAAGCCTTATATTAACATTATAGACAAGAGATGAAACCGTATGCTGTGTGAAGACCTTCATGCACCTGCATATTATCTTAAATCGTGCTATTCATTATGATTCATCATCCTTTTGCCAACATATGATGTAATACATGGTGTGCTGAATGTAATTGACAAGATAAATGGTGGATCTATAAAAATACCAATATTGGATGAAATAAAAATCTTTCAAGTACATGGATTAGGTTTTCTCATCCTAGAGCTCTTGCATCACAAGTGGACCCCGGGACCAGTTGTGCTGCCAAAAAAAGACCTCCCTAGAACCGAGAGAGGGAACCATAAAAGGGCATGCCCATGGGACCAAAGCCAACACGCCCTGCCAACAGGAACAGAAGACCCCATGCGAAAGACTGTCCTCAGACCCATGATCCGCCTTACGCACCAGGCTCGGAGATCCTAGTTGGCCCAAACCCCCAGACCACCCTGGGAGGTGGGTCAACAAACACTCAGAAAAATTTGGCACCTAACGACCTGGGCTAGAATCAGAAGGGCCGTCATGTAATGTATCAGGAGCGCCGAGAGGACAGAGCGGGATAATAGTCGTGAACTCCAACCATGAAGCCTATACTCCATACGCTCGATGACAGGAGTCCATCTTCGGGAGCTCACACGGTGGTCAGAGAGAGAGGGAGGCCTAAATAGGTGCTCAGCAGGATGCTGATCGTAGTGTGGAGCTCAATTACACATCTAGTTGCATCCTCGGGAACCATGCCAAAAGGGATGAAGGATTTGCATGGTTGATTTGGAGGTCGGTCATTGCGCTAAAAAGCTCAACGAAAATTGTCATTCGTCTAGCTTCCTGCTCCGAGTCCTCAATGAAGAACACTATGTAGTCTCCACATACTGTAGGAGGGGAACTAGGCTCTCAACAAAGCCTCAGAAGGTGCCCGTCTCATAGGACGTCTGGGTGCATCTGGCAAGAGCATTGGCTGCCAAGAGGAAAAGCATGGGGCCAGGGGACAACCTTGACGAACCAATCCTCTAACCAATCATCTGACCTCGCCCCCTTGATCAAGACCAAGAATGAAGCGGTAGTGATGCATCGCTTCATTTGGGCGATCCAAGCCTCTAGAAAGCCTCTGACCTACAATAAATGTCAAAGAAAGGACCATAAGATCGTGCCATATGCTTTGGAGAAGTCGACCTTTCATAAGAAGGCATGGCATCTAGTCTTCCTCCATTAGGCAATGGGCAATGCTCTCCGAGGCGATGGTGTAGCTTTGTTGATGGCCCGTCTCTAAATGAAAACTAACTATGCCGGATGGATCAACTCAGGAAGCGCCTCCCGGACTCGACTCGCCAATACCCAAGCCACCATGAGGTAGAGGCATTGGATAACATGATCCGCCGAAGTTCTCTACTCGCTCCGTCAGGTGCACTTTGGTAGCAAAAGCAACAGGAACTAGTTGAGGCACTCAAATTCCCAATTCCCATTGACGAACTCCCTTATGACAACCAGCATGTCCTCTTGCACGACCGTCTAGAACTTCCTGTAGGAGAAAACTAGGAAACCACTTGGGTCAAGGCTGCCTTGCTATTGAGGTCCCAGAGGGGCTCGATGACCTCATCCTTGGTAATAACCTGCATAAACAAGACTAAGCATTAAGGGATATCCCTTGGAGCCCACCACCAAAGGCTCGGTGTTCGCTGCCTAGAGAACACACGGTAGTAGGAGGTGATGGTCGCCTGATGCTGTGAAGACATGTGATCCGCTAGCCCTGCACCTCGATCTGCTCGATCCTATTAGTCCTTTGGCGAAAGCTCGCATATAAGTGGAAGAATGAGTTTTGGCATCTCCCTCTTGAAGCTAGGTCTGCCGGGAGCGCTGCCTCCATTGGATCTCCACTATTCGGTCCTCCAATCGAATGGTCTCCTGAGCATGTCTGAACTTGGCTGAACAAACACACCAATGGCATCCATCCTACGTCATGCCCAGTCCTTCCGAATTTGTCGTCTGTGTAGGCAAAGGAAAGACTGCAAGCTGTCCAAGTGAGCTGCCAAAGTCTTGGTTGCAGAGTCCGAGACCGCCACACTCTGCTAATGCTCCGTCACCAACCGACCAAAGTCATCCTCCAGTAACCACGAGTGATGCCTGACCGTCATTGGACCACCACATTTGGACCACCACATGAGGGAGTTGTGGTCGGAGAATGGCCAGTCAAGAGCTTGGACATCCGCTAGCTCTTCAGGAGACCAAACTTGGAGCTGTACTTTTCATCGATGATGGAGGAGCTAATGAGAGTGACACTGTAAAAGTTTTTTGAGTGGATGACATTATTAAAGTTTGAAATATTGTACGATGATCATTTTGAGAAGTTAGTACGTCACACAATTTTGCTACTGATCATAATATTTTATCTTATGAAATCTTAACCTATTATATATTTATATTATTTATAACTAATATATATTGTCATACATGTATACTCGTTTTTTAAAAATTATCATACCCGTACCTACGCAACATCGGTCTCCTATAATCCCTCCAAAATCATATCAAGAAGCAATCACTCTTTTCATTTAATCAATTTATTTTTGCTGTGTATCATTTTGTTAATTTATGAATTTATTGTCTATTTTATCAACTTATTATGCATAATTTATTTTCAACTTTTTATGGCTAATATACTTTTTTATGGATTGAATATTTTTTTATACTTAAGCATAGTCTTATTTTAGTAACATATACTTATTAAGGATATCATTATAGATATATTTTAAAATAACAAAACTTTATAAATTTTATAAAAGATAATCATAAAATTACATAAAAAATCATAAACACCTCTTATATTTTATAGGAAATATCATTTTAATTGTAACTAAGGTCTTACGATCCATGACCTAGGAACTCCCTCCTATCTTTTTTTTGAAAGAAACTCCTTTCAATCTTAAGACTTGATCTTTACGGTCTTTCTTAGCGTAATTAGTAAACTAATACGTAATCTAAACCTAGGAACTCCCTCCTATCTTTTTTTGAAAGAAACTCCTTTCAATCTTAAGACTTGATCTTTACGGTCTTTCTTAGCGTAATTAGTAAACTAATACGTAATCTAACAAAAAAACTGATATACAAACTTATTTTAAATTTATTTATTGTAAAATAACGACTTTACTTAACTTTATTGTACTAAAATATCAATTAAGCTATAATAATTAATTAAGAAAATAGTTACTTATTTTTAAATTTAGTGTGAACATACTTAGCCATATGTTGGATATACCATTTTTTTTAGGAGAAAAATTTGGACCATTTTTCGATTTGTGCGTGTCATCCTGCGCTAATCTTCTTTGTATCGTTCCAATTTTATCGGATGTCTCCGAAGAGACAAATATACCATTGACAGGAAAACTATGATAATAATTGTATCAATTTAAATATATAGGTAGTTAGGTACTTAGTTCTACATCTATACTCATTCTCTCTACGGCATAAGCATTGCAATATATGTTGCAACAACTCCCCATACAGACTCATCATAACACAAATGACTCAACAATTGGAAAGACATAGTTATTGTTATCATGGTAGCATGCACCAGAAACTAAGTTTTCATAATGAAAAAAGAGCTAGAATAAAATAATCAAAATTTGAAAACATAGTATAAAACAAAGAAAGTTTGCGCAATCACAAAATTGATGAATGAGACTGGTCCATGAAAGTTGTCAAGCATTTATTATTTTTTAATGAAACAAAAAAGACCAATTCATTTATTATTAATGTTGATAGCGATTTATTGTTTAAAATGTACGCTTTACATGTGAAGGAATATAAATAAGCCAGTATCACATAATTGGGCATGCAAAAAAAGTGACCAAAATAGATATGCGAGTGTCAGTACCAGAAGATATGCATATTGATAACATAGTGAGTCCAAATGTTTCGAACCTCACGTTGACAAGAAGGCCACATTTTGCAGTGAATCTAAAATTCACACTTATATTCTAAAGAGGAGCACCCACATATCAGTATTATTTAAAGAAAATAAATGTGCCAGTTTCAAACCATCTAAAACTCTTAGCCCAATAGCAAGATATTGAAAGTAGCCTTTTGTCATGAATTAATTTTTCTGACCTTTTCTTTCGAATAACATGAAGGGTCTCCCATTGTCGACATTTCAAAGTTCGAGGTTCTCTGGATTATGCCTTGTGGCAATGGTTCAGTGGGAGTCTAACAATAATAAAATACACAGTAAATGCCTGCATGATAATGTCCGAGGAACTACACAATAAAGTAGTTTATCAGGGAAAACTACTCTTAGATATAACCTTGCATGAACTTAAGTCTGATTTCCACAACGATGCTGCTATCAACCATCCTGATGATGCTTTCTGCATTTTGGGACATGTATTTGGCCATGTGATGCCATGAATGAATAATCCTTGAAATGTACAAAGTGAATACAAAAGCATCTTTTTTAACCACAAAGATTAAGAATGACACAAGGACGTACTTGCTTATAGCTGTGAATTAAAGTGGGACTTCCAACGAGAAAAGCTAAGCAGAAGAATGAAGCCACTAGGCAGAAATTGCAGAAGTGTGCTCTTCTAGATGAAGAATCTGTTAATTGGGCAGCCTGCCAGAAAAATACAAGAATCCAATCAACATAGAATTATCTTTACTCATAAAATGAGACAATGGTAACCTGTAGTGATTAAAAACTCACAAAAGAATGAGAAAGGAAACTGATTGTATAACAATTTTCATTTCAATAATTTTTTAAAGAAATGTTTAAGCAATTCATCACCATAAGTAGCATCAGTGCTAAATAAGAATCAATGTCCATCATCCAGATCATTTGTTTGATCAGAAATGAAATCAACAAGTGAAACATAAAAACACAAATAATGTCTATTTTTCACATATGCAAGTGAAACATAAAAACATAAATAATGTCTATTTTTCACATGTCTTGAAAGGACAAAAGAACAAATTCCAATTCAACGTTGATTCTTAAAGAAATCTTGTCAAAATTCAAAATATCAACTTTTGAAGCCCATAAGTCAAAGAAATCTCCAGCTTAAATGAGGACATCCAGTGCACGGTTCATCTTTCAATTCAAATGAAGAAATGCATAAAGAAAAACAAGAAAGTGACGCCAGCATCACCAAGAGAAGAATTGTCTAGTAAGTTGAATAAGGTCAAACTCTCGACGACAGAGATTGAAACAAAAAATGAAAATAAAAATCTTAACATCTTGCATTAGAAAATGAAAATAAAAATGAGAATAAAATTTTAATGAGAAGATGACATTTGGCATTAGAATATGTTGCCATGTGTCTTTAAATTTTAACATCTTTTAAGTTGATTCATTTATAATCTTGGAACATGCTGAATAACAATTATTCTTACCATTAACATGGAAAAATTTTGAGAGACAAAAAATTATGTAACCTATTAATTAATTTTATTTTTGTATTCAAATAGCTAATTATGTTATCTTTTTAGAACTTTAAATATAGTAGGTTATGCACATGTTTGCTTATGTCCTCATAACATTTTTTTTTTGCTAGGGTACAGTGTCGTTACAAAATAGGGATGATTACTTTCTAAGTACAAATATCCAACTGGGAGATAAATTACTATATTTCCAAGTTTAATTTTGTAAAGTAACTTGGGACTCATGGCACAAAGATATGGATTATGCTTTAGTACAAATTGAAATTCTTTTATGCAAGTTAAAGTTTACATGATTTTAGAAACTGGTATAATAATTACATTGTCTTGATTTTTTACATTTTATATCATTTAATGATAAAAAATATTGACATCACATGAATATTGTAATCACAATCATTCTATGTTGATTATTTCTGCTCAATAAAAGTTTAATACTTTTAGTTTAATAAGAATTTTGTCCATTGTCATCTCGCTACTTGCATCCATCTTAACATCTATAATTTTTTATTATGTATTTATTGTTCTATTGATATACCAATTACACTAGAAAGAAATACGGGTAGTTTTTGTGCAAAGTTCAATTGATACTTGACAAATTTATAGAGTGCCATAATTAACTTGATAAGTTATCAATAACCACCAACATTTAATAACAATAATATAATAATCCACATCGGTTGGTAGTTATTATTATTATTATAATAATAATATTATTATTATTATTATTATTATTATGCAAGGACGATGTGTACACTTCGATTATTATAACGTTCTTAAAATGTGTTTATTTTATTTCCTTATTGTTTCATCTATATATGTGCCTTATTTTTCATAACTTTCTTTGGAAATCATGCACTTACAAAAATAAAAATTAATTTATGAGATTTTCCTATTAATTTTTTTCATGGGACCAAGCAATTTTTTTACTTCTATTTTTTGAACTACTGGATATTAAGAATTTTTTTTAGACATTTGCTTAGTTAAAAAGTATGCCTCTTAAACTTATACATTTTTTTTATTACGTGCAAGTACTTTTTAGCACAAGTTAGATCATATTTAATGTGCATAGAAGTTATTTTCAATATATTTTTAGGTTTTTATTTTTTAATATATAATTTTTTAAACTCTCGTTTTCATGGACAATCCACACACCAAAGCCTACTTGCATCTCTATGTTTAAAAAAAATCATCAATCAAATAAAAAAATCACAGGAAAGCAATTCTTACATGTGGTATTGGGGAATATTTTTTTATAAATTTGAATGAAAATATAAGTTTTAAGTAACTATATAATTATTACTGTTGGTATGAAATTTATTTCTTAATATTCCTTACATTATGGGCGCATATAATATTTTGTTGAAAAATAGATGGTTAAGTATGAGGAGATAAAATTAATAGTTAATAATTACAAATAAAATTTCATTTATGACATAAAAAATCATAACTAACAAATCATGTTGTTAATTTTAAAATAGTAAGATAAAAAAGTACACAAAGGAGAAAGATAAGAATGAATCACATTTACTTAACTCTCTCATATTTAGCATTATATTATTTTTAGTTTTCTAAATTGAAGACTTCTTTATGTTATGTATTTGTGCATGAGGAAATTTTTCATGAGTTTCTTAATCCATGATATCACACCATGATGGATTAGTCAATGTAAAAAGGAAATTAATATCATAGTATCGTATAGCACAATCCAATAAAATAAGAAAAAGTATATATAATTTATTTAAAAATAAGTGATTCAATTAAATAATAATTTTATATAATTGTTTTATTATATTAATTTTAATTTTATGTTAGAGAAAAATATATTAGTACATTATTCGACATTACAAATAGTTCTATATTATTTTATTTTATTAGATAAATAATGAATTTAATCAAGATCAAGATGATATGATTATTCAACATTAGTGATCAAGACATTTTAATAAATATAACTAATTCAACAATCACAATTTATTTAGCCTTAGATGATATTTTTATTATCAAATTAGACCAATAAATAAACATTACTTAATTTAGGAAGTATACAATCAATTTAATCATTAATTAGAATAGTTAATTTAATTAAATAATAAAAAAATAAGTGCTATACATTAAGATATAGAGCATGCTCTATAACCTCTTTACGAAATATAAACATAAGTTTGGTACAAACATTTTACAAAAACAATAGAGTCAATCTTTTATAAGAAGAGAGAAATGTTAATAAATAAAAAGCTAAAATGATAGACAATTATTTGTATTAATAATAATAAAAACAACAACAACAATAATAATAATAATGCACTCCTAAAAGTTAAAGATAAGTATTCTAAGAAGGAGTTTGATTGCAAAATGGTATTGAGGTTATAAATATTATTATTTCATAATATATATTTATTATTCTTTATGGTATAAAGTAATTTCTTCTCATTTTGTATTTGGATATTTGTTGTAACATCGAAGATTTTATTCTATATGTTATTTTTGAACGAAATATTCACAAGTGATATAACTAAAGTTAAAATTAATAAGAAAATTTAATTAGTTTCTATTCTTATAATAACAACAAAGCCTTATCCCACTACGTGGGGTCGGCTACATGGATCATACGATGTCATTCCGGTTTATTAGTAAATATATTCGTTGATCCATGTTCATAAAATTCGACAGGATTTTACGCTGGCTGTCGGGGCCTAACACAACCCTCCTCTTTTATCCAGGCTTGGGACCGGCTATAATACATCCACTTCACAAAAGATTCATAATTCAAGTCCGGACTTCTCAAAGGTAAATGAAATCATCTTGCCATAGTGCCAGGTTGAAGGAAAAGTTTCAGTATATTAACCCAGAAAGATAGTACCTGATTTGGAAACATATTTGTCTGAAACTTTAGATACAGGTGCTTACATGTACTGTGCATTCATTTAAGTATACATGCATAGGGAATTCTTTTACATTTTCACTTTCACTTGTTCTTAGAACTTCCATTGCAACAGATGAGTTCAGTTTTCATGCCCAGTACCCTTTATCAAGTGACAAGCTTATTCCTGCTGTATTTCATCCTTTAACCTTTTGTGGGAACATGCCCCCCCTGCAATAGGAAGGAAGTGTGCATCTCTTGAAACGTTTCTTGTTATTTCAATTTCAAATGCTTTCAACTGACTTCTATAATCATGTCTATGTCAATTCCAATGTTCAAGTCCATTTTCAATAAGAAAAAGAATGGTCCATAAGAAGTTTGGAGGCAAGAAGCACACAGATTAAGAGAAGGTTTTCCAGAAAGAAAGAAACAAGGTTAATGCTCGAGGATCAAGCTGGTAAGGATCATCATTAAGTATAGAATTCCAGAAATATTTTCTAGTCCAGACCACTGAGATTTCTAAATTCCCAAACTTAAATTCTTTATCTCAAAATAGGAACGTGAAACTACTGTTCAGAAGCAATTAATATGTGATACTCCAATGTTCATTATCGAAGACAAAAGGAATGGTTTAAAAGAGAAATGTGCAAGATCATGTTCAAAAGGGAAAAATAGCATCAGGGCTTCATTATCAGCAGAGATACTTCATGTTAGAGGACTTTTGAATGGTGATAACCTACATACATCAAATGACTGCATAGTTGTTTTTATTTTGTGAGAAGTTATTGGACTGTTGATACAGTGGTATAGCAAAAGAAAGAGAAGAAATCCAGTGGCCAAATATATTCTACAGCATGACGTATATGATTCCATTTCGAGCCTCCAATATTTTCACACAACAGGAAGAAAACATACTCACTGTGTTCCCATACTCACACGAGGTTCCACATCCATTAGTTTCAGTTCCAGTCCTTGTATTCGCGAAATTAATGCAGCTTCAACAACCTACGCAACCTATTCTTATAAATATTATTATTAATTTAAATGAAATATAAAATTATAATTAAATATAAGACATTTTTTGCATCATCTGCACATCGTGCGGACTCTACACTAGTTGTATTTAAGAAACTCTATCATCTTTTGCTTTTTGATAATTTTTTCAATTATTTTTTTTATATGTAAACTTACCAAATTGGAGTTATCATGTTGGCAAGAGAACTTTCCACTCTTCCATCCCGGTCTATCCCGGTTCCAGATTACTTAGATGTTAATTGCTCTAGATATCAAAGATATCCCGTAGATTTGGGACATAGAAAAAATATTACCTATCTGATGCAATTAACTCCGTCAAGATGCAGCTACATAAAAATGCAATAAACTCAAAAGATGCCACAAAAATGCGACAACATTTGTTCATGATGCATGTTACGGGTCAAATTGGGTAAGAAGTCAAACTAAAAGATGCAGATGAGAAGTCTGACACCATTACACTCGTCCTATAGGATCAGACATGTTACACTCATGATTCCTGAGTTCTTGTCTACTTTTCCCCTTCCATTTGAGATATTGTAAGAAGAAAGGCCAAAATCTATTCGAAAAAAACTGTAAATATGGAAATTATAATCCTGTGATGACTTCTCTTCACAATTTTCAATCGCTGGATGGGAGGTACACCCTATGGAAGCTTCTCATAGTGAGTTTCTTCCTGCAAGTGGGACATTTCTTCTGTGCCTTAATGGAAGCCTTGATGCAAGCTTGACAGAAAATATGGCCGCAATTCGTAGAACACGCCTCTGAAAATGGGCTCAAACAGATGGGGCAGTCGAGGGATGGTTCCTTTGACACAGACAACACCTCTGAATTCCTCATCTATCATGCATAATGAAAGAAAATGTCAATATAGCTTCAGAAATGAGATAACTATAAAAGCGAATAGAACAAATATGTATAGTAAATACCAGAATCAATCATTTAAGTTCTTAGCTTTCCTTGAAAGAGGATACTATAAATGTAATAATTCAAAACTCAGCTTCATTTGTATTCATAATTGTTCATCCTGCTAGTTTCATTTTAACACTCTCAAACAAGGCAAGTGGAACTAATATCACAATATTTCAAAGAAAAGATATTACCTTGACATTGCGATCATTTTCAGTGGCTGAAGAAATCTCATGATCAATAAATATACCCATGGATTCTTTTGATCGTTTCTTATGAGCTTCAGAAGTAATTTGGTCACAGAAATCTCCTCTGAGACTGTCCAACCTAGATGGAAACAACAATGCATCAGGGTAACTCTGCAAGTTTGAACAAGGAGCACGAAAGCCTAGTGAAACAAACACAGCATTAACAATAAACAATTTAATAGGGTTAAGGATGCATTTCTTTTAGAAAAGGACCATTTAATAAAGAAATACCTGTCCGAATTGCACAAGCAATAAGAAAAACTTTATGTGATGCACATTGCGACAAAAAAACATGGGGTAGATACAAGCCACACAAATTGTTATAGTTGCAACCCCATATATCACATTGATAACAATGAATGCCATTGAAACAACCATGTAAATACAATGGCAATACTACTCTAAATAATCATATTGCACAGTGCAAGGATTCTAACGTATATAGATCATATTAACTAAGTTTTAGCCTAGATGAACATGATCCCTCTAGGTATTAAAGATAAGTAAGTTCTGTATTCAGCACTGTGTGTTTGGTGAAGATTAACTAAGTTTTGAAATGGAAGGAAAAATGAGAAGACCAGATATGTCGACTATCTACCTTATAGACAACTTCTTCCCATAAATTCTAAACCTCAAACAAAGAGGAGAACCACAAGCCGATCAAGAAAAATGAGGTGGTTTTGCTCGCGTGCACTTATTTGTATTTGTTGTGTGATTAGTAGTCCTCTTTGATCCCCCTCAAAGCGAGTTGACCTCTTCTCTTCTCTCGTGATACAATATGAGAACTTTGTGTATGGTGCAAATGTTTTTTTCTACTACCGTCCTACCTTAATCTAGAACACACAAAATAAAATCCACTATAGACATTGTAATATCTAGAAGTACAAAAAACCTCCACACGTTTTATAATAAATGTGAAGCAATATTTAACATAGTATAAAATGAGGATCGCGATGTGTGAATAACCTGATTGATTTGCAAGGGATTTTGTCACAGCTTCCAAAACTACTACCGCAGGATCCATCACCCTACGACAAGTCTTTGCCTAAACCATTTAAAAAATGAAACATGATCAACCAAAACTTGGGTGAAGGTTTAGTGCAAACATTCTGCCGTGGTTTCTCCAAAACATAAGGTTGGTATGTCAAGTTATAATATGTAGTGTGCCAAAGGCAGAAGAAATTAACATCAGATTGATGTACAAAAAAGACTTAAGTCTTGCTCATATAATTGCCACGTGTTCTGACTATGCAACTAGTGACACTTGAAGTTAGAGTGTAAATAGCTATAGATAGCAAGAAATGTCAACTGATAACCAAGTAGAAAAAAATCCAAAAGAAAACCTGAGGGAACAAGCTTGGTGATGACAAAATCTGCGCATGGCCATCATCCTCTATAGTTTCCACATCGATCGGCGAATCAGCAGAGCCATCATGAGCATGCAAACTCTGCGAGCGGTGAGCAGCTGTTGCCCCTTGGCTTTGTTGCAAAGGTGAGGATGCAACAGGAACTAAATCCGGAATATCCTTAGCAAACATCTCTGATATATCCATCTCTGGCATCAAAATCTCGGATGTGCCCACTTCAACAGGAGGAATCATTGCGCCCCTCAATGTAAAATCTAAAAACTCTTGTGAGAAAACATGATCTTTGTATAAATCTCCGATAGAGAACGGTTCATCCCCAAAATCAAACAAACCTAAAATAGACAACAAAAACAGTAAGATCGTCAATATCTACTAATCTACGACCAAAAATCCTAAACACGAACAGCTATGATGGAAATCTGAATATTCGTAAACGCAAAACAATTTCTTTGTTCGAGAAGAAAACAAGACCGTTTAACGTACCAGAGAAATCCGAAACGAAATCCATGCAAATTTCCTTGGAGACAAAGGAAACAATCCGCGTGCGTTGTGGTCAGATGCGTCGCCGTCCGCCGGGATACAAAATAAATAGGAAGTAAGCAAACATTGTATTTATTACTATTTTATTGACGTCTTTATTACTATTTATTTATTACTGATAGTCGCTAATTTATTATTGTCTGCAACACGAGGATTTTCCTTCTACTTTTATATTAAACTTAAATGATATCAACAACAACAACAACAACAAAGCCTTATCCCACTAGGTGGAGTCGGCTACATGGATCATACGACACCATTCCGCTCATTCGTTGATACATGTTCATGAGATTCGACAGAGTTTTACGCTGGCTGTCGGGGCCTAACACAACCCTTCTCCTTTATCCGGGCTTGGGACCGGCTATAAAACATAGGCGGAGTTAAAAATATCAAGTAAAAACCATCTAATATTGTCCAACTACCTGTGGCTGAGAGAGAACTTCTGATTTAACCCTTTTGTGAAATCAAACCTTAATCCTTCAAAAAGCTTTGGCTTCAAAGACATCAGTGAACTTAAATGATATCAAAGTAAAAAATTATTCAAATTGAATTTCCCCCTGATAAAATAGTATTATAACATTTTATAATTGTTTTGAATCATTTAATGCTCTTTTTGTAGCAATGATCTTTAACGGTAATATTATATGCATTTATATCGATAGATTTTATTTTCTATTTATAGTTTAAAATGTTATTGCGGTGCGAAATAAGAATTGAGTCTAATTGCTTTCCATTGAACATTTTCATAATGGAATATTTACGCATAGTTTTGGGCAGATATGGAGGGTTTGATTAAAAGTATACCAATAACCGAAAAAGTTTATATTGGGGGAGACCTTAATGGACATGTTGGTAAAGAGGCAGGACCACATGCAAGGGTTCATGGTGGTTTTGGTTTTGGGGAGTTGAATGAGGAAGGACAAACTATTATTGATTTTTTTTTAGCATACGACCTTAAGATTATCAACACTTGTTTTAGGAAGAGAGAGGAACATTTAATCACATACAAAAGTGGAACTCATAGGTCTCAAATCGATTTTTTCTTGACAAGAAATACTGATAAAAGACGTTGTACTAATTGCAAAGTAATTCCTGGGCATGGGGTGACTACACAACATAGATTGTTAGTTCTTGATGTGCAAATAAAATGTATAAAACCAAAATCCCGAACAGTTTTTGATCGAAAGATCAAGTGGTGGCAGTTAAAAGGGGAGAAGCGAAAGACTTTTAGAAGTTATTAGAGGAAAGTGTGTGAGAGTTAGAAGGAGATGCTAGTATCATGTGGAAGAATGTGGCAAAAAAGGTTGAAATGGTTGCTAAAGCCATTTTAGGAGAATCAAAAGGTTTTGGACCACGAGATAAGGAGACTTGGTGGTGGAATGAGGAGGTCCAAGAAAAGGTGCGTAATAAGAAGAATTGTTTCAAGGCGATACATTTGGACAATAGTTCTGACAATTGGGAAAAGTATCGTTTGGCGAAAAGGGAGGCTAAGAAGGCAGTTAGTGATGCTCGTGCTAAAGCATATGAGGGGTTTTATAAGGAGTTAGGGACAAAGGCTGGTGAACAAAGGATTTACAAGATTGCAAGGAATAAAGAGAAGGAGTCGAGAGATTTGGATCAAGTAAGATGCATAAAAAATGAAGTTGGCAAGGTTTTAGTTACTGAAGGAGATATTAAGAACAGATGGGAAGAGTATTTCTATAAGCTATTTAATGCTGGATGTGAAGGTTCCCATTGTGATTTGGAGGACTTGACAGTTAGCGAATGTGAGCTTAATAGGTCATTTTATCGTAGAATTAGAGTCTCGGAGGTTAGCGAAGCTCTTAAGAAAATGGAGAATGATAAAGCCGTTGGACCGGATGGTATACCGATTGAAGTTTGGAAATGTTTAGGAGAAAAAGGTGTGTTGTGGTTATGTAAACTATTTAATGAGATTTTACGGTCGAAAAAGATGCCTGATGATTGGAGATTAAGTACATTAGTTCCTATTTACAAAAATAAAGGGGATATTCAGAATTGTGCAAATTATAGAGGGATTAAACTTATGAGTCACACTATGAAATTATGGGAAAAAGTGATTGAGCATAGATTGAGAATGGAGACTAGTATTTCTGAGAGACAATTTGGGTTCATGCCAGGAAGATCCACTACAGAGGCGATTTATTTACTAAGGGGGATGATGGAGAAGTATCGAAGTAGGAGAAGAGACTTACATATGGCTTTCATTGACTTAGAGAAGGCGTATGATCGGGTACCAAGGGATGTACTTTGGAAAGCCTTGCAAAAGAAGAGGGTGAATGTTGCCTACATTAAGGTAATACAAGATATGTACGATGGGGCATTGACTAGGGTTAGGACACCCGGAGGTGAGACAACTGAATTTCCTATAGGAATTGGCCTACATCAAGGATCAGCTTTAAGCCCGTATCTATTTAACTTAGTTATCGATGCTATAACCGAGAGTATCACAGAGGAGGTACCTAAGTGCATGCTATTTGCGGATGATATAGTACTTTTAGCGGATTCAAGAGAAGAGATTAATACAAAATTGGAAATATGGAGAAATACGTTGGAGTCAAAGGGTTTTCGTTTAAGTAGGAATAAAACAGAATATATGCATAACAATTTCACAAATAAACAACTTAGAGACGATTTGAAAGTTAGGTTAGGGGAGGATATAATTCCTCAAGTGACAAAGTTTAAATATTTAGGATCAATTGTAAGACAAGATGGTGAGATTGATGACGATGTTAATCATAGAATTCAAGCTGGTTGGTGTAAGTGGAGGAAAGCCACTGGAGTTCTTTGTGATAGAAAAGTACCCAATAAAGTTAAAGGAAAATTCTATCGTACTGCTATAAGGCCAGCAGTGTTATATGGTAGTGAATGTTGGGCTATGAAGGGACAACATGAACGTAAAGTGGGGGTAGCCGAAATGAGGATGTTGAGATGGATGTGTGGTCATACAAGATTAGATAAGATTAGGAATGACCATATACGTGAACGAGTCGGAGTGGCTCCTATTAGTGAGAAAATGGTAGAGAATCGCTTGAGATGGTTTGGTCATGTTCAGAGAAGACCATTAGATGCGCCAGTAAGAAGAGTAGATCAAATAATCTGGAGTCCGATTAAAAGAGGGAGAGGGAGGCCAAGGCGGACACTTGGCGAACTAATAGAGCAAGATCTATTGGTGAATAATATACCGAAAGGTTTGGTTACTAATAGAGCGGAATGGCGTCGTATGATCCATATAGCCGACCCCACCTAGTGGGATAAGGCTTTGTTGTTGTTGTTGAAGTTTTAGTTAATCTCATTGTTGCGATATTTTTATTTTATAATGATAATAATAAATAATTCATGTTTGTTATGATTAATAGGGTTGTTCGCGAATAGACTTGACCTGTGAATAAATCCGAGTCGGATGGGTTCGAGTTATGTTGGGTTGGAGCGATTAAGAGGAATAAATCTGACCTGGGTCGCGTTGGGTGACCCAACCATCCATTTCTCTTTTTTATCTTTTTTACTTTTTATATTATTTAATATAAAAAATAATATTTAATATCTATTTGAGAACATAGCGAGTCCAAATGTTTCAAACCAGACATTGATAAGGAGGCCACATTTTGCAGTGAACCTAAAATGCACACTTAAAAGGAGCATCCACATCTCAGTACTATTTAAAGAAATGAATGTATCAGTTTCAAACCATCTAAAACTCAGCCCAATAACAAGATATTGAAAGTAACCTCTTGTCATGAATTAATTTTTCTGACCTTTTCTTTTGTAATAATTCAAAACTCAGCTTCATTTGTATTCATAATTGTACTGCTAGTTTCATTTTAACACTCTCAAACAAGGCAAGTGGAACTAATAGCAATATTTCAAAGAAAAGATATTACCTTGACATTGCGATCATTTTCAGTGGCTGAAGAAATCTCATGATCAATAAATATACCCGTGGATTCTCTTGATCATTTCTTATGAGCCTTAGAAGATAATTTGGTCACAGAAATCTCCCCTGAGACTGTCCAACCTAGATGGAAACAACAATGTATCAGGGTAACTATGCAAGTTTGAACAAGGAGCACGAAAGCCCAGTGAAACAAACACAGCATTAACAATAAAAAAATTAATAGGGTTAAGGATGCACTTCTTTTAGAAAAGGATCATTTAATAAAGAAATACCTGTCCGAATTGCACAAGCAATAAGAAAAACTTTATGCGATGCACATTGCGACAAAAAAAATTGGGGTAGATACAAGCCACACGAATTGTTATAGTTGCAACCCCATATATCATATTGATAACAATGAATGCCATTGAAAACACCATGTAAATACAATGGCAATACTACTCTAAATAATCATATTGCACAGTGCAAGGTTACATTCTAACATATATAGATTATATTAACGAAGTTTTAGCCTAGATGAACATGATCCCTCTAGGTATTAAAGATAAGTAAGTTCTGTATTCAGCACTATGTGTTTGGTGAAGATTGATATTCATATGTACCAATTTCCTCAATCTATCCTATTTAACTAAGTTTTGAAATGGAAGGAAAATGAGAAGACCAAATATGTCAACTATCTACCTTATAGACAACTTCTTCCCATAAATTCTAAGCCTCAGACAAAGAGGAGAACCACAAGCCGATCAAGATAAATGAGGTGGTTTTGCTCGCATGAACTTATTTGTATTTGTTGTGTGATTAGTCCTCTTTCATCCCCCTCAAAGCGAGTTGACCTCTTCTCTTCTCTCGTGATACAATACGAGAACTTTGTGTATGGTGCAAATGTTTTTTTTCTCCTACCGTCCTACCTTAATCTAGAACACAAAAAATAAAATCCACTATAGACATTGTAATATCTAGAAGTACAAAAAACCTCCACACGTTTTATAATTAACTCCGTCAAGACGCAGCGACATAAAAATGCAAGAAACTCAAAAGATGCCACAAAAATATGACAACATTTGTTCATGATGCATGTTACGGGTCACATTGGGTAAGAAGTCAAACTAAAAGATGCAAATGAGAAGTCTGACACCATTACACTCTCCAGATTCCTGAGTTCATGTCTATTTTTCTCCTTCCATTTGAGATATTGGAAGAAGAAAGGCCAAAATCTATTCGAAAAAAACTGTAAATATGGAAATTATAATCCTGTGATTATTACTTCTCTTCACAATTTTCAATCGCCGGATGGGAGGTACACCCTATGGAAGCTTCTCATAGTGAGTTTCTTCCTGCAAGTGGGACATTTCTTCTGTGCCTTAATGGAAACTTTGATGCAAGCTTGACAGAAAATATGGCCGCAATTCGTAGAACAAGCCTCTGAAAATGGGCTCAAACAGATGGGGCAGTCGAGGGATGGTTCCTTTGACACAGACAACGCCTCTGAATTCCCCATCTATCATGCATAATGCAAGAAAATGTCAATATAGCTTCAGAAATGAGATAACTATAAAAGTGAATAGAACAAATATGTATAGTAAATATCAGAATCAATCATTTAAGTTCTTAGCTTTCCTTGAAAGAGGATACTATAAATGTAATAATTCAAAACTCAGCTTCATTTGTATTCATAATTGTTCATACTTCTAGTTTCATTTTAACACTCTCAAACAAGGCAAGTGGAACTAATATCACAATACAACAACAACAACAACAACAACAAAGCCTTATCCCACTAAGTGGGGTCGGCTACATGGATTATACGACTTCGTTGATCCATGTTCATGATATTCGACAGGGTTTTACGCTGGCTGTCGGGGCCTAACACAACCCTCCTCTTTTATCCGGGCTTGGGACCGGCTATAAAACATAGGCGGGGAACTAATATCACAATATTTCAAAGAAAAGATATTACCTTGACATTGTGATCATTTTCAGTGGCTGAAGAAATCTCATGATCAATAAATATACCCATGGATTCTCTTGATCGTTTCTTATGAGTTTCAGAAGATAATTTGGTCACAGAAATCTCCCCTGAGACTGTACAACCTAGATGGAAACAACAATGCATCAGGGTAACTATGCAAGTTTGAACAAGGAGCACGAAAGCCCAGTGAAACAAACACAGCATTAACAATAAACAATTTAATAGGGTTAAGGATGCACTTCTTTTAGAAAAGGACCATTTAATAAAGAAATACCTGTCCGAATTGCACAAGCAATAAGAAAAACTTTATGCGATGCACATTGCGACAAAAAAACATGGGGTAGATACAAGCCACACGAATTGTTATAGTTGCAACCCCATATATCATATTGATAACAATGAATGCCATTGAAACAACCATGTAAATACAATGGCAATACTACTCTAAATAATCATATTGCACAGTGCAAGGTTATATTCTAACGTATATAGATCATATTAACCAAGTTTTAGCCTAGATGAACATGATCCCTCTAGGTATTAAAGATAAGTAAGTTCTGTATTCAGCACTGTGTTTGGTGAAGATTAACTAACTTTTGAAATGGAAGGAAAAATGAGAAGACCAGATATGTCGACTATCTACCTTATAGACAACTTCTTCCCATAAATTCTAAACCTCAGACAAAGAGGAGAACCACAAGCCGATCAAGAAAAATGAGGTGGTTTTGCTCGGGTGCACTTATTTGTATTTGTTGTGTGATTAGTCCTCTGTGATCCCCCTCAAAGCGAGTTGACCTCTTCTCTTCTCTCGTGATACAATATGAGAACTTTGTGTATGGTGCAAATGTTTTTTCCTCCTACCGTCCTACCTTAATCTAGAACACACAAAATAAAATCCACTATAGACATTGTAATATCTAGAAGTACAAAAAACCTCCACACGTTTTATAATAAATGTGAAGCAATATTTTAACATAGTACAAAAAACTCCGCCTATGTTTTATAGTCGGTCCCAAGCCCGGATAAAAGGAGGAGGGTTGTGTTAGGCCCCGACAGCCAGCGTAAAATCCTGTCGAATCTCATGAACATGGATCAACGAATTGGCGTCGTATGACCCATGTAGCCGACCCCACCTAGTGGGATAAGGCTTTGTTGTTGTTGTTGTAGTATAAAATGAGGATCGAGATGTGTGAATAACCTGATTGATTTGCAGGGGATTCTGTCACAGCTTCCAAAACTACTACCGCAGGATCCATCACCCTACGACTAGTCTTTGCCTAAACCATTTAAAAAATGAAACATGATCAACCAAAACTTGGGTGAAGGTTTAGTGCAAACATTCTACCTTGGTTTCTCCAAAACATAAGGTTGGTATGTCAAGTTATAATTTGTAGTGTGCCAAAGGCAGAAGAAATTAACACCAGATTGATGTACAAAAAAGACAACTCTTGCTCATATAATTGCCATGTGTTCTGACTATGCAACTAGTGACACTTGAAGTTAGAGTGTAAATAGCTATAGATAGCAAGAAATGTCAACCGATAACCAAGTAGAAAAAAATCCAAAAGAAAACCTGAGGAATCATTCCGCCTCCCAATGTAAAATCTAAAAACTCTTGTGAGAAAACATGATCTTTGTATAAATCTTCGATAGAGAACTGTTCATCCCCAAAATCAAACAAACCTAAAATAGACAACAAAACAGTAAGATCGTCAATATCTACTAATCTACGACCAAAAATCCTAAACACGAACAGCTATGACGGCAATCTGAATATTCGTAAACGCAAAACAATTTCTTTGTTCGAGAAGAAAACAAGACCGTTTAACGTACCAGAGAAATCCGAAACGAAATCCATGCAAATTTCCTTGGAGACAAAGGAAACAATCCGCGTGCGTTGTGGTCAGAGGCGTCGCCGTCCGCCGGAATACGAAATAAATAGGAAGTAAGCAAACATTGTATTTATTACTATTTTATTGACGTCTTTATTACTATTTATTTATTACTGATAGTCACTAATTTATTATTGTCTGCAACACGAGGATTTTCCTTCTAGTTTTATATTAAACTTAAATGATATCAAAGTAAAAAATTATTCAAATTGAATTTCCCCCTGATAAAATAGTATTATAACATCATTTTATAATTGTTTTGAATCATTTAATGCTCTTTTTGTAGCAATGATCTTTAACGGTAATATTATATGCATTTATATCGATAGATTTTATTTTCTATTTATAGTTTAAAATGTTATTGCGGTGCGAAATAAGAATTGAGTCGGATTGCTTTCCATTGAATATTTTCATAATGAAACATTTACGCATGAAGTTTTAGTTAATCTCATTATTGCGATATTTTTATTTTATAATATAATAATAAATAATTCATGTTTGTTATGATTATAAATTTGATCTGTGAACAAATTCGAGTCGGGGGTCGGGAGTAAATCCGACCCATCGGTCCGGTGACATAACCACCCTTTTTTTTATCTTTTTTACTTTTTATATTATTTAATATAAACAATATTATTTAATATAAAAAATATTATTTAATATCTATTTGAGAATATAGCGAGTCCAAATGTTTCAAACCAGACATAGATAAGGAGGCCACGTTTTGCAGTGAACCTAAAATGCACACTTAAAGAGGAGAATCCACATCTCAGTACTATTTAAAGAAATGAATGTATGAGTTACAAACCATCTTAAACTCTTAGCCCAATAACAAGATATTGAAAGTAACCTCTTGTCATGAACTAATCTTTCTGACCTTTTTCTTTCGAATAACATGAAGGGGTCCCCCATTGTCGACATTTCGAAGTTTGAGGTTCTCTGGATCATGCCTTGTGGTAATGGTACAGTGGGAGTCTAACAATAATAAAATACACCATTAATGGGTGCATGATAATGTCCAAGGAACTACACAATAAAGAAGTTTATCAGGGAAAACTTCTGTTAGATATAACATTGCATGAAATTAAATCTGATATCCACAACGATGCTGCTATCAACCATCCTGGTGATGCTTTCTGCATTTTGGGACATGTATTTGGTCATGTAATCTCATGAGTAATCCTTGAAATGTCTATAGTAAATACAAACACAAAGATTAAGAGTGACACGAACACATGCTTATATCTGTGAATTAAAGTGGGACTTCCAATGAGAAAAGCTAAGCAGAAGAGGAATGAAGCCACTAGGCAAAAATTGCAGGAGCGTGCTCTTCTAGATGAAGAATCTGATAATGGGACGGCCTGGCAGAAAAATACAAGGACAACATAGAATTATCTTTACTCATAAAATGAGACACTGTTAACTTGTATTGACTAAAAACTCACAAAAAAATAGAAAGAAAATTGATCGCAAAACAATTTCCATTTCAATAATTTTTGTAAGAACTGTTTAAGTCATTCATCACCATAAGTAGCATCAGTGCTAAATAAGAATCAATGTCCATCATCCACATTAGTTGTTTTGTTAGCAATCTGAAAAACAAATCAAGAAGTGAAACATAAAAGCACAACTAATGTCTATTTTTGTTGGGAAAAATGCTAAATTGATTGTTGCAAAATTATTATTTTTTAAATGCGCATAATAATAATGGGATGATGGCAATAATATAAAGAAATTAAATCAGACCAAAGACGCAAAGGATTAACATGGAAAACCTCTCAACGTGAGAGGAAAAAATAACGGAAGAAAGAAGCAATTCTTCCACTATGAAATAATAATAAGTTACAAAATATCTTCTCTGAACTACGCAGAGGAATAGAATAATAATCTTAAGAATTAATATTGGATGCCACAGAATAAATATCTCTCGCACTAAGGATAAAAGTCAGAAAGATCTCACCGGAATATGAGGAATAGATGAGAAGGTTGCTGAGAAGTAATACTTGAAGTTTCGTTGAAAACGAATAAGAACTCGTTCCCTAATCGAACCCTGAAGTTCTCTTCTCTCTCTTCTCTTTTTTCTCTCTCTCGGTGGCTATTCGTCCTTCGTCGAGCGCTATATCTTCTTCAAGATGTGTACACCTTCGGATTTTATAGCATCAAGAGATGTACTCCAACTTGATTTGCACTTCATCTATGATTGGTTTTCCAAACCAATTCAATATCTTCTTTTCTTTTTATCTACTCCTAATTCGACTCGCATAGGTAAGAAACATCCAACAAACTTCCCCTTCTTGTATATGCAAAGGAATCCATCAAGCATGCATGCTTCCTGCAGAACTTGGTCTTCTCTCTTGGTAGAGGCTTCGTCATCATATCTGACGTATTCTTATCAGTATGGATCTTGCGAAGAAAGAATTTCTTCTTTTTCGTTTCGTCACAAATCCAGTGATATCGGACATCAATGTGCTTGGACTTAGAGTGAAAACTAGAATGATTACTCAAATGTATCGCACTCTGATTTATCACAGTGAATAATATACTTCTTCTGCGACAAATCTAAATCCCTCAAAAACTGTCTCATCCACAGAATTTCCTTACCTGCTTCAGTAGCTGCGATATATTATGCTTCAGTCGTTGATTTTGTCATGAGATTGCTACTCATGCGAATGTCATCAAGTAACCAGAAGTTAACTTTAGACTATCAATATCTCCTGCCATGTCAGCGTCAGTAAACCCTTCCAACACTAGTTCGGCGTTCCCGAAATATAGACATATATTAGACGTGCCTCGAAGATATCTGAGAATCCACTTGACTGCATCACAATGTTCTCTATCAGGATTTGATGGGAATCGACTCACCATATGGGACGTTCTTCATCTTTTGCTTCTCGGTTTTGCTCTTCGGACACTGTGTAGAACTCAACTTGAAGTGACTTGCATGTGGTGATATAACTGTCTTTGCATTCTTTATGTTGAACCTTTTCAAGACTTTATCAATGTACGTTTCTTGCACTGCTCTCGGTCACGGGTGATCCTCGTGCCAAGGATATTCGTTACTGCGCCTAGGTCTTTCATGGAAAAGCATTTACTCAACTCCTATTTTAATATGTCAATCTTGCTTTTATCTTGACCTACAATAAGCATGTCATCAACATATAACCACAGTATAATAAAATCATTATGTGAAAAATATTTCACGAAGACACAATGATCTGATCTGGTCTTATTATATCCTTGCTACGTCATCAACGACTCAAACTTCTTGTACCACTGACGAGGTGTCTGTTTGAGTCCATATAAGTTTTTTTGCAATTTACACACCAGATTTTCTTTTCCTTTCTTTTGGAAATCTTCTGGTTGTTCTATGTAAATCTCTTCTTCCAAGTCACCATGGAGAAAAATTGTCTTGACATCTAACTGTTGAATTTTTAGGTCCTTGGTAGCAGTTAATCCAAGAACCACTCGAATTGATGACATTTTGACCACTGATGAAAATATCTCATCAAAATCAATTCATTTCTTCTGACTGAGCCCCTTGACAACTAATCTTGCCTTGTATTTTGGGTGTGGATTATTCTCTTCACTCTTCAGTCGAAACACACAATTGTTCTTGAGTGACATCTTCCCTTTAGGAAGCTTCACCAGTTTGTAAGTGTTGTTCTCATGCAGAGATTGCATCTCGTTCTGCATGTCTTTCATCCACTCATCCTTCATGTGTCATCACTATCTTGACTATTCGAAGGTATATCTAAATTATGTGAGCTACTATCATCTTGATCAGCTTCTGGAATAATGTCATCTTTTGTCGGTGCATCAACTGAACTCGGTTCGGCTAGATAATTAGTGAAGATAGTTGGTTTGTGTTCCATGAACACAACATCTCTGCTTCTGATAACCTTCCTGTTAACAGGATCCCAATGTCTGTAGCCAACTTCTTCACCTCCATATTCGAGGAAGATATATTCTTTCGATTTGCTGTCAAGTTTTGATCGCTCATCACTGGGGATGTGAACAACGGCTCTGCAACCAAACACTCTAATATGCTTGTACGAAACACCCTTCCCTGACCAAACTTTCAAAGGTATGTCACCATCCAGAGGTACTGATATTGAGTGGTTGATCAGTTCAATTGTAGTCATAATTGCTTCACCCCAAAATCTCTTCGATAACTTGGCATGTAGAAGCATACATCTGACATGTTCCTCGATTGTTCTTTTCATCCTCTCAGCAATACCATTTTTCTGAGGAGTCTTGGGAACTGTCTTCTCAAGACTGATGTCATAGGTATTGTAGTATTCTTCAAAAGGTCCTCTGTATTCGCCGACATTGTCTGCTCGAATACATTTGAGCTTCTTGCCAGTTTCTCTTTCGACTTTGGCATGAAACTTCTTGAACTCTGTCAACACCTGATTTTTGTGTACTATAGAAAAAGCCCAGACTCTTCTAGAATGGTCATCAATAAATGTAACAAAATAAAGAGTACCACCTAGAGTTTTATCATTCATATAGTAGACATCAGTATGGACCAAATCAGGTACATGCGAATTTCTAGAAGGAGAAGTTCTATTAAATGTAAGCAATGAACACATACGTCAAGTGAAATGTCTTTCATACCTGGTAGCAGATTTTGTTAAGGTAATATCTGAAGTCCTTTCTCACCTATGTGACCAAGCCGCTTGTGTCATAACTCAGAGGATGACATCTCTTGAGTCGTGTTTATCTTCTCGGTGCAGTGTTGTGTTTCAGTCTTGTAGAGTGTACCATTTTTGTTTTCTTTCGTCAGTAGGAGTGAACCTCGCTTGAGTTTCCACACTCCCCTTTGAAGTTGCTCTCATAGTCGTCGTCGTCTAATTTTTCAACTGAAATTAGATTGAGATGGATCTCTAGTACATGTCTAGCACAATCTTGCATCCTGTGTTGGTCTTCAACTGAATGTCTTCAACGCCAGCAATTTGGGACTCCAACTTGTTCCCCATATTTACTAACCCGAATGCTCCTTCTCCGTATGTTGAGAATACATCTCTGCGAGGGGTAACATGGAATGAAGCTGCAGTGTCTAAGATCCACACTGAATCTTAACTCACAACATTGACACCATCTTCTTCCTCTTCCTGAGTAAGAAAGTATACATCATCTGATATAGCCACTCCAACGTTATTTCCACCACTGCCCTTCTTCTCTTTTTCAGCATCTTCAGACCCTTCATGTGATTGATCACGCTTTAATTTTCTACACTCCTTTTTGAAGTGCCCTGGCTTACCATAATGGTAACAGGTGACTTGTTTTCTGGACTTCGACTTGCCTCTTGACTTTGATCTATCGTGGCCGTGAGAGTTTCTCTGTTTGTTTCTCCCACGATCTTCCACGATGAATGCCTCTGATTTATTGTTGAGATTCTGCTCTTACCTTCTCGTTTCTTTATTGAACAAACTATCCTTAATAGTTTCTAAAGATAGTTATCCACCTGAAGCAGAGTTGTTCATAGAGATAACTAGTGTTTCCCAACTATCAAGTAATGAGCTCAGTAGTAGTAGTGCTTAGATCTCATCTTCAAACTCGATATTTATTGAGACAACTTGTTAATCAATTCTTGAAAACTGTCAAGATGTTCTACAATAGGCCATCCTTGTACTTCAGCTTAACAAGTTTCTTCATCAATAGGACTTTATTCTACGACGATTTGCGCTCATACATTTCTTGCAATTTTTTTCACATTTCATCGGGTTCATCAATATTGGTAATACGATGAAACACCTTGTCATCGACCCATTGTCGGATTTGTGCGACTGCCTTGGTCTTAATCCTCCTCCACTTTTTAACATTCATGTCATCGGGCTTTGAAGCATCCTCGGGCTCTGCAGCATCACCTTCGATTGGATCATAAAGGTCCTTGCAGTTTAGGTAGTCCTTCATCCGAGGCTTCCAGATAGAATAATTTGTACCTGTGAACACAGGCATCCGACTAGGGGCATTATCGTTCTCTATTATAATGTGCACTTTCCTGACCAGGTTTTGATATCACTGTTGGGAAAAAAGGCTGAACTGATAGTTGCAAAATTATCTTCTTTTTCCATTTTAATGCGCACAATAATAATGGAATGATGTCAATAATATAAATAAATTAAATTAGATCAAAGACGCAAAGAATTAACGTAGAAAACATCTCAACGTGAGAGGAAAAAACCACGGAAGCAAGGAGCAATTCTTTCATTATGAAATAATAGTAGATTACAAAATATCTTCTTTGAACTATGCAGAGGAATAGAATAATAATCTCAAGAATTAATCTTGGATGCCACAGAATAAATATCTCTCGGAACTAAGGATAAAAGTCAGAAAGATTTCACCGAAATATAAGGAATAAATGAGAAGGCTGCTGAGAAGTAATGCCTGAAGTTTCGTTGAAAAGGATAAGAACTCGTTCCCAAATCGAACCCCGAAGTTCTCTTCTCTCTTTTCTCTTTTTTCTCTCTCTCAGTGGCTATTCATCCTTCGCCGAGCGTTGTATCTTCTTCAAGACGTGTACACCTTCGGATTTTATAGCATCAAGAGATGTACTCCAACTTGATTTGCACTTCATCTACGATTGGTTTTCCAAACCAATTCAATTTCTTCTTTTCTTTTTTTTCTAGTCCTAATTCGACTCGCAGGTAAGAAACGTCCAACAACTTTTCACATGCATCTTGAAAGGAGAAAGAACAAATTCCCATTCTACATCTATTCTTAGAAAAAAAAATCGAGTCACGATCCAAATACCAATGTATGAAGTCCATAAGTCTAAGAAATCTCCAGCTTAATTGAGGGCATCCGCACGACTCATATTTGAGTCCACATGAAGAAATGCATGAAGAAAAATAAGACAGGGACGCCAGCATCACCAAGAAAAGAAATGTCTAGTAGGTTGAATAAGGTCAAACTCTCGACGACAGAGATTGAAACAAAAAATGAAATTAAAAATCGAGCAACAAAGAAAAAAAAAGCAAATATGCACAAACCAAAGGCTAAATGCAATCAACTTCTTACGAAATTCGGCATATTCATCTTTCTTCACTAGGAACCCTACATCATCTTTCTTCACTAGGAACCCTACATCAACCTGTAAAAACAGATGAAACCCAGAGCAAATGAATAAAAAATAACAGATCATTAAGCCCCAACACCCAAGTAGGGACAATAGCTAGTGTTAGACAAGAAAAAGGCAAGTGTACTAAGTAGATTACGACAAGAAATTTAGATGAACACTCGTGAAGGGAGAAGGGAAGAAAAAGGAGGAAGGAACATAATTTTTCCAGGTTGAAATAAAATAGCACAAAAGGAGGATAATGGAGGGAAAAAATGAAGATTCTCTCTCATTTTTCTCCTTTAAATTTTATCCAAACAAGAAAAAAAAATTTTCCCTTCTCCTTTTTCTCTTTACCTTCTATTCACCTCAATCCAAACATACTGTTACACTGTGTTTGGATGAACACTAATTAAGGGGAAGGGAAGAGAATGAGGAGGGAGGAAATGTGAGGGAAGGGAAGAGAACTTTTACACCCCAATTTAGGGTTAAAAACAAAATAACACAAAAGGAGGGGAATGGAGGGAAAAATTGGATTTTTCCCTCCTTTAAAATTTTATCCAAACAAGGGGAAATTTTTTTCCCTTCCCCTCCCCCTCCCCCTCCCCCTCCCCCTCCCCCTCCCCCTCTTTATCCTTCATTCACTGCAATCCAAACATAGTGTAACACATTAACGGTCAAAAAGTAAATAAAGGTCAAATTTTTTTATCAATTGAGGGAGATCTCTGAAGAAGAAATAAATGCACATTAACTTGCAAAATCATGACTGGGGTTTAGGATTTGGCCACGGGACTTCCTCGTCAAAAAGCGGAGTGAAGATCGTCGAGTACTCGAGGGAGGGAGGGAAAGCGCCTGTGTTTATGCTCGAGAGAGACTAATCAAGGGGCTGTTTGGTAAGGTAGGGGGTTCATGAGTGGGGTTGTACCCGACCCGTAAATAAATTTGATTCATCCCAATTAAATTTGATCGGTCGGCATCAAGAGTGTTGGATCCAACCCGACCGGATTTTTATATTCTTTTTTACTATTTTTATATTTTACTTAATATAAAAAATATTATTTAATATTATTTTAAAAACATAAAATAAGTTTTTTGGCTATTTAATATTATTTTTGTACTTAAATTATTTTATTTCAATTTTTGTAAAAAATTTAAATCAAATATAAGCTTAAGTTTGAATAAAAATAAAGTAAAAAGTTCGAGTCGATCGGGTTGGACCGACTCGGGTTGGAAAAATCCAACTCGTACCCGACCCGACTTGATCAAAATTGGTTTGGATTAGGTCGAGTCATCGAGTTCACGAGTTGATCCAACCTGATGAACACCCCTAATAACAGGTTACAATGTCCCAGGGACAATAATAAAAATGTAAAGAACATTTTTGTTCCATGTATTTTATATTTATATAAAAGTTTTGAAAAAAAATAAAAATGTTAGTTCTCTTTTGTTCTCACTCATGTCAAGAAACTAAAATCTTTCTTTTTCAATTTTCAAAGCAAAAAAGCATCTATTTGACAAAAACATTTCTTGTCTCTTCCCTTGACCTTATTTGAGGGGTGTTTGGATAAATGAACGAGAACAAAGACTTTATCCCCATTTTGTTTCCATATCAAACACTCCTTAGGCGTTGTTTGGTTGCAGGTTAGGAGGTGGATTAATGAGATATTCATATCGGAATAGAGCCAAACAAGCAGTAGATTAGGATTAACAGTAGACAAGCTATGCAAGGGTCACAATGAGTGTTTAATCTTGTCGGACGATTATTTTTCGAGTTTTTGTATTCTACACCTTTGATAGATTACGGATAGTTCACTGGCAACGCAAATAATCCATTCGTATATGTGGGTTACAAAACATTGACCCTGGATTAAAAGTTTGGCATCCAAACGGCACCTAAGGTGCTATTTGGATGTAGATTAAAAAGGCATGGAATTATGTCTATTCTTCCTTCCAAAAAGAATACGATAAGTCACAAACTTTCATTGTTTACAAGGTTAAATTTTTTTAAAATGTCAACTCTACCCTTTGTACTTTTTGACAAATAAAACGGACGGTTGGCTCTAACCCAGAGAATATTCTCATATTCCCTTAGTTAACCCTTAACCAAACGCCGCCTAAAGTGTTCAAACTTAAAATTAAAGTATCTTTGTGGGTAGGTCCCACTGAGTAATGACCCATGACAGGTACTAAAATATGATTATACTAAGGGGGCATTTGGTTTTCTTCTTTTGACGTTCCGGTGTATTCTTCAATTCCTTGGAAATTAATTACCTAGAATCACATTCCTATAATGATGTGTTTGGTTAGATTAGAATATAAAATAATTATAATAAATAAATAGAAAAGATGTTCACTGCGACTTACAACCTTCATGCAAGATGTAACACCCCCAGTCCAATCAAGATATTGTTCGCTTTGGACTTATTGATCCGTACGAATTTAAAATGCATCTTGATAGGTGAAAGAGGTAGCTACATATAAGTCAATGATCACCTCCGTATTTTGCCCATGTGAGACTATTCAATGAGTCCTTAGACCTCAGGTCGTTACACAAGATCCTTCCACCTGGCCACCCTTGTCTTCCTTGACCCTTGTATGTTATACATCTCTCAGCGTTCCCCTTGTCTCGATTAGCTGAACCGAATTATCCGATTCAATTTCGGTTCGATTAACAGATAACAAATTTGTTAACCGAATCCAATTGGTCGGTTACGGATAAGTAACCAAAAATTCAGTTAAAAATGAATTAACCGATATTTAATTTTTATGTATTTTTTGTAGTATTTTGTTGTAAAAAACTTATTGCATGTATATGGATTTATATTTTTTGTTTAATGACATTTGTATCCTAATTATTTAATAATTTGTATCTAATTACCTTGTTAAAATTTGATATTTAACTCTTATTTTGAAAATAATAAATTTTTACTTTAATATATTTACATATTTTGTGACTTTTATAATAACATCTTTTTTAGTTTTTAATTTTCGGTTAAAATGGTGAATTCACTGAACCAAATTGATTTTTTCGGTTAACTGATTTTCTTGTCTAGTTAATAGTTAAACTTTTTTGGTCGATTCGGTTAATTAACCGAACCAACCAATGCTTACTCGACAAGTAAAAATTGGAAGAAAAAGAAAGAAAAGAACACACTGAATGAAAGCACATGATATACGAGTTGAGAATAAATCACTTCATTATTCTGTAACATTTTTATGCTACAGTGTTACAACCAATAGGAACATGCATCCGTTATGGTTTAAGAGATAGAGATATCATTTAATGTTGATAATGAACCGATTTAGGGAGCATAATAACTAAGAGATGAATTTAATGAACTCTACTAGATTGCATCTAGTATACATATGAGATTATGACCTATCTAACCCACTTATGAGATTATGATCATGTCAGCAATTGATTGTAATATCTTTTTTTGTAGGCAAAGTTTATTATTTAATTATTTTTTCTCAAGCTTCGAAGTAATTATGACTTAGTAGGTTAAAATTTTTTATTTTATTTCTTTTATTAATACTTAAAGTTGGTTAACAATTTCTATGCATATATAAAATCGAATTCACAAAAACTTTTTTGTTTTTTAGATGGGTCAAGTACATGTTGGGAAATCCAACCCGACTCAATCCGGCCAACCCAATGATTCGACTTTTTTTATTTTATTTTTTATTTAATTCTAAGATTATATTTGATTTAAAACTAAAAATATTAAAACAATATTTTAAGTGAAAATTTTAATTTAATATTAGGAAAAATTTTATTGATATAAAAAAGGTAAGAAAAAAGTTTTTAAAAAAAGGAAAAAAAAGTGTTTAGGTGATCCGACCTAACTCGAAACTAGAAATGGTTGGATTGGATTTCCTCGAAATGATTCCAAGCTGAGTTTATCCAAAGAATAGGTCCAACCCTAGCCTAAATATTCCTATTAATCATAACAAGGGTTTTATGAATTTTGTATTATTATAATTATAAAATAAAATATCACAATAATGAGATCAATTAAAACTTCATTTGAATTTATAAATTCAATGGACAGAAATCAAATTCAGTTCCTATTTAGCAACATAATAACATTTTAACTATAAATATAAAACTATATATGAAATTTAAATATAATATTTATAAATGGAGCATTAAATAATTTAAAACAATTATAAAATTTTATAGTCTATTTTATTAGGTGAAAATTTAATTTTAATAATCTTTTTATTTTGATATTATTTAAATTAATATAAAGCCAAAAAATTTTCTTGCCGTAGACAATAATAAATTAGTCATGGTTAGTAATAATAAATAGTAATAAATATGTGAATAAAATAGTAATAAAACATCATAATATTGTTTTGATATCGTTTAAATTTAATAGTAAATTAGGCGGAATAATCTCATCCTGCAAAAGAGTAATAAATTAGCGACATCAATAATAAATAAATAGTCATGAATACGTCGATAATAAATAAATAATACTTAATACCATGTCTAGGAATGACACCTAATAGAGAGAGATGAAAGTGGAGATATGCAAGGATTTGGGTAGATTACACGATTGGTCCCTCAACTTTGAGTCATTTTCAAATCAGTCCCTTAACTTCAATTTCTAGCTCGTCCTCCATTTTCAATTTTCTTGTGCGATTAGTCCTCCTGATCGGTGATAGTGAGTTTCCTGATTACTTTGCATACGCAGTGTCTTTCTCTGTCATTCATGTCATTAAGTTGTCCACATTAGATCCTTTTCCCATTAAAATATATTATTAAAAATAAAAAATAAAAAAATTGAGGTCGGCCCGAAGGGGCTGGTGTGCGTGATGGAGAGGGTCACTCCCCTCTTCTCCCTCACACGCGTCTGTCACAGGATCACTCTCGGACACTAGACCACGTGCGGCGACTAAGCGAAAAGGCACCTAACCAAGCCTGTTTTGAATGGCAACAGAAGTTTTATGATCGAGACGACTATGCCAAGAGTCGCTCTTATAGGCATTCAATCACGAACATTACTAGAGTATTGGACTACTCGTCATAGGTCCGTGGCATTAATGCGTTGCGGCGCTAATGAAGGCGCTTGGGCGCTTAAAGTCCGAAGGAGCGACGAAGGGTCCACAGGACGCCATGAAGGGACACCGATGTGGGTTGCCACCCCACACTCAAGGTCATGACACTAGAATTAAAGGAAAGCTTACTTGTATTCAATATGATGAAACATAACAAACAATTGGACCTCGGAAGGCACTAGTGAACTCCTCCCAGTGTACCGTAGGTATAGGAGTCTTATTACATATTGAAGATGCAAAAGACGTACCCTACGGGAATGTCACCTACTTGGCCATATATATGGACGGCTTTACAAGATAAATGCCCTAAGGGCGGATAACTTGGTACTCCACAATATTACGCAGTGCGGGACGGTTGCATGTGTTCCATGATTTCGGCACTGAGCGGCCAGGAGCTATAAGCTGAGCGACACTGATGCCGCGAGGTTTCACGCTTCGTGTCACGAGAAAATGCCCCGTGACATTCTCTCCCACCAACGACAGCGACGCCCCCGATGTCGTTGTCCGGGCTTCCTCGGAGCTTTTGTCTTCAATCTTGACTTCGCCTGTCTCATTTAATTCTGTCTTCTTTGCCTTGACTTCAACTTCACCAGCATCACGCAATACCAGGAATGCCCGCTCCTTGGGGTCTCGCTGAGGACTCCTCCCTCAGGTCTGCTTCGCTTGCTGATGCTTCGTCCAATATGTGGTCATCACTTGTGCTGCGCCAATGGAGTCCGTCATGTGCGGTCTAACTTCATCAAGCAACTATCCGTTCATCAAGTCTCTGTTGGATTCACTTCTCTTCGACTTGCGCAGCGTCAACTTGTGTAGTTTGGCTTTTTTGGGAGTGAAACAACTCTTGTATGCTTTCAGGAATAGCTCGGAAAAGAGTTGCTCCAGGGTCGTGCAGAACACGATGAAGAGTCTCGTCATTCGACCTGCATGACTTAACTCGATGTCTTTATGTTGCGGGTGGCCGCAACACAAGGTCTCCCTTCCGCTGAATGCGAAGTACGGGACCATCTCACCCTCGATGGTCATTCTTGAATTTTGACGGCTTGAAACAGCACAAGCTCTTTGATGTCGGCGCTTGTAGCTTGTCTGCTTCGGGTGCTTCAGGTCGCTATAATGAGCGACAAAAGTCTTCCCACGGATGTTTCGGTGATCACCTGATGTTTCGACAGTCTTGAGGCGGGACAAGGTTCATCGATGTAACAATCCATGCCTTGTTCATTCCGAGTCGCCATAGTGGGCGATGAGAGTCATCTCACATTCCCTTGTGGTTCAACTCACTGTCTCCAAGTTGCAGATGGCTGCAACATGGAGTCCTTCATCCGTCGAGTATTGAGGGCGGCTCCACCTTCCTCCTTGGTGGACATAAGACATCTCGACGATTTGCGGTGGAATAAGATTCTTTGATATAACATTCCGCACCTTGTCCACTCCCAGTCGCTATAGTGAGCGACGATGAGAGTCTCCCCTCATGTGCCTGTGGTTCGACTCGATTCTCCTGCTTCGTTGGGCGATCTTTGTCTTTGGCATAAGTAGCTTCCTCCTTGCGATTTGAGCTTCTCTCCCCCACCATTGCCCTTGCCCAAGGGCTTTGGTGGCATGGCACTTGTCACGATTGACTCGGCAGCGATGACTAGTGAGCGGAGATTGGGCGATCCTGACGTTTCAACTCCTCCGTAGTCCAAAGCTTCTAACCCCTCTGCTTGAAGAACACCGACATTGGGTCTTCATCCTCCTGGGAACACTGTAGACGGAGCTCGGTGATTCCTTTCACTTCCTCCTTCAACATGTCCATCTGGCCGATGCTGAACAATGCGATATTGACCTCCAATCCCAACTTGTCAGGGCTTGCATAATTGATGAACTGTCACTTCCTCTATCCCATGTCTGGGATGCATGTTTGTCACATTCCCCATTGTCGCAATGGCAATGCCATCCTGAGTTTGTCACATCTTGCAGGGTTCTTAGGATATGTCTTCTTCCGATCCTGGGACCTCCTTTGAAGCTTCGACAATCCCTCTAGGTATGGACGGAGTGATACCAATGTGCTCGTTATGAGAGGATACACCTTTGATACTCGTCGATCCGTACCTTGGACAAAGTAATAACATTGTGTCTGTCATCCTACATCATGCACCTTTGACATACTCGTCCACCGGGCGGCTTGACCCTCGCGAAAGAGTAGCCATTCCGGGCCTTCACCGATCCATGGGGATGCTCGTGAAGACGCTTTACTTGAATAAGCGGATTGCGGTTGGTGAACTCGTGACACGAGCTCCCAACTTCACCTCCATCTTCATTCGAAGGGACGACATCACCAAAGTGTCCTTCGAAATCTTCGCATTGCGATCCTTGGATGCCGCTTCGATTACACGAGGCGATGTCCGAAAGGAAATGACACTCCTTCCTTCGGTTGGCGGGGAACACTTGACAGCAACATGTCAAAGTTCCCCCAATGCTCGATGCTTAGACCATTTGCCAAATTGGTCGCTGAGTTGATGCGTCGATTTGCGTTGGCATGTATCAGGTTCGTCCCACTTCTCGATGGATGATTTATACCACTTGCGGGATGACACTTGACGAGGCAGGCAAGGCTGACAGCTCATCCCCAAGTATTCGCAAGTAATCAACACTTCGCTCCATCTTACGAAAGTCATCTTGGTGTGGCAAGCGATGCTGGGGCACGACAAGATGCTTGTGCTTGATGCTCCTTAGCCGATAGGATGATATTCCTTAGCCGAAAAGGGACCATGAACATTGATGCTTAACATTTAGCCAACTTCTCCCGTGAAGTGGTTGTGCACTTCACGTTGCATGACTGGGCATGCGATGCGACATCACGTAATACCGAGCAGCGTCAGGTTGTCATCATAATGTATGACCGACAGTCCTTGAATGTGACGGGGGTCCTCCGAGTTACACAATGTTTGTGTAAGCGGCCTCTTGGTATAGGTAGTGCAAGACCATCACGCGGAGCATATGGCCACTCTTGACGCAGCACGACACTTCAAGATTCTCGATTGTGTACCTGAGGTGGTTGTTCTGCTCGGGTGAGCGATGCGTGAACGTCCCGATTAGGCGGGGTGGCCAATCCACCATCATAATGCATGACGGACGTTCCTTGATACGACACTGGTGTATGAGGAACTTGTTGCGGGGCACGACTGGGCGTGCTGCGAGGAAGCTTTTCACGCATTCCTAGTTGGCGTCCATGATCGAAGACCATGGTACCAGTGCACCTGGGCATGAGGGAGTATTTGAGCGGAAGCACCTTTTCTACGCCAAGGCACGTTGCGACAACACAAACGAGTCACTGGACAATCCGAGCAGGAAGAACCTGGCTCTGATACCACTTGTCACGGGGTCACTCTCGGACACTAGACCACATGCGGCGACTAGACGAAAAGACACATAGCCAAGCCTATTTTGAATGGCAGCGGAAGTTTTATGATCGAGATGATTATGCCGAGAGTCGCTCTTATAGGCATTCAATCACGAACATGATTAGAGTGTTGGACTACTCTTGTCATAGGTCCGTGGCATTAACGCGTTGCGGCGCTAATGGAGGCGCTTAAAGTTCGAAGGGGCGACGAAGGGTCCACGGGACGCCACGAAGGGACACTGATATGGGTTGCCACCCCACGCTCAAGGCCATGACACTAGAATTAAAGGAAAGCTTACTTGTATTCAATATGATGAAGCATAACATACAATTGGGCCTCGGAAGGTACTAGTGAACTTCTCTCAGTGTACCGTAGGTATAGGAGTCTTATTACATATTAAAGATGCAAAAGACGTACCATACGGGAACGTCACCTACTTGACCATTCATATGGACGACCTTACAAAATAAATGCCCTAAGAGCGGATAACTTGGTACTCTGCAATATTACGTAGTGCGGGGCGGCTGGATGTGTTCCATGGTTTCGACACTGAGCGGTCGGGAGCTATAAGCTGAGCGGCACTGGTGTCGCGAGGCTTCACGCTTCGTATCACGGGAAAACGCCCCGTGACACGTCGGCGAGGGGCGCCGACCCCAGCTTTTAATTTTTTTAATTTTTATAATATATTTTAATGAAAAAATATAACATGGACTACTTAAATGTTATGGATAAGAGAGAAAAGACGGTCACGTATGCAAGATACTAGAGAAACTCACTATCACCGATCAGGTGGACTAATCATGCAAGAAAATTGAAGATGAATGACGTTTTGGCTACAAATTAAAGTTAGGAGATTGATTTGAAAACGACTTAAAGTCGATGGATCAATCGTATAATTCTAAGGATTTGGAGAAAAGAGTGATTAGGTCATCCTACCATCTGATTCTAACGGATTGCATTGGATTGGATTTACTCCTCTGAATGGCTCTAATTCTAACTCAAGTCAGATAAAGATTGTTCATAGGTCAGATCCAATTTGACCTATTAATCATAACAAGAGTCTCATGAATTATTTATTATTATCATGATAAAATACAAATATTATAATAATTATATTAATTAAATCTTCACGTGGAAATATCTCATTTCAATTTAAAAAGTAATTATGAAAACATTTAATGGAAAGCAATGGGATTCTATTCCTATTTCACAGCATAATAACATTATAAACTATAAATAGTTAAAAAAATCTATCAATATAAATGTATAAAATATTGCAGTGACAATATAGGAAATCAAAATATAATTGCTATAAAAAAGCATTAAATGATTAATAACTAATTATAAAATGTTACAATAATATTTTTATTAGATGGGAATTTAATTTGAATTTTTTTTATTCTGATATCATTTAAATTTAATATAAAACTAGAAAGAAAATTATTGTGATGTAGACAATAATAAATCATGGCCCATCAATAATAAATAAATAACAATAAATAAGTAAATAAAATAGTAATAAATACCGTGTTTTGTTAATTTGGCGTCTGACGTACAACGACCACAACACTTTTTTCATTTTAAAAAAAAGATATAACAACATGTTTTCACACTATAAATTAATCAATAAGGTGTTCACTGTGGAAAAATTATTAAATCCTAGAAAACTTTTTTTTATATTTTAAAATAAATATTAAATAATATAAAGTATTAGAAAAGAGTTGTCAGGTCACCCTTCCATCCAATTCGGCTCGATTTTGAACGCGGACCGAGTCAACTTTGTTCATAAGTTGAGTACAAGTCTCATGAATTATTTATTATTATAATGATAAAATAAAAATATTATAATAATGAGATTAATTAAATCTTAATGCGGAAATATCTCATTTGAATTTAAAAAGTAATTATAAAAACATTCAGTAATGCGATTCGACTCCTATTTCACAGCATAATAACATTTTTAACTATAAATTGAAAATAAAACATATCAAAATATAAATGCATATAATATTACAGTGACAATATATGAAGTCAAAATATAATTGTTATAAAAAGAGCATTAAATGATTAAAAACTAATTATAAATGTTATGATATTATTTTATTAGATGAAAATTTAATTTAAATAATTTTTTATTCTGATATTATTTAAATTTAATATAAAACTTGAGAGAAAATAATGATGTTGAAGACCATAATAAATTAGTGACCCTCAGGGTAAATTTTGGGGTCCAATAACAACTTGGTCCCCCAATTTTAATTTGTAATTAGTCCTTCAACTTTGACTTTCTTACATGCTTCGTCCGCTTGACCGCTGATAATGAGTTTCCCTATTTCCTCGCTTACGTGACCTCCACATGCACTTTTCTCTTTCATCCACATTAGTTAAAAATAAAAATAATATAAATATAGAATAAATTAATATTAAAAATTAAAATTAAAAAAATGATGAGACACTACACGCCGACGAGCTCGACTAGCTCCATTGCATTCCGCGTCCGTCCCTACGCATAGCTCATCCACCAGGCAGCTATACGTTCGCTCGTCCGGCTCCACCCCGTAGATAAGGCCCATATGATGGAATATGTGCATCGCATCATTAAGGTGCAGCGACCGCGAATAGCCCTCCACGAGGGCATTGAGCGCAGAACGGTCAGGCGCGATGTCGGATCGACCGTCTAGCAGAACGTGGACGATGTCCATGTAGGTGTGGCAAAAGTAGGTGTCAGAGGTACCGCAGTCGAGGAGGGTGGCGATGAGAAGGTTGTAGGTGGATGTGTTGGGCTGGATGACGATGAAGAAAAAGGGGAGCCAGTGAGCGCACGAGAGAGGAAAAGAGGGGCCCCTCTGCAACTTGTCTGATGCTCGTCTTTTCTCTCGCACGCGCCAGCGAGCACGTGCAGGAGAGACAGGGAGGGGGCGATGGTCCCCTCTAGTTGAGCTCGTCGGCGTCGATGCTGGTGAGTTGTGCCTCGTCACTTTTTTATTTTTAATATTAATTTATTTTATATCTATATCATTTTATTATATGACATGGATGAAAGAGAAAAGTGCATGTGGCGGTCACGTAAGCGAGGAAATAGTGAACTCACTATCAACCGTTAAAATTAAGTGGATGAAACGTGCAAGAAAATTAAAATTAAATGATATTCTAATTATAAATTAAAATTACGGGACCGTTATTAGGGGTGTAAGAAAAATTCGACCAACCCGAAAAACCTATTCGATCCGAAAAAATCGAATCGAAAAAAAAATAAATTAGGAGCTATTTAGGGTGATTTTTAATAAATTAAAATCCACCCACTAAAATTAGGTCCCACTCGAAAAAACCATAAGGGCTGGAGGAGCCCGTTATTTATTATTTATATAATTAATAAATATGTTATTAAAATTTTTATTATATATATAATATTTTTTTATGAAATTTCATACTTTTCTATCACATAATCAAATTCTAATTTAATAACTTTAAAATTTTAATTATATATTTTATGTTTAATATAAAATTAAGTATTTTTATATTAAATTTAAATTATTAAATATATTTTTAAATATAATTTATAAAAGTAGGATCTCGAAAAAAAAAACTAACCTCCTAGAGAGTGATTTATTTTTTAAAATACTTTTAAGATATTTTTTTAATTTTAAAAATCAATTTGAAAAATAACGATTATTTTTTTACACTGAAAATCTGATCCTATCCGAATACTCTCACCCCAAACCATTGTGAAATTAGTAAACAATAAATACCATGTTTGCTTATAAGTAAACAAATAAAATAGTAATAAATACCATTTTTGCTTATTTCCTATTTATTTGGCGTCCCGAGGGACGGCGACGACCAGAACGCGGATTGTTTCCTTCGTCTCCAAGGAAATTTGCATGGATTTCGTTTCGGATTTCTCTGGTACGTTAGGCGGTCTTGTTTTCTTCTCCATCAAGGAAATTGTTTTGCGTTTACGAATACTCAGTGCCGTCATAGCTGTTCGTGTTTAGGATTTTTGGTCGTAGATTAGTAGATATTGACGATCTTACTGTTTGTCTATTTTAGGATTGTTTGATTTTGGGGATGAACTCGGAGATTTATACAAAGATCATGTTTTCTCGCAAGAGTTTTTAGATTTTACTTTGATGGGCGGAGTGATTCCCACTGTTGAAGTGGGCACATCGGGGAATTTGATGCCAGAGATGGATATATCAGAGATGTTTGCCAAGGATGTTCCGAATTTAGTTCCTGTTGCATCCTCACCTTTGCAACAAAGCCAAGGGGCAAGAGCTGCTCACCCCTCGCAGAGGTTGCATGCTCATGATGGCTCTCCTAATTCACCGATCGACGTGGAAGCAATAGAGGATGACGACGATGTGCAGATTTTATCATCACCAAGCTTGGTCCCTCAGGTTTCCTTTCGGATTTTTTTCTTCTTGGTTATTGCTTGACATTTCTTGCTATGTATAGACTATACCTCTTTGCACTCTAACTTCAAGTGTCACTTGATTCATAATCAGAATACGAGGCAATTTTATGAGCAAGAATTGAATCCTTTTTGTACATCAATCTAGTGTTAATTTCTTCTGCCTTTGACACACTACAAGTCTATAGCCTGAGATAACCCACCTTATGTTTTGGAGAAACCACGGCAGAATGTTTGCACTAAACCTTCACCTAAGTTTTGGTTGATCATGCTTCATTTTTAAATGGTTTAGGCAAAGACTCGTCGCAGGGCGACGGACCCTACGGTAGTAGTTTTGGAAGCTATGACAGAAGCCCCTCTAAACCAATCAGGTTAATTTTTCACATCTTGATCTTCAATTCCTTTTATAATATCTTAAAATAATGAGTTGGGAATTCATATATGTATATGCGTCACATTCATTATCAAATATGTGGTGGTTTGTTGTAGTTCTAGATATAACAATAAGTCTATAGTGGATTTTATTTTGTGTGTTCTAGATTAAGGTAGGAGAAAAAACATTTGCACCATAGACCAATTTCTCATATTGATGAGAGAAGTGAAGAGGTCAACTTGCTTTGAGGGAGGATCACAGAGGACTAATCACACAATAAATTACAAATAAGTGCATGCCAGCAAAACCCACCTCATTTTTCTTTATTGACTTGTGGTTCCCCTTTCTGTCAGAGGTTCAGAATCTATGAGAAGAAGTTGGCTATAAAGTGGATAGTCACGACATATCTAGTCTTCTCATTTTTCCTTCCATTTCAAAACTTTAGTTGAATAGGATAGATCGAAGAAAATGGTGCATATGAATGTCAATCTTCACCAAACACTTAAGTGCTGAAGGCCCTCGTATTTCAACACATAACCTTCTCTTTAATACCTAGAGGGATCATGTTCATTTAGGCTAAAATTTCGTTAATAAAAATGATATATGTTAGAATGTAACCTTGCACTGTGCAATATGATTATTTTGGGTAGTATTGTTACCATTGTATTTACATGGTTGGTTCATTAGCATTCATGTAGCCGTATGATCCATGTAGCCGACCCCACCTAGTGGGATAAGGCTTTGTTGTTGTTGTTGTTGTTGTTGGTTCATTAGCATTCATTGTCCTCAATATGATAGATGAGGTTGCAACGAAAACACTTTGTGTGGATTGTATCTACCCCAAGTTTGTTTTTGTCACAATAAGCGTGCGCATAGAAGTTTTTCTTATTGCTTGTGCAATTCGAGCAGGTATTTCGTTATTATGAATTATTTTATGAACGATCATTTTGTAAAAGAAGTGCATCCTTAACCCTATCAAATTGTTATGTTAATGCTGTGTTGGTCTCACTAGGTTTTAGTATTCCTTGTTCTGCTTGTATAGTTGTCCTGATACATTGTTGCTTCAACCTAGGTTGGACAATCTCAGGGGAGATTTCTATGACCAAATTATCTTCTGAGGCTCATAAGAAACGATCAAGAACATCCACGAGTATATTTATTGATCATGAGGTTTCTTCAGCCACTGAAAATGATGACAATGTCAAGGTAATATCTTTTCTTTGTAATTATGTGATATTAGTTCCACTTGTCTCTGGACTTGGCTTGTCTGAGAGTGTTAAAATGAAACCAGCAGTATGAGCAAGTATGAATACAAAAGAAGCCGAGTTTTATATTATTACATTTATATTATCCTCTTTCAAGGAAAGCTAACGACTCAAATGATCGATCTGTTTTCACCTTTATAGTCATCTCATTTCTGAATTTCTATTGACATTGTCTTGTATTTTACTTGGTAGATGAGGAATCCAGAGGTGTTGTCTGTGCCAAAGGAACCAGCCCTCAACTGCCCCATCTGTTTGAGCCCATTTTCAGAGGCGTGTTCGACGAAATGCGGCCATATTTTCTGTCAGGCTTGCATCAAAGCTTCCATTAAGGCACAGAAGAAATGTCCCACTTGCAGGAAGAAACTCACAATGAGAAGCTTCCACAGGGTGTACCTCCCATCCAGCGACTGAAAATTATGAACATAGCTGAAAGTCAATTATAGGATTATAATTTCCATATTTATAGTTTTTTTTTCGAATAGATTTTCTCCTTTCTTCTTCCAACATCAAATGGAAGGGGAAAGAAACGAACTTAGGAATCAGGAGATTGTAGCATGTCTGATCCTATAGGGCGAGTGCAATTGTGTCGTCGACTTTATCTTCGAGACTTTTCCATCTGCATCTTTTAGTTTGACTTCTTACCCAATTTGACCCGTAACATGCATCATGAACAAATGTTGTCGCATTTTTGTGGCACCTTTGAGTTTCTTGCATTTTAATGTAGCTAAAAATCATGATGGAATTAATTGCATCAATGTGTTAGGGTTTTAAAGTTATTAACATCTAATTAATTTGGAGTAAATAAAAATCTGGAGCCGAAATAAAATAACGTAAATGTATTCCTTTAGCCAACGTGACTCCAATCTGATAAGTGTAAATATAAAAATAATCGAAAAGATTTCTTGAAAGATGGTAGAGTTTTTTTTTAAATACTTTTTTAGTTAAGACACTATTTCATGGTTAACCGTTCAATTATATTATTTTATTTTTCTATGAAATTATCCCCCGCGATCACCATCATTTTAGGATGCAGTACACACTCACCTTGTGAAGTTCCACACGGTGGAAAATTTGTTCACCAAAGTTATTAATAATTTCAATTTTAAAATAATATATTTATTCAAGAAAGAACTTGTGAGAATTGTTTTGAACCAAAGTTATCAATAGTTTTGATAAAAAAATAGTGATGAACTTCACACTTTCATAAAATCCTGAAAAGAAAAGATTGATCATCAGCTATATGCAAAGTGACGGTTAACAAGAGAAAAAAAAACACTGCATTTTGAGTGAACATTTCATTCCCTTGTGTAAAAAAAAACATCACTTGTAAAAAATATTAATTAATAGATTCATTTTGAATGTATCAGAATTATGAAAAAAATGGCGTCTAAGTAATAATAAATTAATAGAGACCGAAGATAAAATAATTTTTAATTATAATAATATATTGATTCTATCAATTTCTGTACATCCCCAAGCATATGAAATTAAGGTGAGTATTCAATATTACCTAACAATGTCGATTGCCTCTTAGAAAGATTATCTTAAATTATCAGTAATGTACATTACCTTGTTTAATATGCATAAGTATCCATATTAATCATTTATAAGAAAATAAAGATTTATGAGTTAATATATAGTTTTTATCAATATACCTTTAATCAAAAGAATTATGTTTAGATACATAAATTACTTTTAACTTTGTAAACTTAAATCACAAATTTATATATTCTGACTCATTAAATTAAAATTTATAAAATAATTAATATATATTTAAAATGTGATAATAATATATTTCATAATAATTAAATAATATTTATTTGATTATTTTTATAATATATTTATTATTATAATTTTATTCGATGAGTTTTAAAATTTATTTAAATAAAACTGTAAATGATAAATGCGAAAAGTGAAATTAAAAAGATTGCAACTAAGGTAATAATGTGAATAGCCTTTCCTCTCATAAAGCATTGTCACTTCATTAGAGCAATGCAGATTACTCATTTCCGAATAATGTAATGTGGTGGGCTCAAGTAATTTAATACAACAACATGATAATCTACAATTTTTTTTAGATTCCTTGGCATCTTTGTCGGAATGTTAGATTACTATGATTGGTTTATTTTGTTCGGTAATGTACTTTGGAATATGAGATATTGAACGAAATGAGATTGCTATAAAAAGGAAGAACCTCATTCCACCCAAAAATCATGTCAATCCGACATTCCATTGTCAACGACCAAGATGCTCATACTTTTTGCAACTCAAAAGAAGATTTAGGGTGCATCAACAGAAGTTCGTTTGCGGCAAAGAGTCGGAGTGTTTCGAGTTCGTTTGCAGCAAGATTTTGGGGAAGCATATCTTCTCTTTCTGCAACTAGATCTTCTCTTGCTCCAACTAGAGCCGATGGAGCTTCAAAGGTCATATCAGGAGGTTCAAAGGTGGAGGCATGTTCAAAGCTTGTTGAAGTTTACATAGAATTGCCACCTCTCATCTTGAGATCCCAATAACTCACTTCAGTTTGTCCGTAGATCTAGTTGTGTTTGAATGGAGTGAAATATGATGGTGAGGAATAAGATATTTGATGTGATGTGAAAAAGTATATGTGATGGATTAATTTTTGATGGATTTTAAAATAAAATTATATTATAAATATAAAATAAAATATTGTTAGTAAATAAAAACAAAAGTTAAAAGTTAAAAGTTTGTATAAAAAATTTTGTTAAAAAATAATTTATTTAAATAAAAAATCTAGTTTTTAATAATTATATGTAGTAAAATATTAAAAGGTTTTAATGAAATAATAAGAAATAATATTATATTAATATGTTACAATAAATAATTTATACTTAATAAATAAATTATTTTATAAGATATGTGTGTGAGAGAAAATAAAGAAAGAAAAAAAACGAAAATGAAAAAAAAGTCAGACAACAACAAAAAAAGAAAAAAATGCTACAGTACTTGGCGCAACCAAGGAAGAGCAAAAAGAGGTCACATGACCTCTTTTTTCGAAATCGAGTTCCGTTTCTGGTTCCACCAAACGTCGCATCGTTTGACGGAACTAGGCGAAACCTGTTCCAATTGTCAAACATGGTCTAAGAGAATGATAATATATTTTGGTACTAGATTGCTAGGGTTAAAAAACATTGTCAATGACTTTTATATGATTAAAATGTAACTTTACATAATGAAATAATGTTGACTTTTATCATTAACAAATTTTTATTTTTCAATATTTTCAACCTTCATTTATTTAGTTGTCTTTTTATATTTATATTAGTCTATACTTGTATACTTTTAATTATATTTTATGTAAAAAATTATAATAAGTTCATGCAGGAAGAAATACACTAATTTTCATTTTGGATGACACACACAATTTACTAGGTTTAATAGGGGTGTCTCAAATTTTTTTTATGTGAATACATGTCAAACTATATCATTTTTTATTTTTACAATAATTCATTGTGTATAAGTTATAATGCATTTTTTGACATAATATCTTTACGATTCTTAAAATAAAAATTGTAAATTAATAAATGATAAAAAACTATTTTCATTATGATATTTATAAATTCTGCATATTCCAAAACAATAAATATAATTATTAATGTTAACTGTAAAACATAACATTTTCTTTTGGGGCGACATTTACTCCGCACATGTGAAGTGTTGTCCAATCTAAAAAGGATGGACTAAATGTAGACACAATAGAATAGAACTCGGCCAATTCAATAAATTTGTAAGTTGGTTTAATTCCTATTTAGGGGAAATTAAAATATTTGTTTCCTCCATTTTTTTTCTCTCTCTCTCTCTCTCCATTTCATCTAATATTTTTTGTGTTATGCGCCAAACCCCTCTAACTCTTGTTTCTCCACTCTACTCCCATCTTATCACTATTATTCCTCACATACTCAACTCCCACGTATCTAGACATATATTCATTACTATTTTGCTGAGATTTTTCTACCTAATTTCCTATTAATTTTAGATAATTTGAAAATAAAAAATATTCAAATTAAATTTCCACCTGATAAAATAATATTATAAATTTTATTGCTATTTTATTCATGCTTTTATTATTATTTATTTATTACCAACTCTCACTAATTAATTATTGTCTACAGCAAGATAAATTTTTGGCTAGTTTTATAATAATTTTAAATGATGTAAAAATAAAAAATAAAATTATATAATTTTATTGTTCAAATTTAATTATTCAAATATTTGTTCAAATTAAATTTCCACCTGACCACTTTTCTTTTTTCAAATTTTATATTATTTAATATATAATATTTTTATTACAAACCTAAAAAATTCTAATATTAAAACATTTTTCCACACTTAAAATATTTTGTTTTAATATTTTTTTAAAAAATAAATTGAATAGAGGATTAAAATTAAATTTAAAAGTAAAAATTAAAAAAATGATCATTAGGTCAGGTCAAATTGACTCGAGGCCAACCCACCATCGTATTATGGTCGGATCAAGTTACATCACCACGTGCACATTTCTAATTATTAATTTATATCGTGCAAAAAAATGTTATATATTTAAAAAAACAAACAAGAAGTGTTTGGAAGTTGGATTTTTTATATGCATGGGAATTCATTAACAAACTTTAGGTATTAATACGAGAAATAACATAAAATTTGTTAAGTGCACATGTGATATCTAGCGCAAATTAAAATATTTCTTTCCTCTCCTTTTTCTCTCTCCTTTTCATCTAAATTTTTATTGTGCTATGTGACAAACCCCTCCAACTCTTGATCACTATGGCCCCATTTGGATGCAAAAGAAACGTTCCAGAACATTTCTTTTTTAATTCTCTACTTACCTTGTTTCTTAATCTCACCAAGGACAATATGTTCTGACTTCAGATGCGTGTAGAATTGATAGCAAACGCTACCAAGTGCATTAGTCGCTCAAGTAATAAAGTGAATGAGTAGAGTTATCGTTCCCATGAGGACGATTAATAACTTAGATTTTATTTTGACCTTATTAATTGAAAAATTAAGAAAATATATGATTTCAGATGTGAATAAAAAAATAATAAAAATAAAGAAAATGATCACCTGAAGAAATAATGATTTGATGATTAAGGCACATAATTATCACCACTAAAATGCAATGAATTTTCTCAACTTAGAATTAGTTGAATCAATAATAAAGTGAATTCTCAAAATCAGTTAACTAATGTTTCAAGCTTTAACTACTATCTTAAAAAATAATTAGAATAAATCAATTCTTTCAGTTTTTAACTTATCTAATTAATCAAAAGATGCATTAAATTGGAATTATGATTAAGGGCTTTTTCAAGTCACCTTAATGACTTCACAAATCAGGTCTCTTTCGATTTCCCTAATTGTGACATGTAATAAATTAAGATCAATCCTAGAAACTATTATGAAAACAATCACTTCTTCTCAGATAGCATTAAATATGAAATTGCAATACTATTAAAGATTCAAATCAAACTAATATTAAGAAAGACTTCAAAACATAAATAGGGTTCAAATAGAATGACCCTAATAAAAGAATAAATATAAAAATAACAACATCAAATCTGAAATAAAAATGTAGAGAAAAAAAAACAAAAACTCTAGCGTAGGCTAAGCGCGTCCTCTCTCGAGTTTCCGGCAGAGTTTCGTAGTTGTCCTCGCACTTCTCCTCTTTCTATACTTCAAATCTATGCTCCAGGGATGCTTTTCTAGGTCTTCTTCTGCCTCCTTTTATAGGTTTTATTGTCTCCTAAAAAAAGAAATAAAAAATATATCCAAAAAGTGAATAAAAATGGCTTTTAAACGGCCTAACCGACCGACATCACGGCCGTGAAAGGCTTTGTCATGGCCGTGACAGAAGACTATCAAGGCTGAAAATACGTTGCCAATTTTTTTGTTGAAAATCTCTCTATCACGGCCGTGATAAAAACTGTCACGGTCGTGATAGTAAGTCAATTTTTTCTCGCAAGATCTTCCTGTCACGGTCATGATAAGAACTGTCATGGTCGTAACAGTCTTCTGAGCTGTTTTAAATCTCTTCTTGTCTTAATTTCGACATTTTCTCATATCCTGTCCTGAATAATTTTTAGATTTAGGTAGAAATCAAATCTTAATGAAATTATATAAAAACAAATCAAAACTCCCATTTTCTAAACATAAAAACATTCTAAATATTAATCAAATGATCTAAACTAATGCATGATTTTCCCGTGCATAAAATACCCCCAAGTTTAATATTTTTCTTGTCCTCAAGCAAATTTAAGATAAGACAGTGCTCCATCACAAAACCAATACTTTTCTCCCATTGTCCTTTTACACGACCATCATCAGAGTATCTATTCTCAACCAATACTCAGCCATGCAGAATTCTTAGCATTCAAACATATCTTTCCTGCATATCTACAAGTAATATTAGTCAATCTCTTAAGAGTATCAATATTGAATTACAAGTCTTTAAGTAACTTATTTTATACTATTATCATTTCACATTTCAGCATTAAAAATTTTTTTCCTTTAACTTAAGAATTTAGTAATCCTCCATATTGCATAAAGTGATCCATGTAACGGACTTTCGACTGACGGATCCCAGAGCTGATGCCCTTAGGTCGTCAGGAAAGAATCCCCTACGAATCTAATTACCCGGACACACCAAGGTTTCAGAGGGTACTTTATACTTTTCACTTAGCTGCTGGGGCTCAACTAGCCCTCTTGTCATTTTCATTTTTGTATTACAATTATATAGCATAATTATAAGTTCCAAAAAGACTTAATGTTTTCAATAAAGATACAATTATAATCAAGATTAACATCATAGTAAATAATAGAGAAATTCATCATTTAAAAGCTAGTCCTTCTACTTAGCAACAAACTCAATCCAAATTTCAATACTCTGATGATACCCGATAAAAAAAATAATGATTGAATTTCATAGACTAAGTGATGTTCTGAAAATAAGCTTTCAGACAATAAAATAATAAACAAGAAGAAATGAGATGGCACACAAAAAAAAACTTTACACAAATTTCATAAATAGATGCATGCCAGACAAAATAAGATGGACTCAAAATGCTAAAACTAGACATGGCATGCAAATGCAACAAGACTAAGTCTCTCCCCCAAACTTGAACCTGACACTGCCCCAGTGTTAGGCCTGTACACAAAAAACTACGAAATAATAATATATGATAAAATGCAAAAGGAGTAGAGACAACCTGATGATTTTTAGGTCGGTCATGTTACTTCAAAAGATGGCTCAAAAGTTTCTTCCGGCATGATTTGGATTTTTGCATTTTCAGAACTGTCCCGGCTGTGGCATTACATGGGGTATGGCCGTGAGAGATGTAGGCATGGACGTACCGTGTCCTCATAGAGCAATATCAATTTAAACAAATTTTACTGTTAACTAATCTAAATTAAATAATTCAATACTAATGCTAAATTAAAAACTAAGATGACAAAAGTTTAAGAGTATAGTTCTAAGTTATAGTCTTTAGCTTGACCTTTACCCTTTTGTTACCTCAAGTATCTGGAAAGGATTCGAAGTGACCTTTTTTCATCTTACCTCTAATATAATGCTCATGGCATTGTCCCTTTGTTTTAAAAGAATTACTTGCATCTCGTGGAGTTTGATCCTTGGGCTTCCAATGCATAAAATTTTGTGATGTCTGAGGTGATGATGATATGTTCCCTTCTACCAATGAGTGATTTGGAGGTAATGGTGGGATGATTGTTGGATTTTCTGGAGGCGAATTTCTTCTTCGCATTTGTCCATCTTTCATAATATATTCACTTGTCTCCTTGACCCTTTACTGAGTAGTCAATGTCTTCTGATAATAATTCTTCCTCGGTCGTCTTCTTTCTGGATTAAAATATTACAAGTGACATAGACATATAATAGGTACAGATTTATCCACAATATTATTCCCCAAGGCATAAGCAATTTGAGAAGACAACTCCACTTTCTTCTCTAATGCTTGAAATTTTGCCTGCATCATATCAAACTTAATATTAAAATTTGGGAATTGAGGAGGAGAAGAAATAATAATTGATTGTTGATCCTTCAACTGTGCCAACTGTGATTGTAGATTGCTAATGAGTTGATCTTGTAGGATAAATCTTTTCTCTATAACTCCAATCAATTGTCACAATTTTTCTTCGATGTTGAAATTTGACTCTGACTGGGTGGATGGAGGAACATCATTTTTCATTGCATCTTAGCCTCCAATTGCTCTACTTGTCCCAGCAACTTCATAAATGCTTTTTCTTGAAGTTGAAATTTTCCTCAGCAATTGTTATAAACTTTAACATCATGTCTTCAATTGTACTCTTTCCTTGTACCATGGGAATAAGTGGGATACTATTATTTGTAAGTTGCAATATTTGTGCTTCATGATTCTCAAGCATTTTTCTTTGTTCTTCGAAATAGTAGTCTCCCATAGTCTTTGACTTTATTGTCATTTTGAATTGTCTCTTGAAAATATTTCATAATCACACAAGATAATAAAAAAAATTGTGAAGTATGTGAATTAAAATGAATATGTGTGGAATTTAATAGAAAATAAAAGCTCTCAAATAACAAGTAAAATAAATATAAAAGTTATTAAACATCGTCCCCGGCAACGGTGCCAAAAACTTGATGCGTGTAGAATTGATAGCATAAGCTAACAAATGCACTAGTCGCTCAAATAATAAAGTGAATGAATAGAGTTATCGTTCCCACGAGGATGGTTAATAACTTAGATTTTATTTTGACCTTGTTAATTGAAAAATTAAGAAAATATATATTTTCAGATGTGAATAAAAAGAAAACAATAAAAAAAAATGATCACCTAGAGAAATAACGATTTGATGATTAAGACACCTAATTATCACCACTAAAATGCAATGAATTTTCTCAACTTAGAATAAATTGAATCAATAATAAAGTGAATTCCCAAAATCAGTTAACCAATATTTCAGGCTTTAACTACTATCTTAAGAAATAATTAGAATAAATCAATCCTTTCGATTTTTAACTTATATAATTAATTAAAAGATGCATTAAATCAGAATTATGATTAAGGGCTTTTTCAAGTCACCTTAATGACTTCACAAATTAGGTCTCTTTCGATTTCTCTAATTGTGGCATACAATAAATTAAGATCAATCCTAGAAACTATTATGAAAACAATCACTTATTCTCATATAGCAATCAATTCATAAATCATGGAATCAAAGGAAAATATTAAACATGAAATTGCAATACTATTAAAGATTCAAATCAAACTAATATTAAGAAAGACTTCAAAATATAAATAGGGTTCAAATAGAATGACCCTAATGAAAGAATAAATCTGAGAATAACAACATCAAATTTGGAATAAAAATGTAGAAAAAAGAAAATAAAAACTCTAGCGTAGGCTAAGCGCGTCCTCTCTCGAGTTTCTGGCAGAGTTTCGCTATTGTCCTCGCACTTCTTCTCTTTCTATGCTTCAAATCTATATACATGGATGTTTTTCCAGGTTTTCTTCTGCCTCCTTTTATAGGTTTTATCGTTCCCCAAGGAAAGAAACCGAAAATATATCCAAAAAGTGGATAAAATGGCTTTAAAATAACATAACCGACCGCCATCACGACCGTGAAAGGATTTGTCACGGCCGTGACAGAAGACTGTCATGGCTGAAAATAACTAATTTTTCTACTGGAAATCTCTCTGTCACAGCTATGACAGGAACTGTCATGGCCATGACAGTAATTTAGCCAAATTTTTGCTTGCACGATCTTCCTGTCACGGCCATGACAAGAATTGTCACGGTTATGACAGTCTTTTGAGCTGTTTTAGCCCTCTTGTCTTAATTTCGACATTTTATCCTATCCTATCATGAATAATTTTCAGATTTAGGTGGACATCAAATTTTAATGAAATTATATGAAAACAAATCGAAACTCCCATTTTCTAAACATAAAAATATTCTAAAGTGTTAATCAAATGATCTAAATTAATGCATGATTTTCCCGTGCATCAACTCCCCCACATAATCTACAATTCTCATCTTTTACGGACTCACAACAGCGGAAAAATGACATTTTGGATGCTTTCACGAGAACAACCCAATTGTTTCAAGTGTATCGCCGCCTATATATTTCCAATCTCCTTCTAGCTCTATCACTCTTATTTATCGATCAACTTCTACATATCTACACATGATATTCATTGATATTTATTTATTATTGACATATTTATTACTATTTATTATTGACGTCACTAATTTTTGCTATTATGCAAGATGAGTTTTTTCTGCCTAATTTTCTTTTAAATTTAAATAATATAAAAATGTTAAAATTAAGTGTCCACCAACTAAAAATATATTATAACATTTTTATATTTTTAAAATTATTTAATGCTATTTCTATAGCAATTATATTTTAATTTTGAATATTGTCACCGTAATATTATATGCATTAATATTAATAGATATTATTATATTTATAGTTTAAAAAGCTGTTATCATGCGAAGTAGGAATTGGATCTCATTGATTTTCATTGTTAATTACCATTTAAATTCAAATGAGACACTTCCATGTGAAGTTTTAATTAGTCTCATTATTGTGATATTTTGTTTTATAATGATAATAATAAACAATACATGGAACCCTTGTTATGATTAATTTATGGGTTATTTCCAAAATCACCCATAAACTACGAAATTATTTTTTTGAATTCCTAAACTATCATATTTTTTTAATTTAATTCTTTTGTCAACTTCTGTCAAAATTTTCATTAACGTCATTACGAAAAGTCGAAATTACCCTTCCATTGATAATACATTAAAAAATAAAAAGTAGGTCGTGTCGCAGTAGGGGTGACCCCCACCCCTTTCCCCCTACCACGCCTTTCCCTTGTGCACACAGGGGAAAGAGAGATATGTGGAGCAGTCGCCCCCCTTTGCAACCGGTGACGACCTTCGCCGATCGCGTCATATTAGGGGCGACCCCCCTTTCCCCTACACGCTTCAACGCTTGCGCGCAGGGAGGGGGGGGGGGGAGGGGTGGGTGGTCCGCCCCCTGTTGGTTGTAGCAGGGGGCGACCCGACCCACCCTTACCCTGCGAGCGTCGATGTAGGGACAATTTTCGTCGGTCGCGTCACAGTAGGTGGGTGATCCCCCTTTCCCTAGTGCCTGCGATCAGTGATGACCTTCATCAGTCACGTCGCAGTGGGGGCGACCCCACCCTTTCCCTAGCGTCAGCAATGTTGCGACCGACGACGTATAACATCCCCAAAATTCAGCCTCAAATTGGAGTCCAAACTCTAGGAGACATTACTTTTACACAACTCTTCATAACTTAATTTCATAAAACATCACAGTGGAAACATAATACTAAATAAAAATCGGAAGACTTCGTAAACAAATAAAACCTAAGATAATAAACTAGCCCATGTGCCACATAGGCACTAATATAAGACCCAACATAAGATTCATCATACATAAGTAAGTTCATATAATATTAAATGACTCCAAGGCCCACAACTCATACATACTTGACTCCCTAAGAATCTATCATCATAACATAAAACATAAAATAAGATAACTTGAGCCATAGCCCGATCGTCACATGTGCAATATTTCCGTCATGAGATCTCTACCGTCGAGCTTAAGCCTCGTCCATACTTGCACGGATCCATGGGGTGTAGAGAATTTCTCCCGTTAGAATATATTGAGGATAATGCATACTATGATCCTATAACATGATATCTACATGTCATAACATATACATTGCATTATAATGAAAACATAGAGCATGAGCATGCTATGAGTAACATGCGCACTCTATATGACATGTGAACAATCATTATGACAAGATAAGATAAACATATAATATCATTAACATTATGTCAAGACATATTATAATTTATCATTATGTTAAAGCATATTATAACTTATATTACTTTACCTTAACATCTTCATTCACAACAACATATGACAAGGGGACATACATTAACATCCTTTTAGGTACTTTCATTAACATCATCGTCATCTTTATGTCTCGACTCATTCATCTTAGTTACTTTAAGTGACTTTCATCTTTTCATATTATATCTTTATTTATATAATTTATTATCTTAGTGATTGAGAAGATCATGTTAATTCATGGGTCTTTGGTTAGCTAGGCCTATGATATCCTCGTAGGTCCCTACTTTTGGAAATCTCAATTTTTAAGTGTAGTAATTTATCCGGGAACACATCACATAAACTAGCAAGTGAAGACTTTATTTACCTCCACGATTACAACAAGACACCTTCATACTAATTCGTCTTTTGCTTTACAATCATTCAATACATGTGCATGTTTTAATCCTATTTAAAGTCATACATACTTCAAATCATACTAAGTGTAGACAAATCAACATGTCTCCTGGTCATGACCGTGCCGTTTTGGATCACGATCGTGCCCATACATAGGCACGGGCGTGCCATGATTCGGCACGACCGAACACTTGGTCAATTTTCTCTGTAGGAGGTGGTCACGACCGTGCTTACATATTCACAGTCGTGCCAATGTCACAGACACTTATGGTTGGGTGACCATAGGGTCACGAATGAAAATGCCTATGATTGTTCCCTTACGCACATGATAGAATGATTGTTTCCTCCCATTTCAAAAATATTTTAAGGCATGAGTTTCACTAGGTTGTCACGTCTGTGTGACCTCATGGTCACGGCCTTAACAAAATGCCCAATTTTCATCCTTTGAATGTTTTAATGCTAAGGCATAAAATACTATGGGTGTCACGGCCGTGCTCGATTCCCAAACATCACTTCCCTTATTTTTTTTCCATTTTTTCCTCATTTACACATATATACAAACACCTTTGAGCATGAAGCACATAGGGACTTGCATCAAGAACATTAAGACTACTAAACATATTCATATATATATCAATAAGCAATTTCTTCATATCTAAGACATAAATGAAGATGAAACATCATGATTCTAGGAATTATTAGCAATGATATAGTAACTTTAACTAGTCATACAACAATGCAAGGAAATCATGCTCATCCCTAATCGTATCATCTAAGAAGATCCAAGTTGGCTTCACGCATCATTAAGGGAGATGAGATACGGTTCCTCCTTCTTTGTCCAGCCGCAACAGGGGAGAGAATGGAGCTCTTGAGAGGGCTATCGGTAGGGAAAATGGAGAGAGATTGTTGGGTTTTGATGAGGTTACTATAGCTTGGACAACGAGTTTTGTGATGGTTTTGTCGACATCAAGTGAGGTGGGGGAGAAAAGAACTTTTACTTTTACGTTAAATAATGCTTTCCTTATTGGGCTCGGGCTAGAGGCGGCAGCTGCTTCATTCCTTTTTTTATCTTTGTTTTTCCAAATATTACACGACGACCTTTGCCGTTCGCGTTGAGCAGGGGCGACCCCCTTTTCCCCCTGCGCATCGACGCTTGCGCGCAGGGCAAAGGGCGGGGTCGCCCCCTATGATGCGATCGATGAACTCCCCCTACTGCAATGCAACCGACGAATGTAGCAGGGGGCGCGAGCAGTAGGGGGCGACCCCCCTTCACTGCGCATTGCCCCCCTCGTCGACACACGCAAGGAAGGGGGTGGTCGCCCCCGCTGTGATCCTCTGGCGCGAAGGTCACAAAAGGGGGGACCCTTCCTTTCCAGCGAAGCACTTGCCAACGACAGGAGATGAGGGAGAAGAGGATGAAGGATAACTTTAATTTTTCATAAATGAAAAAAAATCGAAGATAGTAGAAAAGTTTGACAGAAGTCGATGGAATGATCAAATTGAAAAAATCGTGATAGTCTAGAGATCCAAAAACATAAGTTCATAATTTTAGGTTAAATGTGAAAATTTGCAATAGTTTAGGGGTGGTTTATGGAAATAACCTCTAATTTATAGTATGAAAAAATGATGTTATAAGTTTTTTAAAGAATGAAAAAATATTTGTATCTTTGATTTGTTTATGTGCATGGGAATTCATTGACCAACATTTAGTATTAATATGACAAATAAAATAAAATTTGTTGATCAACTAAATTGAAATTACTTGAAAGTTTGAGAAAATTAATTAAACAATAATGGTTTCATATGGAATAAAAAAAGACATTATAATCAAGTTCTAGTTGCTACAATATGATCATAATCTCAATATGATCGTATAACTGTAAGAGTTCTAATTGACTCAACTTTCATGTGCAAGTTTACATCATCATGAACATTGCCTGTGCTCACGCCTCCATCCTTACTTTTCTATTCAATTACTTGTGGGATTCAAATAGAGGAATATAGAATATTCATTAATATAAAATAGTGAGTAGATAAAATAATGCATTTTGATAATAAAACTTAATAAAAATGTGCAAACTTTCAGTATAAGAAAACACTTATATTATTTCCTTTATATTCTTTCTCTTTTATATTCTATTCCATCATGTTCTTTCTATTATGTTCCTTTCTATTCTTTTTCTTTCATGTTTTGTTTCATTCTGTTCATTTGATTATGTTTTTCATTATATCTTTTATTTTAAATAATTCCTAAGACATCTATATAGTCATAATGCGAGCTTGAATTTTTTTTATTATGGATCAACATGACACTTTCATGTGACTATCACAATGGATCAAGTTGGATCTCGGGACAAATTGAATGTTTACTTACTCACAAAAGATTTGGACTTCATATATCCACCCAAGTAGGAACGTAAGGATTCCTATTTCTTTAAAATTGTCACAGTGAGATTATTAATATCCGCCTCATGATATTATCGTGGTGGGACTATTAATATCCACTTGTTGGACTATAATAATTAGTGCACATGAGGATCCCATTTTACAATTTTTATATTTTCTCATTTAGTTATCTTTTTTTTGTTCATTTCATCACGTGCCAATATAAAGCAAAAATGTCATTTGACATCTATACAAATCAATACAAAATCAGACCTGCGAACTGTGCAGAAATCGAGCCAAGTACATATAAACCCAAGTCAAGTTTGGATCGGTTGAGCTCGAGCTGAGTTCGGCATAAAATTAGTTCTTTTGTTGATAGAACTGGGGCTGGGTCTAAGGGTGGCTCGTGCCGAATTTGTTGATATCATAATTTTGGTCGTGATATAATGTTGCTCAGGACGAGTATGAACGCAACTCAGACCGGGTTGTATGAAAAGAGAATATGAACATTCAAAAAATAATCATGGCAGAAGCACCGCATTCGGGTTTGAATTTTATAGATGAACTAGGGCCAGGTTCATCTCTAGACGGGCTAGACTCTGGTGGTCTTTTTTCGAGACTTTAACATGTAATAATTTTCGGTATACTATTCCTTTCGACACAAAAATGATTCAGAACTATTAATGCATTATAGGAGAACATAATCCAATCATAATTCTTTCATCATGTTATCTATTCCATTAAAATTTGTATCGAAAGTGAATCCAAAATCTCACGTGCTTCAGGTAGAACTAACTGAAATCGTGCGATATTTGAAACATTGGAGAGGTCCTGATGAGAAGTTTGAAGTCCTTAGAGGGTAGATCCAAGATTGGATGGTCGATCATAACTCTCGTGCACATGCACCGAGGGAGAAGAAAACATAGTTTAAATATGGAGGAAAAACTCAACTAGAGAAGAGAAGAAAGATACCGAGGAGACCTTTCTGGTCCTATTCATAGGAAAAAAATCTCCAAAGTTATAATCTATTTAGAACTCTTAATCATACTTCCTATTAATAATTCATCATTTATTTTCACGATATTCAGATTTTAATAATTAATTTATATTAATTTTTCTTGAATTTTCAAAATTAAAATAATAATTTAGTATTATTTTATTTCCTGAATATTTTTATCATTAAAACTTCTAATTTCAACATGGTTAGAAGTCCTAATTCAATCTTTCAACAAACTTTATCCCTAATCCACTTCTAACTATCTTTTGTTTATTTTATCTCTCATAAATATAATTATTCCTGAATTTCTAGATTGAATACATAAATATTATTCTTATATTTTCATTTTTGGAATAAAATAATATTATTTTATTTTTTAAAATATTTTTAGACATAGAACTCTTATCTTAACTATCATTAGAAGTCCTTTATTCCTTAAACTTATAGTTAGATTCAAAATATCATTATAACTCTAACTCATAATCTAATTAGGAATCATCCTTTCCTACCTCTTAGCTAATAATACTTCTATTATCATTCAAACCTTTTTCTTATCTTATCTTCTTCGTTTATCCATCCACTAACTATATTTCTATTTCTTTTGAAGCTATATTTTTATTTAACAAATCCTAAATTTTAGATTTATTTTAATTATGAAAATTAATTTTAAATTTGAAAAAAAGTCGAAGTGTTACAATAGATTCCATTACAATTTGATTGGAATTGTTATAGTTTGTCTATGTTCCACTTAAAGTATAATATATTTAGGTATGAGACTGCTATGATTGAGAAGCCTATCTCCCATTGAGTTATGACATATGTTATCACAATCTAACTTTGCATAATCAAATATAAAATAATATCGATGTTTTTTTATCATTAAGATATATTTTTATTTTTCAATATTTTCATCCTCCATTTACTCAATTATCTTTTTATATTTAAATTTGTGTATATTGTATAATTTTAATTATATTTTATGTAAAAGAAATAAATTATAATAAAGTTCATGCATGAACGAACACACTAACTTTTTTTATTTTGGGATGACACATACAATTTACTAGGTTTAATAAAGGTGCCTCAATTTTTTTTATTGTGAAATACATGTCAAACAATCTTGTATATCATTTTATCTATTTGGATTATTTTCGTAAATTGCCCTAAACTATCATGATTTTCCGCATCTAACCCCAAACTACAAACTTATTTTTTTATCCATGAACTATCATAATTTTTTCACTTTAATCCTTCCATCTACTTATGTTACGTTGTCCGTTACTTTTAATTTTTTTCATTTATGAAAAGACTAAATTAACCCTTCCTTTATAACACATTAAATATTAAATAAAAAAAGGAAAAAAAATTGGGGGAGGGTAATTTAGTCTTTTTCATAAATGATAATTTTTTTATTTACCACATTAATCCTTCAACAATTTTTTTATATTTGTTATTTCATATTTTTCTGGAGGGAGGGATAATTTAGTCTTTTCATAAATGAAAAAATAAACGTAACGAAAAACGTAACAGAAGTAGACAGAAGGAGTAAAGTGAAAAAATCGTGATAGTTTAGGGATAAAAAAAATAAGTTCATAATTTGGAATTAGATGCGAAAAGTCATAATAATTTAGGAGAGATTAATGAAAATAACCCTATCTATTTTTGCATCCTTTCATTGTGTATAAATGATTGTTTACATAAGATCTTTAATTATACTTTTGCAAAATAAAAATTATAAAAGAAACTATATTTATCATGAGATTAGGATATCTATAAATTCTCTATATTTCAAAAGAAAGAATAAATATAATTATTAATGTTAACTTTAAAATATAATATTTTCTTTTGGAACAACATTTCCTCCACATATATGGAGTGTTGTCCAATTTCAAAATGATGGACCAACTCCTATTTTGTTTTATTTTGACGATTAAAAAAAGTCATGTATGACTTGATGCTTGATTTATTTATAAACAACCCCTATTTTGTTTTATTTTGACGCTGTAACAATTAAAGAAAAAAACAGAACTAGATATTTCGCCATGAATATAAAATAAAACACAAACATATGCCTGCGCTTAAAAGTCATTCAAGCATATATCTACACTTAAATTTCACTTCTAACACAAGATTTATTATTTTAATACATTTTACAAGACGATTAATATACTTCTCAAAATAGTATGACAATAATTCGATCTTTTAACTCCAACTCCGGCTATATATATATCTTATTGACACGATTTCAATTTCATGCAAAATCGACTTCAAATGTTATCCATCCATATAAGTTTTATATTTTGTGGATAACAAAAATTTATCCAAAATAGAAGCTATAAAACTTATCTAAACATCTAAATTGTCCATAATAAAATATCTGAATTGTCTAGATCTAAAATGAAACATCTAAATTCTTAATTTTAAAATTAAACAAAATCAACTAAAAATTTATCGATGGATCGAATCAAAAGTGATTAAACATCGTGATTTAAAAATTAAGAATGAATAAACGGTTGAGATGCGCTCTCCCTTCTAAGAATTATTATTGTTTGAGTTATGAATACTTTTATTTTTGAAAAATAAAATGAAGCGATTTTGAAGCGCCAATAGTGTCAATTTTTTTAAGAAAGGGAAACTGTCACGTTTTGTCCTGCGATTTCTGCAACTCCTCTCCCCTGCGATTTCGCGCGATCTTCTCCTCTCCGGCCCGGCGGCACGAGGTTCTCTTTCTTCTCTCTCTTTCTCCTCCCCGCTCTTTGTCCTCCCCTCCTCCGGCGCCTATGGCAGGAGGAGCGGGAGGGGGCGGATCCGGCCAAGAGGGGGCCTGCTAGGGACGGCGGCGGCGCCACCTCTGGATGGGGGCGGGTCCGCCCGACCGGGGCCCTGGCTGGGGGCTCACTTAGTCAACTTTAAACCACCCCTAACTATTGGAGATGCGGACGGCAGCGCCGCTAGGGTTTTAGAATGCATTGCTATCTTAGCACCGCTTCAAATGTCTCTCTCATACATCTTGTCAGCGTCCAGTGCGTAGTAGTTCTTGTATTTTTTTTTCTTGTGTCGTAGTTGATTCGATGTAAACATTTTATGTGCAGACATTGTGCCGGCGCTCTTTGTTAGCGACTTTAGGAGTGTACTCAAACGCGTTCGCTCTCTCTCTCTCTCTCTCTCTCTCGCGTGTTGCCACCATGAGCAGATCTGGTCAGCCGCCGGATTTGAAGAAGTAACCATCGATCTGTTCTTTTATTTAATCTTCACTTTTTAAGCCTTCTTTTGAACTAATCATTCGTCTTTTTCCTTGTAAATCTGCAGGTACATGGACAAGAAGCTGCAAAGTAAGTTATAATTTCCATTTGGGCGTCGAATTATCCTTTCTTTCTTTGTTTAGTATTATTACGGATATCTTGCTGTGTATCATTGGTTATGAGTCACTTAACGGTTTATGTAGTTTAGTTTTCTTTTCATATTTCTGTGCGCATAGATCTTGGAAAGAAAACTGATCTAATAGATTTGGGGTATCAGCAACTGGGTTTACAATTTCAACATAATTTGTTTATAAAGCTAATGAAATCTCCATATTTGGTTCTGAATGTACAATCAATTGGATTATTATGGCCTCTAGTTGTTCCCTTAGATATGAACTATTTTGGGATACAAAACATCAAGACTGTTACACAGTTTATAAAAATGGATATACTTGATTGCTTTCTCCCTGTTTATGAAAGGTTGTGCTCCTAGATGAGGAATACCTTTTCAAGCTATGGGGCTTATGCCCAAACAACAACAAAGCTTTATCCCACTAGGTGGGGTCGGCTACATGGATCATCCTACGTCATTCCGCTCTATTAATATATTCGTTGATCCATGTTCATGAGATTCGACAGGGTTTTACGCTGGCTGTGGGGGCCTAACACAACCTTCCTCCTTTATCCGGGCTTGGGACCGGCTATAAAACATAGGCGGAGTTACCTCCTATCATATATACATAATATATATACATATATATTGGATATCTATGTTGAACCAAAAACAGATTTTTGACATAATCCATATGCATGTAAACCAAAATTAAATGCCAAACTGTGATCTATGAGTTTCAATAAAGCATACATTCAATAATAGTAAAAATGCATTTAAAGATGAAGAAACATACTGCAAAAAGGACTGATCCAACAATTGTTGCAAGAGCAACTATATATTCTGGAAAGCTTGTTCGCATTGTCCAAGTAGTTTCTGAAGAAGCTGGTGCCTTGTATGCAGCACACAGATATAAGGTTTTTTCCATAGTTACTCTGATAGGTCACTTTGCCTTGCATTCTTTACAATTCATTATCCTTTATAATATCGTTTTTGCTTGTTCACGTCACAGTTGTTGATTTTATATAAAAATAAGAATCGTGTAGTGAATAGTAAAATCATGGCATTATTCATTCAGGAAAAAACTGTGTGTTCTGGTTTCTTTATCCAAATTAAAGAGGATATTAAGATGTCACTCAAATTATTTACTAAAACATTGGTGTGAGCAAGGCTGCTTATCTGCAGCTAAATGATTGAGATGATCTTATCTGTCTATCATGAACTTGCATGACTTGCTACTTCAATTGTTAAAAAAATGTTTGATCTTCTCTTGCCAAAAAAAAAAATGCTTTTATGTAATTATGAATCTATGATCATTGAGAGCTGTGATTTGGATTTTGGTGTTTTAAACTTTACTTCAGTAAAAATTTCTTTGTTTCTCCAGTTGCTTGGTTTCTCACTGATTTCTGATTGTGACCTTAAATGAAGACTGGATGTTTATCCAAGTAATGTATTTGTCACAGTTACTCTGATCAAGTAATGTATTTGTGACCTTAAACTCCGCCTATATTTTATAGCCGGTCCCAAGCCCGGATAAAGGAGGAGGGTTGTGTTAGGCCCCGACAGCCAACATAAAATCATGTCGAATCTTATGGACTCTGATCAAGAATTTCCTCTTTTTTTAGTTTCCATACGGGTCTCCTCGTTGTTTCACAATAAGCTTCATAGTTTTGATATTTTTCCCTTCTCTTTTGTTTATCTTAAAATTCTGGTTAAGGAGACTTTCAAGTATTACAAAAATGAAGAACGCCTGAGTAAGTTTGTTTCTTTTTATTGTGAAAGACTACTAAGTCGTCGAACAAGCATTTGAGAATGTTTATTGTTAATAATGTTAATATCCACCTCTCAAAAAAAATAATGTTAATATCCTGAACCAAATCATATACTGAAAGGACTGAGCCCCTTGTGGCATATTACGTATCCATTTAAAATCTTCATATAATCTCTCTCAAAAAAGTCATTAACTGTGTTAAAATTTATCTAGGACATATATCTTTTCAAAGAACACACCCTTTTGCTTTGTTATCCATGCTTTATCTGAAGGGAAATAAAATTGTCTGTATAAATGAACTTTTTGCAAACATTGATTTCATGAAGACGAAGAATGCATCTCTTGAAGTATAATCCTTTTTCTATGTTATTTTGGTCTGCTCACAACACATTGATCTTTTTCTTTATTTTCTATGTTTAACAGTGATGTGTAAATCTTTCAGCAATTCACACATGCAGACTCATTTTCATCCAAATGTTATATGTTTACTGTTTCTTACACCTCGTTTTATGGAGTTATGGTTTGATTTATCCTTGGAATTCTTGCTGTTTAGACATCTTTCTCTGTGTCTCTTAAGTTCTAGGATCTTGAAATGTTTGATGTCCCTTATTGCAAAATTACAGTAGCAGCTAAGAACTAATTGACATAATGAAAGCTCAATGAATGTACTAATTTATAAATGTTGTTTTGCAGTTAAGGCCGACCCCACCTAGTGGGATAAGGCTTTGTTGTTGTTGTTGTTTTGCAGTTAAGCTGAATGCCAATCGGGTTATTGTTGGTACGCTTCGTGGGTATGATCAGTTTATGAACTTGGTGGTTGACAACACGGTAGAGGTCAATGGCAATGAGAAGACAGATATTGGAATGGTGGTATGTTTAATTTACATGACATAGTACAACTGTCATTGTCATAATATGCATTCATGGTCAAACATAATAGAACACAGACAACACAATGGTGGTATATATTAATTTAAATGCCACAGTACAACCCTCGCCTTTCATAATAAACATAATATACACTTGTCACCTCTTTGATTTAGACTTCTAGTTGATTTCAAGTTTCTCATGGTGCTTTGTATGTCGAAGTTTCGTCGATGTGCACTTATTGTTGTTAATGGCATTTAAATGCCAGAACATCATCTTAAGCTTTTCTGAATTGGAAGCTGATCTTTTGTTCATTTTGTAGGTTTTAAGGGGGAACAGTGTGGTGATGATTGAAGCTCTAGAGCCCATTGGCAAAACGCAGTAGAGAAACAAGTGGCTTGCTGTGTTTTTGTCAAGTGTACTAGGAATGATGGCACGTTAATGTGTATGACCAGTGCCATTGTACTCATATTGACTGCTTTTGTCAAAGTAGCGGCAAAGTATGGAACTGTTTCTAGATTCCAACTCTGAACCATAGACCGAAGTAGTAGGGTACATCAGAGACAGAATACCGTAGCCCCAGTTCAGATTTGGATATATGAAACTCTGAACCATTCCATTCATTGTGGGCTATTGAATTCCTTTAAGAATGCAGTTGGCCATTTGATCTTTCAGCATATTTAACTGCAAAGAGGGAATGAGAACAGTTGTACCACCGAGCATATGAATGGTATAGTGAATGACCATATTGTCTTCCCTTGATGTCCATCTTGCCCTAATTTGAGTGTCGATTTCAATTTCTAACGTCTTCATCTCAGAACTTGGCAGAATCTTGTCACATGTAGCAGGAAAAAAAGGAAGATGAGTAATCATGAAACCAAAATGTTCAATACCTCTTTAAGTCCTCAATGGAAAGAAATGTTCAATACCTGAAACGATGTTTTCTCAGCTGAACTCATATTTGCTAGCTCATTTTAGGGTTGGTGAGTTAGTCTCCACAAGGATCAAAAGCACAAATCAGAAAAGTAAGATTTATCCACAACATAAAAACTTGAGATATATAACATAAAAACTTATATTTGTTTTATTTTTTTTAAAAAAAGAGAAAGTATTCCTACAAAATGGTATGGTCATCCACTTGAATTGAAAACTAGAAGCGATAAACTATACAGGTGTGGGGAAGGTTTAAATGAGTTAGGACGTCAATATATCAATAAAACATCATATAAAAAATAATTTGAAGTAAAGAAACCTGTAACCTTGAATTAAATACTCTGAAATAAAAATTTAGTAAAGAAAGGACAATAGTTAATTTATTATTATTAACTGAAATAAACATAATGTACTTTATTTATGAAATTATTTTATGGAGTTGAGAATTTTGGTAGGACCCAATCGACTTGATCTAAGGTCGTCGTCTTGTCGAAAACTGGTTTAGTACTCAAAAGCCCTTTTACGTTTCTGAGGTCTAAAATTGATTTAACTCGGTGTAAAATCAAAAGTCTAGCTGAATTTGCATAAAAATGCTCGACCAACGGTTTATTAGTTGGAGGTCCAAATCCTACAAAATGACACTTTAAGCTGATTTTTTCATACACTATATTTTTTCTTTTCCTATTTTCAATGTTTTATTTTTTCTAACAATAACGATTTTTTTCATTATTGTAGAAAGTACCTACCACTACTCGAGGATAGTGATTTTCCATGCTCTTATGACGGTGCTTGGATGAGAAATCGATTAGATGAAAAAAAATTTAGCGAGTGTTTAGATGAAAAATGCAATGATGAGAATTTAAAAAGTTAATTTAATAAAAAAGTTTTAATGGATGTTTGAATAAAAAGTAAAAACTAAGAATATAATTTATTATTTTTTGAAATATAAAATTATAGTACATAAAATATTATATATATTTATTTATTTAAAATTTACACAAATTCTAGGATCCAAATATAATATATTGTTTCTAAAAACAATTGAACATTTTAATTAATAAAATTCTAATATAATAAATATAATTAATATTATAATATAATTTTATTATAATATAATAAATATAATGTTTACATCAATTTGGTCAATTATTATGCATTTTTTATAATTTTATTATACTATAATACTAAGCAAAATATTTTTTAATTATTTGAACTAAATAATTTATACTTTTTAATTAATAAAATATTTATAATTTTATAAGTTGAATAATAATATATTAATAAATAAATAATTATATATTAGAAAAGAAAGAAAAAGCAAAAAAAAAAGTTTCGAGCAAGAAGTTTTAGTTCCTACATCGACTCACTTGATGGAAACTTTGAAACTTTCCGTTTTGGCATGATTTGGACAATCCAAACATGATGTAGAGGAAGAAGCACCTTTTATCTCCTTTGATATCATGAGACGAGATGGGTTGTAATAGATAAATTTTACTAAATACCCTTCAACTTTGAGCATTTGTCCAGTGCTATCTTCAAACTTTATTTTGTAATAAGATTATTCTCTATCTTTTAACTTGTTTCACCAACTACCCTTTTTACTTTAATCGATGGTTTCCCGATCGTCAAGTTAACGTGGCATCCAAGTGATAATTTCTCCCTCATCCACGCAATCAGTCATCCGATATGACATTATAAAAAATTAAAAAAGGTGCCGCACATCTACCATAACGAGGGAACCCCCTTCTCTGCGCTCGCACGCGCCGAGGGGTAGCCCCCCGCTCCAGTGCAACGCGACGCAAAGAGAGAGAGAGAGGGGGGGGGGGGGGCTCCCTCGCTCTGTGACCTCGTAGAGCGGGAGGCGACCCCCCTTCCCTACGTCACGTTGCGCTCACTGGTAGGGGTGTCGCCCCCCCCCCCCCCCCCCCCCCTCCCTGCAACCTTCGATGACATCGTAGAGCAAGGGGCGCCCTGTCTTTCTTAGTGTTAGACTGTGCTCGTCGGCATGACACAGGGTAGGGGGGATCACACTTATTTTATCTGCTTATAAGAGCTTATTTTGTATGAGAAGGAAAAAATTGATCATTTTGAACCACGAATATACTATTTTACTTTTAAAATAAATATAACTTTTTTTCACATATTTTCTCTATTATAATATTAATAACTTTTTAGTCATTTGACTAAAATAATAATTTATAATTTTTTATTAGTAATACGTAACTATTTATTTTTTAAAATCAACTTCAGTCATTAAACTACTTATCAACATTTTAACTTATCAATTATTTTATATTAGCTAAGTCAAACGGATTCCGCTCTTTGAAGTTTCGATGAATCTCACAAGTTTTCGATAAAAAGTTTTTACTTTGCACAGTAACTCGACAGTGCTCGCTTCATAACGTGAACTTATTTTTTAAAATTTTGTGGTGGACCCGGGCATTTAGTGAGAAAGAAAATAGAAGGGATGAGAGAGAATTAAGTGAGACCTATTTCAATTAATTAAAAATTAGAGAAAATGAGGGGTGAATTATTTTATTTATTAATTATTTTGTGGATTTTATTTAGAGAGAAATTGTGTCCACCATTTCAATCAATTTATCGTTAATACTATTATTAAACATTTTTTATATTATCTTAAATAATAATTAATTACAATATTATTTAAATATAAATATTATAAAAAAATTTATTCAAACATCTACTATAATTTATCGATGAAATAATTCTTTTAATTCTCATAATTATATTTTTCATCTAATTTTTTTTATTTAATTGATTAATTTTAAAAAAACTAAGAACCGGTCAAACAGTAAAAGATTTCGAGATGAGCAAAAGTTCGTTCATTTTTTTTTTCTGGGTACGGAGCCTGAACTTTGAGTCGGGATGAAAGAACCATTCTTGTCCAAAAGGAACAGGGGAAGAACAGAGCAACACTGATAGGTTTCTAATAGAAGGAAGTCATCTATTGATGAAGATACAAGTGCTAGGTAAGACTTCAATTTTTATAATATCTCTTTCTCTGTCTTGATTCCTGGGTCATGGTGTTGGTGGTGGTGCAGATAGGAGTATTAGGCAGAGGATAAAGATCCAATCAGTAGCATGATGGAGACATCAATCGGGTTTCAGCTCAGACGATAAGCAATATATACATATTTTTTTTTATTGCAAACTCCATTCATATGTAATTTTTATCGAATGTGACATGTGAAAAATACTACCTATATTTCCAGCAAAGTGAACCATCCTTCTACTCCACGGCTTGTCCTTTCTTTTTTCAGGATCGCTCGCTGTCCCCAGTCCCCACGCTTGACGCTGTCAACTGCCGACGACGACGGCCGCGGAGGAGTCGTCGCGTTAGTGGCGATGGGATTTCGAGCTAACCACGAGATGATTGCCTTGGCGGCGACGATGTGCCTGCTCGCGGCCGCCTCCGCCGCCGAGTACTTCGAGCCCTTCAACGTCAGCTACGACCACCGCGCCATCCTCATCGCCGGGCAGCGGCGCATGCTCATCTCCGCCGGCATTCACTATCCCCGCGCGACCCCGGATGTGCGCGTCGTTGTCTAAAACCTTCCAACTTATACCTACTCTTGCTTACGACTAATTTCCTACTTGAACCTGAATCGAGTTTATCACTGGCCTTTCTTTTCGAAATTCTATTTCTTTCCACAGTCATCATACAAACTCTTTGATTTTCCCATTCTCTAACGGTGCTTTGCCTTTCACAAAGATTGAAACTTTTTGGCTTAAATAATAGTAAGTTTGGTAGCTCCACCCGGGCATTCCTCTAGGGCAGTGTTTATAGAAATTGATGTCGAAATATGTGGAGGTGGTGCTCGTTTCGTCATTCATGTTGGAAGAAATTGCCGCTTCTGAGGTCGGGTTTGTCTTGTAGGATGAAATATTCATGGATATTGTAATGAAAACCGTTTGCCTATTCTCTTTTTTAAGTGAAGATCATCTTTTATCTAAGCTGATACGGTGCGTGTCCTCTTGTACTCATTCAAACTGTTATTCACCAAACCAAAGTTTGCTTTTTTTCAGAGTCAAACAACTGTCCTTTTGGAACAAGTGTCTATTTTATCTGAAATAATTGAGAATTTAAAGGGAATTGGCCTGCTTGCTTAATGCTCAGAGAACAAAGGTTGTGTTCTAGATGAATGAAACCTGTATAGCTGCAACACTAACAGAAAATGGAGATATAATGATGTGAATACCTTAAACCCTTTGGATAGATGATCATCTTTTGCTAGATTGAGTTGTCCAGGGGGTACCATTTCTTCCGTGGTTCTCTAATACTGTTTTCTTCCCTTCCAATCTTGGGTGTTCAATTGTTCATTTTATAGTTTCAAGTTGCATTCCTGTGAAATATTTCATTTCAATTATGTGTTACCCATATCTTGATTTTTAATGCCTATAAATGGTGACAGATGTGGCCTTCAATCATTGCTAAAAGCAAAGAAGGTGGCGCAGATGTCATTCAGTCATATGTGTTTTGGAATGGCCATGAATCAATCCGCGGTCAGGTACTATTTCTTTTGCTTGGCATAGTTTCGGATGCATTAAAGGATGTCAATATTGATCTTCTGACTCTACATTTATGATTTCATTATCTGCAGTACTATTTCGAAGGTAGGTATGATCTTGTAAAGTTTGTCAAGTTAGTTGGCTCTCAAGGGCTTTACCTTCATCTCCGCATTGGCCCTTATGTGTGTGCTGAATGGAACTTCGGGTATTTGATTTATCCCTCATGTTCTTTTACAGAAGACTCATTTCCTAACTCCTAAACATATTTTTCTTGAGTGTTTTGATCTGGTGGGAGCAGCTTTAGTGTTTTGTGTTTCCTTAGGTATAATTGGAGTATAACTGAGTTCACTGAAGAGGTCAATATTTAGAATTCCAAACACCTCATTTAGGTACTTAATGGTAACTGTTGGAAGGGATTTTATGGTTGCTTGATTGAGTCAAAAAGCTAATTTCCTAATATACGAGAGCTTGATTAGTAGCATTTATAATTAGTTTCTACAATAAAATCAACCGTTTGGTTACTGTGAGTAATATTATTTCGTTTGGGGATCCCATGTGAATGTTAAAATAATCATCTTCCCACTTGTAAGCTTTCTTCTAATTCAATTGTAGGGGCCTTCCAGTTTGGTTACGTGACATCCCTGGCATAGAGTTCCGAACCAATAATGAACCATTCAAGGTGTGATATGATGTATGCTATCTGTATGTTATCTGTATGTTGCATCACAATACTTCTTTTATATTCTTTTATTTTAACCAGTGTCCTTACTTAAAAACATTTGTCATCAACAGCTCAAATTTGTCATGGGTACTTTTTGGTCAATCTATCACATTGAACTTTGATATGGAAATGAAAATACTTGGTCATTTCGATAATCACCATTTTTAGCTTCTGGAGATAGATTCTTATCCATAGGATAGGCCATATGTGTATTCGTTCTTCTTCTTTATGCTTACTATGTCCTCTTCCAGGGAAGTATACTGATGTGCTAACAGATTTATAAGTATTTATGGCTAGATCTTAATGACTTGTATAACATTTAACTAGAGCTCTAGCAACTTAGTTGTATGTAAGCTCTGAAAATTAGATGTGCTGATCAATTGTCCTAAAAGGTTATCACTAAATACCCTTCAACTTTTCCCTCTTTCCCAACTTTATTGTAACCAAACTACCCTCCAAAAAGTGGGGGCCGCCCTCTCGGAGGGAGAGGGAAAGTGGGGACCAACCCTCTTTTTTTATATTTTAAAATTTATATTATTATTTTAAAATTTTATATTTATTTTATTTTTAAAATAAATGTCATGTCAGCAAAACAACTAGAAACTGGTTATTTCCGGTCGAAAGGGTAGTTGAAACAAATCAATAGTTTTTTTTGGAAACAAGAAAGGATGACTAGCAAGGGGGTAGTCATCCGAGAGTTTCATTGATGTAAAAAAGAGTTACAACACTTTAGGAAATAAATGCAAAAAATGGTATGCGTCTCCACCAGATTACAACTTCTACCACATTACAAATACTTTTTCCATTCCAATAAAATTGCCTTAGCATGGAAACCAGCATTCTCAGCATAAACACGACCATTCCGGAAAATGGCGTCATTCCGTTGTAGCCAAATAGCCCGAATGTAAGACAATGGACGAGCCCTCTGCTGCCTGCAAATGTACACGCATTGATGAAGGGTTCTGCAACAATTGCAGAAAGACCACCAAAAAGATGCCTCCGAAGAAGAATCAATCCATCTAATATCTGCCTCTGCGCAGACCTGACGGGCCACCAAACACCCAAAAAACAAGTGGGTAGTATCCTCATCCGCCTGTCCACACAATGGACCCCAAGTGTCAGTGCCACCGATCCAGTGTGATCTGTAAACCTTGATCAGAATTCTTTTTCGATGCAGCAGCCAAGAGAAAACCTGCACCTTGAGGGACAGTCTGGTTACAAAGTAAAGTTGGATGATAGAGTTAGGAAAGAGGGTATAGTTGGAGGGTATTTAGTGAAATTTACCCCATCTTTATATTTATTATCTTAACACTCTTCTTCACCTGTGGGATGTTGACAACTTTGGTGTAGCACAACCCACCACGTGGATAACTAAGGGAGGAGAATACTTTTTAATACGAGTATCGATGTGGATTCAACTCAGAAGCTTTAGCTCTGGTATTATGTAAAAAGTAAATGTGCTGAGCAATTGTTCTAAGAGATTAAACCATTAGGAAGAGTAACATCTTTATATTTATAATCTTAACATAAGCATATGATTGCTCAATGATAAAAGAATTATTTTTTAATATAGTTAACTTTGTTCTCTTTTTCTTTTCATCGACTATTGATTTTGATTTTAGTATGTAGGACTGCAATTTAGTGTACTTTATTAGCATTGGTCCAGTTGAATCTGGGAGTCTGACAAAGTGTAGAACTGGAAGTAGGTTCCTCAATCATTGTTATATGAATCAGTGTATGAACTATAACTTGACAATACGAAGCCAAGAAAGGGATCTACATCTTGGTGGCTCTCCCTCTAGTTATTGGCATGAGTGTTACATGACACTCAGTGAAGTATGTTGTGCATGCCCTAGGGCATTCTGAGAAAAAGGTAAAGAAAGCAAGTTCCCTCACAAGAACCTGGGAAGGGAGGAAATCCAGAGCTTAAGGCAAAAAAAGGAAAGACAGTGGTGAATAGTGTGTCTTCCGAGGCTTGGTTTGGTTTTGTTATCTTAAAAAATCTTTTTCACCATCATATGCAATGTCAGGGTCCCTACCAGAAAATTCTCCCTGGAGAAGGTGATATTGCTGTCAGAAAGGACATACCACAACCGGAGAATAGTGATTTCCCATTCCCTTAGAGGAAGAAGAACCTTTATCTCTTCTTGATGTCATGACTCATGAGACAGGATGAGTTGCAGTGCTGATGGTTTGGCCAATAATCATAAGACAAACTGCTGGCCAATATAGGATGAGTTCATTAATTTCAAGGACCTTGTAAGTTGTTATAAAGTTCTGGGGGACGTATATTTAAAGATGACTCTTCTACCATTTTAACTTGTAACATAATAGTAAGAAATGCAAATACTGCTGGTATTAAGGTTTAAGCTTGGCTCCTCAAAAAAAAAAAAGGGTTAAGCTTGGCTCTTGCATGATGTTAAAAAATGGCCTATGGATGAAGACCGTGTCACAGATAAGTCCCAATGATGTGATCCACTACTGCATCCGTTGAAATGGCCGAGAAGCAACACACCTATAGTGGAAGCTCCATAATGTAGGTTTCATACCAGAGCCCAAAATGGGACATCAGAAGAATGTCAGCAACGATGCCATTTTACTGTTTGTAGCATCTACGAGAAGGCTTATTGTTGGCGTTTTGGCATTTACCCCTAATGATGATCCATGGATGGGGAAGGGAGGACAATGATGCATTTTTTTTTCTTCACGTACGACATTGGGACAACCTGTATTCCCTCTTGGGAACTGCACTCATCCCATAAAAATCTAAAATGTGGAGTCAGTTCTATCTAAAGAAAAAGGCCAATGCTTATGTTTCCATTTTCATTTCTAGTTCCCGCATGATGTAGTCATTGAAAGCAATGAATGAAATTGCCTGTCTTTGCATGTAAATAATTTGTAGCTTAGTGTCACTAGTTTAAGATATTTTACATTTGCAGGTTGAGATGCACAAATTTGTCAAAAAGATTGTAGATCTGATGAAGCAGGAAATGCTTTTTGCATGGCAAGGTGGTCCGATAATATTACTTCAGGTTATATTTGAACCTTTCAATTAGTTGTGTTTTTTTATTTTCAAATGTCCATGGCAGTCTAATCATAATTATGATATTACATGCATAGAAATAGTTCGCCCAAGAATCAGTATTTCTTTGATCTCATGCACAAGTCATTTAATTTTTTCAGCGCATAGTTTTTGCTTTTGCACATATCGATAAAATAAATTCAAGACTCGAACTTATGTCTCGCGAAACTTTCATGCATAATGGTATACTTGAATTTATGTTGTATGGGTATAGGTATGGGTATGGTACCTGGTGTGTGTACAAGCACGCCAATTCTTTGAAATCTAGGTACGGGAACAACATTATATTTAAGCCTTCCAACATTTAAGAAAAGTTTGTCATGATCTTTATTTCTGGTAGAAGTGAATGGTATATTGGCAGGCTTGGTAGCATTAAATAAAATAATATAATTAAGAAATGACACTTTCAGTCGAGAAAGAAACAAGTTATTGCTACAGGTCCACTTAGTTAATAATAAGATTTAAATTTTAGGTTGGAATATACACAGAAATTAATTTAAAACTATATATACCATTGGCTCTTCTGATGCCAGATGGCACCTTTTCCTTTGACTCTTCTTTTGATGAGAGTAGGGCTATAGGGGTGTGAGTGGATCAAGTGACGTGAGAAATATGAAATGGGATGAATGTCTCAAACAAGTTTTAAAAACCCTCAGCCTTCACAAATCTGCAACTGCACAAATCGTGTAGTGCCCCGGAATATCGTATTCTCAAAGATTTCAAAGTCTAGAGCTCTCCTTACAAACTAGCTATTAGTCCCTAGTAAATTAAAATGTAGCAAAATAAAATCCGATTTAACTAGACAGATGAGTATTAACAAAACTAAAATGAATTGGCAACAAAATATATGAAAGATGTCTAGTTTCTAACAGGAAATGTGAATACAAATATTTTGGGTATTTCAGTTTAAGGACATGAAAAGAACTATGCAAAAAGTAAAAAAGTTTCAAAGCAGTGGGAAAAGAATTTCCTGGGAATGGAAGGTTCTTTAGTCCTTTTATGAGATGATTGCTGACATGTATAAAAGGTTCAGTTCATGGGTTTCTATTAATACCGAAAATGACATACTCCCACAAGAATAAGTTGAAGACTTTGGACACAACCTGTTAGTATCCTGAACAAAAATATAACACCTCAACATTCATTCTAACTCATTGGTCATAAGACTTCAACTCCCAACATTTATACTCGTTCTTGAACCCTTAATAACCCACAAATCTAGAGAGTAATAGGTAGTTGTTATTTCTCATATCACAACTCAGCATAAAAGAAACCTCTAGGTTCTACAATATAACACATTCATTATACTGTCACTCATCTATTAGACAACATCATCATGAGGTCTGATTCTCTAATCACAAAAATGAGGAATGACCACCTCTTCTTAGAATATAGTCATCAGAAGAAGACAACACTAGCAATTACGTAAAAACAACCCTAAATTCAACCATCATTTCAGCATTATCATTTAAAGCCTATCATAGAATCATATCAAAAGCTTAACGAAGAGAACTGATATTGCATAAGAATAAGATCCCAGCATCATCTCAAAACAAGCTCTAAGTCACAACCATTCCCAGCAAACAAAGGAAATTAGCCACACATGGCTGGATTCAATGGCACACAGAAATATAAACGAGAGTTCTCCATAGCCATTACAAGATTCAAAATAAGAATAAAACAAGGAAGGAATAAGGAATGCAAATTTCCACTTCTCAGCATCAACTTCAATCCTTCTTCCTTTCTTGTTGGAGACTCCCCAAACCCTCGGTGCATATTACTCCCCAAAAATGCCCAGCAGCCAGCCCCCTTTTCTCAGCAGCCTTCTCTCCTTTTATACTAGCCATATATGCCTTTTGAATAAGGGATCAGAATATTCCTCTTCTTCCTAGCATGTCATCTGTCCACCTTCACTGCTGGAATATTCTGTGGCAGCAACAAAAAGCAGGCTCCCTCAGCAGAAAATGACAAGTGTTTTTTAGTGCAAAAGTGGTCCCCAAAGATGCCTCCCAGCCATCGGCAGTACTGTACACAGATAAAACAGCCAACAACAAACTGAACCAATAAAAATGACATTACTTAATCAATTTTTTACACAAAATAAAAAGATAAAAGAAGAAAGAAAACTATACATGCAGAAATTAACCCAATAATGATTTAACTAGGAAAATTAGTCTAATAATATATAAATGCACCAGGATTATAGTAAATAATAAGAAATATAGTATAAATCTTTCATATGTAGAAACCAATGATCATCTTTATATGTGTTGTCTGCTTGCTTGTCCTTTTTGGCTTGTTCGTTTCTTGGCTGCTGCTCCAAGCCTCCGATGTTCTGGTGTTAATCCAAGAGGAATCCTGATGTCATACAAGAAGGACGAACTGATTTCAGTTTACAGAATTTGTTAACAAATGCAACTTTTTGTGCAATATTTCTTCAGTTTTTTCTTTCACTTTAGCGCCAGTTACTCATTTGAACTAGATATCATAGTGAATCTTAAGAACTTTGTCCACTGATATTTTAGATACTCTTTTTGTTCGACTGATTTTCCCTTTTGTCTTCTTGTAATTGGTGTGGGGTTTGGGTGGAGTACCAGTGTCTGACATGGACTTCTTTTTGAGACGGTCTGACATGGACTTTGAGAACAGTACTGAGCACTAACCCATTTCAACTTTGTATAGCTGACCTTCTCTGTGCACATCTAAGAAAATCAATTGTTCTAAGTAAATAGAAACTAGAATATAATAGGCAAAAGGTTCTTTATGTTTTGTGAATGTCACTAGCAACATGTTACACAACGTAATAAGTTTGAAATTTAATTGTGGAAAATGAACAGATTGAAAATGAATATGGAAATATTGAGGGACAATATGGTCAGGGTGGTAAAGAATATGTTAAATGGGCAGCTGAGATGGCACTTGGCCTTGGCTCTGGGGTACCTTGGGTTATGTGCCGGCAAAATGATGCTCCAGAAACAATTGTGAGAATCTTCAACCATCATTTACCATTTCAGTTAAATTTTCTTTTATGTTATTAATGAAAGTGTCAAGAACTTAATTGGTTCTTTTGTTTATTTTTGGACTTCCTTTTACAGATAGATGCCTGCAATGGCTTTTACTGTGATGGTTTTAGACCAAACTCTTACCACAAGCCAGCACTTTGGACTGAGGATTGGAATGGATGGTACATGCTTCTTTTATTAACTGCTGATAGTATGTTTGTTGCATGATACTTTGGCTGGAATGGAATGGCTAGTCTACATGCATGAAATAGTTATGTCAAGATCATAATGCTCCAAAGAACTGAAGACATTTGCATAGTTGATGAGATTGATCAATGGAAAGTTTCAAGAACTTAATTGATGCATTCATAAATGCTCCTAACTGCTATATGAATCTCTTTTTACCTTCTGCGCCATCATACTATCTTTGGTTAATTTATATAAGTCATTTCTTTTTACCACCATAGTACATTTCAAGTGTTCTCGCTCGTAGTGGTATCTTTATGTAACTAACAAGGTATCCAATTTCCATAATGGGACAGCTGTTTGACTTGTGTTACCTTGATTAACCTCCATGTTTTTTTATGTATAACCAGATGGTGGAAACTGGAGTTCAATGAATCCATAGTTGCATTATATCTATCATAAATAGCATTCATATCCCTTCTTTTCATCTATTTGCTTTGTTGTGATTGCACCGTGGACCATTATGTCATTTTTGCTTTTTTCGTACTTTTGAAGCTGAAGGCCATTATTGATGTTACTATCTTAATTTAAGTTGTTCCTCCATATCCATTAGCCACATCATCAATTACTAACAACATTGACAATGATCTACAATGTTTTTTAAAGGTTTGCATCTTGGGGCGGAAGGATACCTCATAGACCGGTTGAAGACAATGCCTTTGCCATTGCTCGTTTCTTCCAGCGAGGAGGAAGCTTTCATAACTATTACATGGTAAGAAAGTTCTGCTTCGAACTGCTTGTGCGTGCCATGAAGATATGATAATCCCGAAGCACCCACCTCCCATGCTACTGTAGGGAGATCACCTCCTCCCAGTCCATTCTTCCCCTTTTGATGGAGCTTGCTGCTTTGAAGCTTGTTGCACATCCTTTAACAATTACCCATCACACACATTAAGAAAATTTGTACCATTAAGTTGTATAACATTTGTATAATTCAAACATCCCTCTCATTTATAGTGCAAGGATGTCCCCAAATCTCATCCTCGTTGATCATCCACTATTGCATCCACACTCTGGTTGTGATGGTGGGACTGAATGCTGCAATCTGCAACTGATTTGATAGTGCCCTTTTTTCTTTGGGGAGCTATGAAGCACTTCATTTTGCATTATATATTTATAGAGTTGAGTTGTGATGTCACAAATGGTTACAGTTTTTTGGTGGAACAAATTTTGGTCGGACAGCTGGTGGCCCCTTACAGATAACAAGTTATGATTATGATGCGCCAATCGATGAATATGGTATTATGAACTTTTGCCTCTATTATGAGCATGATCTTCCAGTTTCCACTTGCAATATATATTTTGCAAAAAATTTAATTCAGGAAGTATTCCTCTTTTCATGATTGACATCCATTAAAAATTTCCTATACATCATATAGCATTATCAGAAACTATATTTTTCAGGTCTGTTGAATCAACCAAAGTGGGGACATCTGAGGGATCTTCATTCAGCGATAAAACTTTGTGAACCTGCTCTTACTGCTGTTGATGGTGGGCCACAATACATAAAATTGGGCCCTATGCAAGAGGTAATTCCATTGAAATAGGTTATTGGGATAAAACTTTTATGGGTATTGTTGAATTTGGAAGTTGTATCTAAAATTATCTTCAGGTTAATCTTGGTATATGTTTTTTTGAGATACGCCTAATTACTTCCTGATATGTACATGATTACAAGTTTTAAGCTGAAATACTTGTGATGCTCTCCAATTGCGAGTTTCCTTTACCTTTTGCTGTTTTTTTAGCCAAAATAACCATATGTTGGTAAGGTATTTAATAGAAACAGATTGTCATGATACTTGCAATGTTTCCCTTGAAAGCTATATGATTAATCATAAACACATTGGCTTTGTAAACAGAAGTTTATGTTGATTTATAGTAAGACAAACAAATAATAAATAAAACCAAGGATTCAAGCATTGTTTAGTGCTGAGTCTGCTGACCAAAACATGATGTTCTGAAACATTTTCCATATGGTGTCCAAAACATTTTGGTTTTTTTCTATGTTTTATCATTTAAGGGTAAATAATTTAACAAATACAAAAAATACAAGATAACAGAAAAGTTAACACTACTAGAGATTTGGGATCAAATGCCAACATTTGGAAAGTTTAGGGAAGGTAAATGATTAGTATCAAATGCCAACATTTAGAAATGAAGAAGAGAACTCCCATAGTTTATTGGATTTATCATATTGATGTACTACTGTTTTTTCTCACAGCATAAACTCCAAAAGAGTCTGGGCTGTGCACCTTCTAGACCGCAGCATGCTATTGTAGCTACATTACTACTATTACATAGCCAATTAGCATTTGTTTGCCTTTTATTGTTTCGCCTATGTTTTATAGCCGGTCCCAAGCCCGGATAAAGGAGGAGGGTTGTGTTAGGCCCCGACAGCCAGCGTAAAACCCTATCGAATCTCATGAACATGGATCAACGAGTCAACCCCACCTAGTGGGATAAGGTTTTGTTGTTGTTGTTATTGTTTCAGATAATTTTATTTTTACTTTTCACTGTTTTGGTTTGATTAGTTTCTTGGTGGATATTCTCTCCCTCAAAGTGATGAAGCCATAGAAATGAAGGTTTATTAATCAGTGGCATAGTTCTTGTTGAAACTTAAAGTTCAACAATTCTAATTTGCTCAGATAGATACTAGTAACTGTTTGCAGGGTGTATTATTTGATTTCTTTAATCACAGTGTTATTTGGTGAAGTCAAATCTTCTTTCTTAAATCCTATTTTCAATATTTATATTTATGCTTCTCTATTTAAATAGGATACTTATTGCATGCATTCAGGCACACATATACTCCAGCAATCCTGTAAACACGAGTAGAAGCTTCCAAGAAAATGTGAATGTGTGTTCAGCTTTTCTTGCAAACATTGATGAACATAAAACAGTTTCAGTCAACATTTTTGGCAAATCTTATTCTCTCTTGCCCTGGTCTGTGAGTATTTTGCCAGACTGCAAAAATGTGGCTTTCAACACTGCGGAGGTGAGAACTTTTGTGACTTAGATTTCAGATCTAGCTCAAAATTTTGAACATTATATTTTTACTGATTAGTTTTTTTTTTTACTTTTCATACAAGCTAGAAACTAAAGGAATTACTTAATGATGTTATTGGGAGAAAAGAACTTTAGATATTTATGAGTTGTGGGGTACGTGTAACTCTATATGTGTTAACATAATGATCATTTGCCTACTTGATCCCAATGCCATGAGAATGCCTTTGCTTTCAAAATTTTGTTTTCTCAAATCTGTGTTTTTTTTTTGTGTGATTCTTAAACATGCATTTCAAATTTTCAACTCCTTCAGTTCATGTAGAATGGTGAAGGTGCTTATTTGAAATTTCTTCGGATTTTTTTTATATGAGAAGGAATACTAGGACTTATAAATTTCTTTGAAGCAAGTTTGGGATCTGGTACAAGATTCAGTTTTTGGGAGCACTCATGGTTCTCAGGAGAATCACTATCTAACGTTTTTTATGTGATTATATCCCATAACTGATAATCATAGTCAGTAATGGTTGCTCATTGGTCAGAAAATCTTCATTCACATGGTATTCAGACTCCTCAGTTCGTGGTGCCGATCTTGGATAACCGATTGGAGGATTTTCTACTACTGCTGGAGTGTCTAGAGGAATGCTGCCTAGATAACTCGACCAGATTCTTAGTGCTGGAAGGCAGGGTAGTTTTCAAAGCATGGCACTTACAAATTATTGGATACTAACAATTGCCTGCAGGACATTGAGTTGCTCATGCATCATAGACTTGTATGGCAGCTTAAGATCCCCTTGAGGATTAAGTTATTTGCTTGGCTCTTGAGAAGATGATGACTACTACCCAATCATATCGACTTAGATGGACTCTTGAGGTTGATATTTCTGGCATTTACTGTCAAAATCGGGTGAAGGACATTGATCACCTCTTTTTTTTTATTGTCCAGTAACAAAAAGGGTCTGCCATTAGTCAGGGTGTGGATGGCTTGATTTGTAATGTGCATCAGGGTTCTGGAGATCATTTAGATTTGGTGGCCTGTATCACAACGTACAAACCTATATGTCAAGGACTCAAGGGAGGTCGTCGGGCCACTCCTATTGCTTTTATGTGGTTTATTTGGCTCCAAGGCAATATATGTATCGTTAGAAGGGAACACTGTCATTTTGAGAACTTAGATGACTCATTCAGACTTGTATATTTTCCTACTTTTATCACTTATCGCAGCTCAATCTAATAGGACCATTGGGCTGTTGGTATGTATCATCTATTGAGTCCATGCTCATATATGGGCCATATAGATTATAGAGTGCTCAATGAGCATAATAAACTGTGAATTATTTCCAGGCAATGAAATTTTATCAGCATATAAGTGTAACATGCAAATTTTAGGTGTATTGAATTTTCTTTAGATGTATTTTTATCTACAGTTTCAACTTTCCTGGAATGAAGGACTTCATCCATCTGGACAATTATTTTCAGGTAGGGGCGCAGGTCTCAGTTAGAACATTTGGATCGGATTTCTCCCGTCACTTGAATATAAGTGGACCTTTGGAACCTCTACGTAGTATTCCTCGTCTTTCTATCTCAAATTCGTGGAAGATGCTTAAGGAGCCCATTGGTTCATGGGATGGTAATAACTTCACAGCTCAAGGCATACTAGAACATTTAAATGTGACAAAGGACAATTCTGATTATTTATGGTACTCCACAAGGTAAAGTTTGCTACAGTCATGTTAATAATTGTGTTGTACTCTTTTAAGATCCAAGATCTTGTTGTTTCCTGCATTAAATGCTCTGTTAAGTTGGCATTTGCATGTGACAACCTCTAAAGTTGAATATCTCTAGTAACTTGGGTTAATCTTTGACGCTCTTGGTGAATACCTTTGCATGTGATCCAATATATTTGTTTCTCGTTATTGATGTTAATGGTTTTTCTCATACCAACTAGTAACTTCATCCTAGAATCTATGTTTCTGGCGATGACATTACATATTGGGAAGAGCAAAGTGTTGTTCCATCACTCAAAATCAACAAAACACGCGATGCTGTTCAAATTTTTGTGAATGGTCAGCTATCGGGTAATATCATTTGGACTCCCTTGTCAAATTCTGAATGTTGCATAATGAGGTTGACATGTTTCCTGATTTTCTTTCTTATATTTGTCTAAAGTTAAAATAATGAGAAGGAAACTTTTTTTGCTATTTTTTTGAGGGGGAACTCTTTTTGCTATTTGTTGCGATTGTTCTGCTAAGTCTTAATAAAAATTTGTGCATATTCAAGGCAGTAAAGTTGGCAAGTGGGTTGCGGTGGACCTACCTATTCAGTTTGCTCAAGGATACAATGATTTGATTTTGTTAACAGAGACTGTAGGTTTGCAGGTAAAGTTTCAAACTAAGATTTCAGTTTGATCAAAGAAATTAGGTCAGTTTCAGATTTCTTCAGGATGCTTCAATGATTTGGTCACAAATTTTCAGTTAGGAAAGTATTTCTCTGTCTTATAGTTTCAATCAAAATGAATTTTGAAGCTATGCCTGTGAGTAACTTTATGGGTGCTAAGTTTCTTCTAAACTATAATCTGGTTGTTGCATTGTGTAGAACTATGGTGCCTTCCTTGAGAAAGATGGAGCAGGATTCAGAGGTGAGATGAAACTTACTGGCTTCAAAGATGGTGATATTGACCTGAACAATGCTTTTTGGACTTATCAGGTTTGGTGCCTACTTATTACATCTGAAATGCCAGTAAATTGTGTCATTTTTTTCCTTTTGAAGCCCTCTTTCCAAAATTGGGCTATATCTCTTACTTGTTCTCTTTGTGTATCTACCTCTGATCATTTTAGCCCAAAGGACGATCTATTGAAAAAACTTAAACTTCAAGAATGTCATTTTTCCACTGTCAAAATTGAAGTGCCTATAATAGAAAGCTCTACGTATGCAATGTATTCATTACTTAAATGGATATTAGGTGAAATTTTACATTTTGAATGACGTGTAAATTAAATTTGCTATGGCAGTTTGGAATGTTACAGAAACAATATTTTTTAGAAAACAAAAATGATGGTGAAGTTGACATGTGTCATGTATCTTTTATTAGTCATGTCTGACAAGTGATGATGAAGGATTAGATGAGAGGATGACAATGATGGGAAATTCTCTCTAGAGAAGGAGATGGTGATGTTCTGCTCAAAGAAATAAAAAAATAGTAGTGTTAAAAGATATGGAATTTAGGAAATTATCAGTGGTTTGGAAGCACATCGAAAAAAAATGTTTTGAGGGGTTTTCTGGAGCTTCCCATTAACTGGAAATATGATGCATTATGTTTTGCCACCATTTCTATTTTATTCTTCTATTGCATCTAATGAGTAATCATTTTGTTGAATAAACTAGGTAGGACTGAAGGGAGAATCTAACGTAATATATACTCCCGAGAACCAGGAAAATGCAGAGTGGGTGGATTTGCAAGCAACTTCTGTGCCATCTTCTTTTACATGGTACAAGGTAAGCTTAACTTGACGGGGGAACTTCTCATATTCGTCTTGCGCTGTAATTTGAGATGATAATAGTAGGGCGTAGAGTGTCCCGGTAGCACTACTCCACTAGTGATTCCAGTTTTTGTCATGTTTTCCCTGGTGAAAGCCACTTTTACCAATTTCCTCTGGCTCATACAGGGTTGTGCACAATTCTATGCAATGTTCTATTTCTCCAATATCTAAATATTTTTTGGGACAGCGTTATTTGGATGCTCATTTTCCTGCAGACCACATTTGATGCCCCTAAAGGTAGCGAACCCATTGCCCTTGACCTAGGAAGTATGGGAAAAGGTCAAGCTTGGGTCAACGGTTATAGCATTGGAAGATACTGGTCGCTTGTAGCTCCACAACGGGGATGTGACCAATATTGCAACTATCGTGGAGCTTATAATGAAAACAAGTGCATGTCTGGCTGCGGGAAACCTACTCAGAGCTTGTAAGTTAATTACTGGCTGTACTCTCTTCTTTCTATATTAAAACAGGCCCCTAGACAAATTTCCTGGAGAGATCAAACATTTCTGGATTCATGCCCGTATTCTGAAATTTTGGTCATAAGCTTTGGAGATGCTTTTTTAAAGCGATTTAATCATCTGAATTTCATTGTAGAATTTCAAGGTAGGATTGTATACTTTTTCTTATATGCAGCTCCTTCCTCAAATTGATCCTTAGATGCAACCAAAATTGATCCTTACTTAGATGCATTCCTGAAACCATTGTGAGGTGCAGAATCATGGTTACCTCTCATTATCAACAAAGACGACTTCCTTAAGACTCAAACTGATGTTCTCTTTTTACGAGGGCCCAAGCATCATTAAGAGTATGGTTTCTGATCCTGGGTTCTTTTGGGGTTATAACATCAGGTACCATGTTCCACGAGAATGGTTGCAGCCTTCTGACAATCTACTAGTACTATTTGAGGAAACAGGTGGGGATCCATCGATGATAAGGCTCATGACTCGCTCTACCCGAACAATCTGCGGAGAGGTGTCCGAGACTCATAATCCACCTCTCTCCGCCTGGGCTCACGGCAAGATGCTAACAGATGAGGTGGCGCCGGTGGTAAGCCTACAGTGTAACGACGGGCATGTCATCTCCTCTATCACCTTTGCAAGCTTTGGAACTCCTACAGGAAGCTGTCAGACGTTCGCTCAGGGTTGGTGCCATGCGCCGAGCTCACTATCAATTGTGACAGAGGTAAAGTTGTGACCACTTTCAATCATTGAGTTGCAGTAAGAGTTTGGATTATGTTGCATCACACTTTTGTTATTTCTTGTTGGACACTTGAAGGCATGCCAGGGAAGAAATAGCTGCACTGTTGCTGTGTCGAGGACGATATTCGGGGATCCGTGTCGACGCACCGTCAAGTCTTTAGCGATTCAAGCCGAATGCACGCCTTTGCCAGATGCTGAAATGCTCCTTGCCTCCGGGTGATCTCTATTGTGCAAATATCTCTCTTTTTCATACTGGCAACAACGCGTGCCCATGACTATTCAAACCGTTGCAATCACCTGCAAATGTGCTTTCGTGTGTGTCACAGAGATTTATTTTCTTTGAAGTCCATTTTTTTTTTCTTCGCTTTGCTCCCTCTCCCTCGACATGGATCTTTTAACATTTCATTTGCTACAGTATAGTTAATAAGTTATCATCTTCCTAAATATGTTGAGGTCAAGAAGGTAAATTAAAATGGATAAACTATTTTCCAATGCCTTTTAGTAATAATTTATGCTTTGAAAATGCATCTAGTTAATACAAATATAGTTGATAAAAAAATTAGGTAACGTCAATATTTGGAAAATTGAAAAGGTATTTCATGTTTATTTATTCTAAAAGTTAATAATGAGTCAGGTATATTATGCTTTAAATTTTGAGGAGAAGCTATTTAAGCAATGCTTTTATTATGTGGTAAAAATCTAATATTTTATGGTCGTTATGAATTTTATTTTCAAAAGTTCTACTTTCGAAAATAACTAGCACAATCATCTCTCTCTCCATATATATATGTATAGGGAGATTAATGCACCTCCTGCTATCGAGAGATGCTGAGCATATCTGTATCGTTGATTAATTAAATAATGGTTTAGATAAATAATATTTTTAAATAATGTTAAATTATATATATATATATATATATATCAGTAGAAAAATGAATTGATCATGTATCCATATATTGATGTTCTTTTAGGAAAAAAGTTTGGAAGAAATAGATGAAATATGTGAAATAAAGAGTATTGAATTAAGGATAATCATCATCATTTCAGAAATGAAAATAAGACAGCAAATTAATTTTTTTTATGATTCCTGTATAATCTACAGAATTAAATGTATGAGCTTTGAGTTTGAACTTAAAACCATATACGTTAATTATTAACTACTTAAACTAAAAAGTTAGCAAAACGGAAGGAGTTAATTATTAAATAGGTCAAGTTTAGAATACAAAATTATCCTCCTCATCATTCACGTAAATTTATCTAATTTTTTATAATAATTTAACTTTTTTATTCTATTACTAAATGCCCCTTTGAATAAAGTTTTTCTAATTCTGCCTTTACTCCCAACCCCCTAATCCCAACTTACTCTTTGCAAATCAACAAACACAAAACCCAGATCATTCTACTATTTTTGCAATGATTGCAAATGGGGCTCATCGGAGTTATTCTAAATTTGTTTGGATACATATGTAGAAATCATGTCTTTTAGGGGCTGAAATTCTCGATTTTTTTTTTCAGCCTGGTTACCTACCGGGTCGAGACTAGATCCAAATTATAAAAATCCGACCCGGTATCACATATTATATAAATCAATTATATTATTTAAAACTATTATATTTACATCCATTTTAATTTAAAATTAAAAATTTTATTATATGTTAAACATATAACATATGATATATATATGTATTTTATTTGATAATTATTATATTTATATAATAATATTAAACATTTTTTAATAATATATTTAATTTTTTATTAATTATGATCGAACTCGGACAATCGAAAATGTCCCGATTTGGGAACATCCCGGTCCGGAACATTTTTTAAAGAACCTGGGCAAAATGGAATCGAGACCGGGTTGGCCAAAACCCAATTCCGAACTCGATTTTGCTCACCCCTAACGACTTTATTCTCAGTCAATTCCTATGTCAAACGGGGCAAGGGTTTTGCCGTGAGGCTCATATTCTTGAATGCAATCTCAAACGTTACCACCTAAAAAATAATAAAACATTTGATTAATGTTATGAGCATTCACTACGAACAAAAAAAATATTATAATGCCTCATGGATATATAAGTTGGCTTCAATTATTGCTTGGATGCTGTAAAGTAGGCACATTGGATGCTGTAAAGAAGGCACATTTCTGTCCTTCCTTTGTCAAATACTATATTTGAGTTTGACTTCTTGAAGTAACTTAGACTCACATTATATCTGATACACATTAAATTTGGATGAAAAATATGAATTCTATGTTTTCTGATGTTCAATAATTAATTTTCACAACCTTATTTGATATATATATATATATAAGCTTAAATAATATTGTACTTAATAATTATTGAACAATGAACGCAATAATAAACAAAAGAGATTACAAGAAGATACTTGAGCTCTTTCACCTCTCAATGAAAATTGAATTAATAATTGGACAACGTTCTAAAAAACATAAAGGCCAAAGTATTTCAAAATTTTCAAATGAAGGAATCGAAGCACAAAGACTACTTTGAAGTAATAAATGACACTTGGGACAAATTTTAACGGGAAGAGAAAATGTTTGAAATGGAAAATACATTGGTGGATATTGTTCATCAAACCAAAAAGGCACGACAACAAATTAATAAACTCAATGGAAAAATTAAGAAGACAAAAAATATAGTCAACTAGATTAACAATCAGTTTAAATAAGTATGTATATGATTTTATTTTTCTTTAATGTTAAGGGTTATTTCCTCATACCATCCCTAAATTATCGTGAATTATCACATATAACCCCAGACTACGAACTTCATTTTTTGGGTACCTAAACTATCACGATTTTTTTCAGTTTGGTCCTTCCGTTCAATTCCGTCGACTTCTCCATTATTTTTTTATTTTTTTGCATTTTTGAAAAGTCCATTATACCCTTAATCTGAATTGAATTCTATTTTTACATAAAATAATATATAATAATAAATATAAAAATAACTAAAAAAATAAAAATACCACGTGGAGGCATCTCAGGGTCGCCGCTCCATGCGACCTCGCAGGAGGTCGCAGGGAGGGAGGTCCCCTTCCCTCGTCGCGCAGCGAAGGGGGTGGGGGGTCTCCTTGCCGGAGGTCGCATGGAGGGGGGCGACCCCCCTTCCTTTCCTGCGCTCGTGCGGCGCTGGCGCGAGGGGGCGGTGGGAGGGTCGCCCTCCTCCGGCGAGGTCGCAGGGAGCCCCCCCCCCTTCGCCGGAGGTCACAGGGAGCCCCTTCCCTTCGCCGCGCGAGCACAAGGGGTGGGTCGCCCCCCTCTCCCTGCGACCTCGACGAGGTCGCAAGGAGGGGGGCGACCACCCCCTGCACACGCGTGGCGAGGGGAGGGGTTTCGCCCCCCTCCCTGCGACCTCCGACGAGGTTGCAGGGAGAGGGGGGCGACCCCACCCCCCTTCGCCGCGCGACGCAGCGAAGGGGACCCCACCCCACCCCCACCCCCCACCCACCCCCCCCCCCCCCCCTCCCCGACCTCCGGTGAGGTCGCAGGGAGCGGCGACACTGACACGTCTTCATTTTTGAATTATTTTTATATTTATTATTATATATTATTTTATGTAGAAATGAACTAACACTCAAATAAAGGGTATAATGGACTTTTCATAAATGCGAAAAATAAAAAATAACGGAGAAGGCGACGGAATTGGACGGAAGGACCAAATTGGAAAAATCGTGATAGTTTAGGTACCCAAAAAATGAAGTTCGTAGTCTGGATTAGATGTGGTAATTCGCGATAGCTTAGGGATGGTAAAAAAAATAACCCTAATGTTAATTGTTTTGTGTTTTTTTATATTAACTTAGTGTTTTGTCATGTAATTTGAAGTTGTTTATATTGGATATGCATGAAGTGGTTGAAGTTGTTCTCTACACTAAAAAATTGTAGTACAATATCAAACTCTTGCATTAATTGGTTGAATATGTTCTCTACACTCCAAACTTGTAGTTTAGTTTGTGTACAATTTAAAACTCTTCTAGTGTCACTCTTTTTAGCAGGTTAATGCACAAATTATATGATGTCTTTCATAAAGTGTCATTGTAAACATTGGTAATGATAATTATTAATTATGCATTTTTCAAATATTTATTTTTTATTACTCTTTTTTTGTTATTCTATGTTTTGGAATATTGGTTTTTATCTAAAAATATGGTGGTATTAAAAAAATAGTTTATTCAATTCAGAAAGACAAAGTTTAAACCAATAGTTACAATAAGAAAAAATGCAAAGGATAAATCAATGGGCGCAATAAAAAATATGAGATTTTAGAAAAATACTTGAGCTCCATCACTTGTCTAGTGAATCAATTATTGGGCAGCATACTAATAATAAAATAAAAGTTAAAATGTTATAAAAAATTTTAATGAGGAAATTGAAAAAAGTTTTAGATTGAGTTCCTTTGGTGCTTACCGGAAGAAGGGAAAACAGAAGAGTAAAGAGAAGAAAAATGTTGCTGAGGAAAATATATAACTCTATTCAAAATGAAAAGTGCATTACAGACTAATCCTACACAACCTATTTATACTACTAAACTAGTTGTTACAAAGAAACTAAACTGATTTATAATATCGGAGACACCGCTATAGAGGAAGAACGAAACTGCGGCAGCTGCAACTCTTCTTCATCGACAATAGTTGTGACAGAGTACGACGACACGATAATTCCAACAGCCCCCCTCAAGTTGACATCGGCAGCACAATTCGTTGAGCACTTTGAATGCTCGTCATTAAAGACGTAAAAGTTTATTACTGTGGTGGTTTTTTTTTGAAGAAAACATGAATGATAACTAAGAAACAACAAAAGAAACATTTATCGGCTCGACATTCTGCAACTCTATTCTGCAACAAAAAAAGCAGGTCAATCGTCGAATACCTTTGCAGCTAGAGTAGCGATCAGAGATGATGACTTGACGAAGAACTAAGAAGAAACAGATAATTTCAAGAAATGAACACGTCTGTAGATGCCAACCATAAGAGAGCTCACAGCCAACAATAGATCAGAAGTAAACTACGCTACAAACCATAGAGTCGAATGGGCGGCTAGAGATGCCGCTGAACTTTGCGGAACACTAGAAGAGGCCAAAAAATGAACAAGACAAAACAAAAATGAAGAGGACACGAAGGCATCAATGGACAAAATAGACATCGGATGGAAGAAGATCAAACGCATTGCGACCATATGCTTGGAAGCGAAATACGATCCATCTCCGGTGACCTGAGGAACGATTTGTACACAAGCCATCGTCGAAGAAGCGGCGACCCGAGGACTGCCTTGTACTTGATCCATCGCCGAACATATGACTACATGAGGAACGTTTGAAGGAAATCTTCCATTGCTACAGTTTGATACACCAGCGAGAAACAAGCTGGGATTTCGATGAGCTACTTGTCGGAGACCAACCAAGAGAGCGGATGAAGAAAGAGGAGAAGCATAATGACAACTTCAATCAGCATCCGGGAAGAAAGAAACAAAGATGCGAAAAATAGAGATGAAAGACGGAGAAGAACAAAGAAAGCGATGATCGAAACAAGAAAGAAGACGCAGATCCAAAAGATGATAATGAGAAATTGGACCAGAAATAGTTGGTGTTTTTTCACGAAGACGACGACATCGCCGGAGTCACGATCGTCGAAAGAGACACGATTCTATCATCGAAGAAAGGCGACCTGAGGAAGCAATTCTATCGCCGGAGAAAGATGACCTGAGGAACGTTTTAAGATTTCCGCAACCAGAAGAGCAACCGACATTGATGATCAACATATTGAGGGAAAACATATCGAGGAGGACTGCAAAGGAAGCAATGTGGACGAGAATGAGGAAGAAAGATGGCGGACATGAAAAAGAAAAATAGAACAAAGAGAGAAAACACAAACAGAGAGAAAAGCAATGATCTAAGATGTGTGGAAACAAGAAAACGTAGAAACACATGTAGAGGAGGAAGACCAATAATATAGATGAAACAAAGGAGAAGAGGACCAAAAAGAAAGGATCGACATTGTTGTGACGATCGCCCGCCATGTCGAAGATGAAAGTGTCGATCTCGACGTCGGCCAGCCAAAAAACACTATCTGATGCCAATCGTGCTCGTCGTCGATCGGCGACATGAGAAATTCTTTTTTTTGCTAAATTTGAAACATTTTTTCATTAAAAAAAGAATTCTAGTAGGATATCCCAGCAAAAAAGTGACTCAAAGTATCGGATCCCAATATCATTGCTAGCATATCGAGGGTACTCTTTGGATGGAGATAAGTTGCTAGAAACTTATCACTCACATCGATCTTTGTCCTACTTTTATCACTTCGAAAGAATCAAGTCTCCAATAGATCACTTCTAAGGGGATCAACAAGGTATTTTCTCTAAACAATTATCAAAAGAATATTGATTTTCATATGCATCTTAAAAAAGTTCTTAAGGTAAACACAAAAAAAGTCCCATAGGAATAAAAGAAATGAAAGTTATAATCAAATTGGGAAATAAAAAAACTAATCCTAATTAAAGAAAATAAACTATTATTATTATTAAAAATAGAATCCTATTATTTTTGCTCTCTTAAAAATAGTTTTGTCTTCAAGATTATGCAGAAATATGCGAGAGAACTTTTCTTTTCAATTATTGATTAGACAATGTTTTTTTATAATTTGAAAAAATATACATATTCAAAAAGTAGTTTTGACTATAGATTAATAGCAATTGTATAGACTTGCATCAAGTGAAGGACGAGAATTTGAAAGTGACCAAGTTTTTTTTTTTTGTTTGAACAAATTTGTCTCTTGATCTTTTTGACATTAAAGTTTTCAAAATTCTTCGAAGTTGACACAAGTATGAAAAAATGTTATTAGTATTTTCATAAATTAATCACTTTTCAATAATAATGTCTTTTTCAGTATATTCTTCAAGTGTTAATTTCTTATTTGATCATGGCACTATAAATGTCTCATCTTTAAAAAATTTCAACAATTTCTCGCACTTATGCTTTGGAATGATTTGCGACGGATGAATTTGAAGGTTTAATCTCAAATGAAACGTCTCGCACTTATGTTTTGAAATGATTTGTTCAAATTTCGACTTGATCAATATCTCTTTTCATTTAAATGCCCATCTTCCCTTTGGGAAAAGGAAATAGAAACAACTATGATAATGAACCATGGAGGAGACCTTCAACAAAAAATGCTCTAATTTTTAATGACTTTAAATATATAATATCTATGAACATATAGATTAATTATAAATAGTATATATAAAAATTAATGCACATTTTTTATGACTTAATAAGTGGTAATCTAAATTCTGGAATAATCTTCAATGATAATATAGCAAATGCCTCTTTAAAAATGAGATAACTCCGTAAATTTCAACTCTTCCATTTCTTTTATCATTTATGGTAATGAATGAAGTTTTACGATGTCGTCAGATATTGATTGTGTTTAGACAATTTTAAGTAATACATTTAATAGTACAATTACATTTTTATTTTTTTATGTATTTTTATTTGCATTATTTTTTAATTTTATTGTATCATGGTTTTAGGTATCCTATGGCACAATGATGATTGACTCTAGGAAGTGCACTCATTTGTAGGTGCAAATTCAACCGTAAAAATCCAACGATTTTCAAGAACGAGAGCAAATATCACGAACTAGGATTTCAATTAAACAAACTATTTTTCGTTTATTCATAGAGTAGGGCACATGCCAAATTTGGCTCCCCCGGGTTTGGAACTTACAAATTTGACGACCACATAAAATGTATGCATATTCCAATCTAAAATGACTTACAATTAATTACAGACCATCCGAGGGATCAAACAGTACCTTCATTGCCAGGAATTCTTACATGGAATTTATAGAAACACAATAACATACATTTTTTTTTCCAGCAAACTCATATTTTAACTCGAAGTTTTTATGCATTCGGTTTGCTAGCAATACGTACACCTAATGGCCTCGTATAAAATGAGCGCATGGATGAAAGGCATGTAGAAGAATCGCTAGATAATAAAAGAAGGAACTGGAGTTCCAAGATCACTTGTTAATGAACCAACAACGAAAACTATATTGCAAAGCTATAACATAAAAAGAAAATTGAAAAGAGAAAGGGTACCTAACATATGCACAGACACCCGAAACCAGCCTGCCTTTCAGGTCTTTCCATGTTTCAATGCCTTTGCCAACCAATTTAACAATTTCTCATCGTAACTCGAGGGTCAAAAATAAGAGTTTGGAGTATGACCGCAGTAAGGCAGGATGTTATCCCGGGTGCAGAAGTGGACAATGGAAAATATTTTCTAAAACAAAGTATCTGCACAGATCTGGCACCTTGCCAGATTTGTTCGTCAGCCGAAGCCAAACCCTTCGCTGCCCTCGTGAATAGCCAAAAGCAACCTCTCCTGCAACTGCTCTTTTGATGTGTATTCCGGCAGGTCCAATTGATTGAAGCTGTGACAGGGTGGTCAAAAGTAACGAGGAAGGAAAGATACTAGAACCAAACATCAATAAAAAGAAAATTAGCAGATGAAAAGAACACAAAAAAGATTACCAGGTGTGAGCTGAAGGTAAATGGTGAGTGGTACCATAGGCCTTGTGAATCTGGTACCTCTGCGTGCCAGAAATTCCTTGAAGAGCACTAAAACCTTCCAAGGGGACCTGTAATCAAGCAAGAACATCAGCAAACCAAGAGGACAAATGAAAGCACTCAAAAAGGGCATTGAACCATCTCCCCATATCTCTACTACAACGGGAACTATAACATACATCCACTTTCACAAACAATAATATTCAGAAAAGAAAGAAGAAAAACAAAACAGAAGCGGAAATGTACCTTAGAGGTGCCAGTGACAAACTGCAAAAATCGAGCTTTATCCTCTTTGCTGAAACCCTGAACAACTTCCCAGAACCATTGAATGACAGGGGATGCATTCGTATAACCAGAATACTCCGTATTTCCTCGTAAATCATCCACTGGTTTGAAAATTCACATGTTAAGAATATGTAATTGGACAAGCAATTAGCATCAATAATCTCAAAATTTCATTCAAGATCCAAAAAGTTCAGGAGCTACAAGTATAAATAACTTACAATCAATATCTGGAAGACCACTTATCAATAATTCTAGCTCCTTGTCATTAAAAATTGATATCAGGTCCCGATGAATCAACTCACTGAAACCTTCCATGAAGGCATTAATTTGAGGCCTAATTGCAGTTGTTAGCCTATGTTCCGCCACGCGGTCCACGTACTCATGCTTATTTTCTTCAGTGACCCTAGTATTTCGTCCATCCGGAATCAATTCACAATCTGTCACCTGAACATAAAAACATCGAAATTTGTGAGCAACAGCAGTAACAATATATAATGCTTCAACAGAAGCAGTTCAAGTCCTTTGAATGCTGCAAACAAATTTCTTCAGAAATTCAAGACGGAATTGTAAACTACAGTGAGCAAGTAACAGAGCACAAATATTGCCCAAGCAACCCCCAAAACAGCTACTAACTAGTCTTGCAAAGATGGTAGTTTCCCGATAAGTGTGAAACAGAAAAAGTACTAGACTGGTGATACTTTAATTGTACAGAGAACTGTAACTGCAAAGTAGAATTCTATTGATTGAAAATGTCACGGATGCACCTAATGCACGCAATGATGTGATTAAACACAACTCAAACATGCTTCATTTAACTTCCAGTAAACAAAGCAAGAGCAACTGTATGAAACAGGATTGTCATAGCAATTACCTCTGCTTTCTCATATAATATCAACTTCTCCTCATCAGCATCCATGCTAAAAGTAAGGTCCAATATATCACTTATATCATTCTGCAAGTGCCACAAAAGGTTATCACAACAATCTGACAGTTAAATAAGGAACAGGACAAATTGTAAACAATGAGATAATGTATCATGATATAATTGATACCTCAAGCAACCACTTCAAGTTCTTATAATAATCAGGATCAATTGCCTCAATGTCATGATAAGTAACCTTTATGCCAAGAATGTGTTTGTAGAAGGATCTAGTGAAATGCACATCCATGAGCTGACCATCAAATAGTGCTTTACCAACCTGAAGAACAATTACCCATATAAGAGAAGTAACAGCAAGAGACAATTAGCTGATCGTGCGATACTTACCACTCGTCCCACAAATTTGAAATATGACAGATGTTCTGTTTGGTATACAGAATTAGGATTTGGTTGGAAAGTTGACTCATTCCCAACAGTAGTAAAAAGCAATGCGCCCTTGTCAAAAATAACACGAGATAACAACTGATACCATTCCCGGGTGAGGCCCCCAGCATCAATGCCTTCTTCTCCTTGAAAATGGACTGTTAACCTCCCTTTAAGCTCTTGAGGAGATCGCATACGCAACTGATTATATGAATCTTCAAGGATGTATGCTCTTCTAACTGAAATTCTGACGGGGCTGTGATGAGGATGGTCATGCTGATGTTTTATTTTTGTTCGAAAATGAGAACGTTTGTTGTCAAAGTCAATGAAGCGCGGAACTTTAAGCAAAAGAGAAAATGACTTCTCAAGCAATCCAGGATTCTGCCTAATGAACGCATTTAATAGCTTCCTGTGTTTCTCTGTGAACTTCACGAAGGCAATGTGTTTTCCATCAGTACTTGAATAAGACCCTGATTTCTGCCCACTAGTTGATGTTGTAGCCTCTTCAATATCAACATTTGCTGTTGTAGATAAATCTTGAGCAGGCTCCAACTGCCCAGGTCGTAGTTTTTCACATGTCACAAAGAAGGATTCAATATATGGCAAAATGTTCTGTGTACCAGCTGGTAATGGAGCTACTACGCCTCCAGCTATGCTTGCTGCATTGCCCAATGCCCCAGACATACCAACCAATTCTGATGACTCCGGTGAGCTCTCAATTTTGCTTATGAAATTGCTTAATTCCAGCCACAAGGATTCAAGTGCTGAATTTATATCCCATATGTGAGAAAGAGCACTAGAAAATTCTTTTTCGGCCAAAAGCTCAGGGTCCTTCTTTTCATGTAATGAAGCAACAAGAGGGCTCAATGCCTGAAGAACTCTCAAAACGGCAGTTCCATTGGTTGAAGAAGAACTGAGAAGAGCTTTTTCAGCATCTTCATGTAAATGCAACTCTTTCATTGCACACGAAACCAGAGTCTGTACTGAATTAGCAAGCTCTGCTATGAACAAACTGCAAAAGGTAGGAGTACTAGACACCATCTTTCTCAATACTTCTGCCACTAGAACATATGCATTATCTGATAATCTGTGAAGAAGCAAACAGAATTTTGTTTAATAGCATTATCTGATAATCTTGTCCAGAGTAAGACATAATTTGTTTTTTTTTATTTCCATGTATTAAGAAAATGACATTCAGCGAGGATAAAGGAGGAGGGTTGTGTTAGGCCTCGACAGCCAGCGTAAAACCCTGTCGAATCGCATGAACATGTATCAACGAATGCGGAATGGCGTCGTATGATCCATGTAGCCGACCCCACCTAGTGGGATAAGGCTTTGTTGTTGTTGTTGTATTAAGAAAATGACATCCCTTTGTAACCAAAAAAAGAAATGGATTCTCTAGCCATAAATAAAGAGATCATAAGACAATAAAGAGGCATGAACAAGACAAACAGGAAAACTTAATATAGAATGACAGCACTAGTGAAGTTAACAAAATAAACATGAAGTATTTTATCACAAATTTTAATAAACAATATGAAAGATATTTTTTAGAGAGAAACAACTAGGAGCTCTTGATTCTGTGGCACGGCCCAGCTGAGCGGCCACGCCATCCTACAATATGAAAGATATTAAACAAATTTTAATCATTCAACAAGGATACATCAGATCAAGATGTAGGAAGAAAAAACTCGAAATAGTCAAACCAAGAAACTAGAAGTATGGGAAAATAAGTCTTAAGTCCATGTATACCCTTCTCGTGCAAGCAGTGAGCATAAAAGGCGGAGTTCTGTCTCTGGGAGACTCTGAAGAATCGCTCCAACACTGCTCTCATCATTCTTTACTGAAGCAACTTTGGAAGTAGAATCTTCACCTTTGGAAGATTTATCATCCCGGGCATCAGTATTTTCAACCATATCAGCATTTGCCTGTGGATGTAGCATGGCTGTCTCATGACCAGAGATTTGCTCTTGTCCATCTCCAGATTTACTTGCTATTCCGGAGTCGTTCTCAGCATTTACCATAATAACTTCAAGAAGGTTTAACAACTGAAACAAAAAAGAAATGAACCCATTCGTTAGAAATTACTCTAGAGTAGAAAAAACACCACATATTTTCAATTACCAACCTGCTCAATATGAGCAACACTCCGAACATACAATGGTTGGTTCAAAAGACTAAGAAGCAAGACAATTGCATAAACTCCTCTATTATCTTCTGGTTTATCTTCCTGCATCATAACAGCTTTACCACGTTCCTGGTCAGAGGTTTTGACTCCGTATGCATGTTGGACTGGCAATTCAAGATGCAGCAGGAGCTTTGACACATTAGGGTGGTTGCGAGCCAAGTATGTTAGAGTTTCTAGAACACGGCGAGAAACCAGAGGAGGCACTCCTGTAGAAATAATAGCAAACATTACTTTCTTTCAACAGCAACAGAGCACACTGATCACACTGTAGAACTAATTTAAGCAGCTTCTGATATGAGTAATTGATCATGAATTATAATTTTGAAAAATTACTGTGATTTGGAACATCTAATTTTAACAACTACCATCAGAGAACTGGGGACGAGAGTAGATAATGTAACTCTGGCAACCATATAATCGGAATGGTGGTTCAGTTGCATCAGTGCCAGTGCCACTATTAGTTGATTTCCTTAAGTCAAGCATAAGCATATCCATGAGAATTTTCACCAAAGACCTCCTCGTTTCCTGATGGGCACAAAGATTCAAAAGAAGCCTCTGCAGCTGACCCTTATACAGTGGCTGCAGTTGCAGACCATTAAGATTGTTACATCCATTGGAAAAAAAAATACTTCACTAAAGAATTGTGAAACTACAGGACAAATCATTACCTGCACAACACGAAGCAATCTGATCATCGCTTTCAGTGCATCAGTGTCAACAAGAGGCACTCCATCAGCTTCTATGAGCTTGCCCAATGCAGCTCTTCGTGAAGCATCACCTGAATGTCTGTCCAGATTGGACCCCAGAAGTTCACGACTCGAAGACTCAATCCTCCTCCTAGATGTCATGCCATAGATTGTGCTGCTATGATAGCGGTGAGCAAACCTTTCACGCAGCATATTTGCTTCAGCAACAAGCGCAGGTGGAAAAGTAGCCAATACAGATTCCGGAGAGGTCAAAAGAACCTAAAGGAAAAAATTGCATATTAGAGGATGAAATATTGCTAATGTGCAATTATGATGCTGACACTGAATCTATCAGGAAGAACTGAATAATACAAAATTTCAAAACGATCACAATCCATTTACCTCTTCTCGTATATCAGAAGGAAATGTCGCAATTATTGAAACAGCATCCATCTCCACAGGTTGACCTTCCAATTCTTGTGATTGTTGTGATCTTTGGGCACGCTGTTGTGCCAGGACCTCCTCTCTAATATCAGGTGGAAGCGCAGCAAGAAATTCAGGATCAATTTCTCCATCAACATGGATGCGATCACCAGAAGGTTGTGCGACTTGGTTCTGCCTTGAAGCAAGCACTTCTGCTCTCAACTCATCAGGGAGCGCCTCTAGAAATGTAGGATCAATTGAATCTGATTCAACATTAGTACCAGGCTGTTGCTCCTCGTTCTGAGAGCTAGGATCACCTTCTTGAGCAGGATTTGGTGGTACCTCACTTACACTTTCTAATGATATATCCCGGCCATTGACTGGCAGCGCACTTCCAGAGGACCTTCTCAGCCTAGCAGCTGGTTGTATGTCACCAAGAATCCTCTCTCCAGGGCCTTGTCTCTCTCCATCATCATGCCCATCAACACTTCCTATTTCTACTTCCAAACTTCTTAGGCTTTCTCCCAACGTTGCCCCACTTCCACTGCTTGCCTGGCTCACGGCTTCAACATCTCGTGCCGCTATATCACTTCGTTCATACTGCATATCAGTAACCTGTTCAATCCCACAAACTGTGTTGGCTTCTGGAAGTGAAACACCATCAGATAACCTAGGACCAGCATTTTCTGGTGAAGGAATGGACATATTTTCATTGTTATCATTTGTCCCCACAGGTCTTTCTTCCTGTACTTCAACTTCAGGAGCTTGTACTTGATCTGCACTATCCTTCTCTTCAGGATGGATACTGGGCATATTTGTTTCAGGAGGTTGTTCAGACGTTGGCCTCCTCAAGTGTGAAACTAGAAACTCCTCAATCCCTTGAGGAACAGCAGAAGCACTAGAACTACCACGTTGCTGACTGTCATCCAGCCACATATTAAAACGATGGCCATGTCGTCCATTCCTCAATGTCCTGAAGATAGCATCAACTCTGAAGGAACTGCTCTCATGAGTCCTATCAGAAAAGGCCACATCAACTGGATTCTCTGGAAAAAAAAGTTTAATTAAAATGGATTCATAATGGCAATAAAGTTCTTTTTCAATAAGAAAATGGCCACAAAATTAGCCGAGTGCATTAATATCTTAGGATCCATTTTCATATTTGAAAATATAAATTAAAGGGATGTATGTGTGTAAAATATATATAGTCATGTATATAAATCAAGTTTCAAAACTGAACACAATATATATAGTCATGTATGTGTGTAAAATATAAATGCTTCACCTGTTTGTCTTTGATGAACAATATGTCTTATTGAAGAAGGCTCCTCCAATAAAGGATGTTCAAGTCGAACCCCATACTCACCACCACGACCAAGAATATTATAAATAGAAGAGGTACGGCCTTGTCGTCTGGAACCAAATATGTCCAGTGGCATAACACGCAATGTCTCGCTTGCAAAGTTGTTCCCACCCAAAACCTCAATTTGGTCAAAAACATTTATCCCATTGATCCCTTCCTCCAACCTATGAATCACACCATCATCATCATCGTCATCCTCGTCTTCTTCCTCTTCCAATACATCTTCGTCAAACTCCTCATCATCCATATCATGATCATCATGATCTGTTCCTGGATGTGACATTTGATGAACATCATCTTCTAGATCATTATGTTCTTCATCATCTTCATCATCTTCAACTTCATCTCCTTCATCACCTGACATATCTTCATCATCTTCTTCATCACCCATTTCATCTTCTGCATTTCGAGTAATATCGAATCTAATTTCTACTGTTGAAACACCATTCTCCAGGCCAGCTCCATCTTCAGAAGCTTCATGCATAAAATCATCTTCTGCCTCACGAGTGAAACCCCCATCAAAATCCCGGTCACGATCCATGTCATCTGGAACAAAATCTGACCCAGCTAACGTATGGACAGTATTAAAAGATTCCATCTGCTCACCAACAACTTCTGCATGGTCAGGCTGAGACATAGTTTCCACAGAATGGAATCTATCAGCACCACTGTATGAAGAACTCACTTGATTCTGATTGGAAACTAGCTTTGAAGAATTATTCCCCTTTGTTGAATTAAGATCAGAGGAATGGACATATTCCTTAGTTACAGATTCCAGGGCCTTTACAATACCTGTAACGATCTTTGGTGAATCAGCATTGTCCAAGTCAAGCACTTGAAGTGTTCGTGTAAGTGACTGAACCAAGCCAACATCCACAAAAGTAACTGAAACTTCTGCCAGGACATATGAACCAGTAGGTGATCGAGCAGCAAGGATATCATTAAGAAGATCAACAAAAGAATGCATGTTGGCATCAGGTGCCTTGCAACCATTAGATGAGTCAATGAAATCACAAAACACATTGCTTATCTCGGTGAAAATCCTTTTACGTGACTCTGCTGAGCGGATAGCTGCTGCCACCAAAAACTGGTTTGCCCTGTTTGAGAGCTTGTGCCTCCAGTCTACATCTGCTTTCTTATCTTTCTTATAAACACCAGGATATGGAATAAACTTGTGGAGAATATGATGAAAAATCCCACCCTCAGTTATAGCAGATAAACCTCGAGGAGGACCACGGAAACTACTGAGTTCGGAATCTCTACGGAGCAGGACATTAATCGATGAGGCATATGTCAAAAGAATCTCAGTCAACAACTTCAATACAAAGGCAGTTTTGGCAAGAGATGCTGAAGCATCCTGGCTAGCAGATTTACTGTCCTCAGATGAAAGTGCAATAGCTTTTCCCTTTCCTTTAGCAGATGCAGAGTCAACTTCCATGTCCACAGATGAAGTGGCACTGGGGATTTCCTCGCGCATGTCTTCAACTTTTGCAGGCGGCACATATGTTGCAATGAAATCCAGAAGATATTCTATAACGCTAGTAAAACTATGAGGAAACTTCCGATGAGCTTTGGCATTTTTTGTATTTGAATCAAGAAGTTTACCATGTGCACTTGAGGATACCGGAGTAACATCACCAACGGTTAATTTTCCATCGTTAAGTGCCTGTTTCTCTTTTTCCGACACTTTTTCTTTGTCCTTCTCCTTAGGTTTATCTTTCTCACGATCTTTCAGAAGTACAATGTATGGCCGTTCACCAAACATCTCAATCTGGCATACAGCCCGTGCAGCTTTAATAAAGACTACAGGGTCCCTTGAAATGACAGCAGCCAAGCTTTGAACAAAAATTCGGGGTGTCACTCTTGCATTTGTATGTCTATTCGCAGCTGTGTGTAGACTGTGACGAATCTCCAATTCCATAGCTTGCTGAAGAGTGTTGGGGTCTTCCAAAATATGACGAATTATTGCAGAAGCAACACTATTGAATCCAGAAAATAAGCTGCTAGTAGGCAAATTAAGCAAAGCATGTAAACCTCCACAATCAAGGAAACTAACAGCAACTGCATGAACTTTAGTCAACGTAGAACATAACTGCAACACCACATGCATAGTTTCAGAAGGTAACTGGTTCTGAATACATCTACAACAAATCTCTATTAGCCTTTTCTGATCCTGCATGCTTAGAATGTTGCAATATGGTCCCAAAGAAGAACTTAAATCCTTTTTTTTCTTGTCATCGATCACAACAGAGTTTCCATTGGCAATAAGATCCTCCTTTTTAAGTTGTTCCAAATTAGCAAGTTCTGATGCCAGCTTTTGTTCCAACTGAAGCATCCGGTCAACAGAGAGTAAACATGCAGTGACCCATTTTGGAGCCTGAGCTTTGTCACCACCATGCAAAGTCAAGCTCCATTCAGAAAGCATATCCAAAGCAAGCTTGATGAGCCCAGCCTCAGATGCCGCTTCTCGTGCGGCTGAATCTTCATGGAGAATCAATGCAAGAACATGAAAAATGGCAGACAGCATGGCTTCCTTCGAGACATCTGATGGCATAGAAAATTGTTTCACATGTTCGATGAGAAAATTGAGGACCTTGGTGCAGTGTTGACCATCATTCTGTGAACAGATCATCACAAGCAGATCCCGAACAGCGAATGCTAACGATTCTTTTGCCTGCAGAAGTCTAACACATGCTGACAATATGTCATCAACAGGAGGCAACTGAACAGCTTCCTCTTCTTGGTCTTCCTTCAAGGATGTGTTTCCTTTCTCGTCTTCTTTTAAGGATGCATCAGAGTTTCCTAGAGACATGGCCAGAGCTCGAGCAAGTTCAGCATCTTCTTGTGGTTCCTCTGGGTGTGTGAACAACCAATCAGTTGCTAGCTCAACACTGTTAGTTCCAGTCTGCCTCAAAGCTTCTTCTGCCCTCTCACGGGTGAATCCCATTTCCACAATCATTGATATAGCTGACTCATCAGGAGGGGGGCCAGCTATCCTGTCTGCATTACTGCCTGCAGCATTTCGTACTTCTACACCAGAGTAAACGTGCTTAATAATTGATATCATTGAACTAACAAATTCCTGATTACATTCAACTAACTGAGGATGAGTCCAGATTGGAAGCACAGCCTTTAGAACTTTCGATTGGAGCAGCTTGACAAATGCCTCACCATCTCGAGTTGTGGCATTTCCATGTGGAAGAGGCTGCTCTAGTAGATGCCGAGTGGAAGAAGATAATATTATAGATGATGTAGCAAGATGATCCATAAGCATACCATAACTGGCCAGCGGACCATAGATCCAAGAGTTATCTGTTTCTTCCTTCTCCTCCTTATGGTTTTTATCGTCTGTATCCATAGGGGAAGAGGGCGCCCTGTTCACTGCAAAAAGCAACTGACTAGTAGCCTCAAAAGTTGTTAAGATGGCCTGAACTACACCATGTCCATAGAAGCAGTTTACTATGAGTGGATTACTTGATTCTGGTCTATCCAGTAAAATTCCATCAACAAAGTCAATAACTTTACCTAAATATCGACATTTGGTGGACACAGAAACCTCCACTTCGGAAGAGGATTTTTCATGCCCGCAGAAGTTCAAATGTCCCAGCACAATAGATGCAGTTGTGTTAACAACAGAAATGAAAGAAGTGGGAAGAGCTGATAAAGAATTATTGGATTCACGGCGTGAAGTATGCATCATTGCTTTTCCCAATTCCATGAAAAGGTGACCAATGTGATAAGAAAGTGACCTCATCATGTCCCGACAGGAAGAGTAATAAATTCTCTGCTTATCCTCCTCTCCTCTGCCAGAACTAGTAGCATCCAAGGAGTTGGAAGGTTGAGAACGAGCACTAGAAGGAAGACGTAAAGTTGGAAAGCCATCTATGCCAAGTCCTTGTGAAGTACTAGCAGCACGGCCAATATCTCGATAGAGACCTATAAGCTCAGAAACTTGAGACTCTATGCTCCATGGGGACCCTCTTCTTCTTTGTAATGGTTCAAGGTGCTGTCTGAAAGAACTGATCCTTTGCTCTTCAGAGTCAGTTATAGTTGTATCGATTCTTCGTCCTTTGCTTCCAGAATCAGCATCTACCTCAATCTTTGATTCTTCCAAAAGAGCAAGCTGCCAAAGAACTTCCCGATGAACACACCCAATATCTTCAAGAACATCTCTGCTAGGATCACCAAATTCAGTCAACAATGCACTCATCCATCGATTATCTTTGGAGACAGCAAGGAAAAGAAGAAATTCAACAACGAACAGAGAAGAAAAGATTTCACTATCTACTGCAGTCTCAGGTGTCAACAAAAATGAGCCAGAAGCTGCATTAAATCCACTCAGAGATTTTTTCAAATGTTCTTTAAGGGCGGATGAAAATGCTCTTGCAAGTGGTGCAGAGTGATGCTGAGTGAATCCCTTAAAAACTACAGTACTGTGAAGAGCAATTGGCATCCCTTCAGATGACTGTGTAATGCTTGGTCGTAGTAGAAGTCTCAGAAGAGATTCTATACCCCTTTTCTCTACAAATAGTCTGCATGTCTCAGAATTCTCCATGGTGCGATGAATTAGAACCATAATATGGAATATACACAACTGTAGAAATTGCTCATCATTGATGCCATCAGTTGTTGAATCCATGGCACCAACCAGATCGTGACCTTCAATTACTTTATCTTCAAGATCCATATCCATTGCAGTTAGATCATCTAACTTTCCAGAAGCTACTTTGCATTGTTCCTCCCCAATAGAAACAAGTTTGTCAATTATCTCAATTATTATTTCAACACCAGTGCTTCGTAATGATTGCACGTGCCTGAAAAGCTCCTCTGTAGCAATTGCTAAAAGAACCACCCCTTCATTCATTGCCAATAAATATTTCCGTGTCGTGAAAATGTTTATAAGAAAACGCAAAGCAGATGTTTCTTTAACTGCTTCAAGCCCTTTAGCATTGAGACAGATAGCACCAAGACCATTAGGAACAGATATCAGGGCTTTAGAAGAAGGGAGAACCCCAGAAATCACTGATGATAGAAATGCATCTGGAAGACCAAACTGATCTAATATATTAAAACAGGTTGGATCCTTGTGAATTATCTCACTCATGACAGTTACTGCTGAAAAATAAATGTCTCCCCCAAATCTACTTACATTCTTAAATATCATGGCTAAAGAAGCAGGAAGTGTGCTATCATGAGCATTCTGGGATCTTGTAGAGTTTGTCGGGGAAAACGTAGCTGAAACAAGTGCTTTGAGCAAAGCCTTGATGAGTCTCTTCTGATTATACAAATTATCTTCATCAGATTTCGATATATCATTAGATATCATTGTGCTGCTGCTTTCATCACTTGTTCCTACAACTCTATGAACTTCAATCTGTAACCTCTGTGCAAGAATATCTACCCCACCCAAGTCTTTGAATAAGGATACAGCAGGACTGGAATACTCCAATAACTTTTGGAGGGTTTTTACAGCTGAGCAAACAAGATGCATGTGACAAGGATCAGAATCCTGTAAAACAGTTAAAAGAGGGGGTATCAATCCTGAACCCCTCACTATGCTCCCAGAACTTGAAGTTGACAGAACATGAAGCAGGAAGAATTGCAAGAGAGCATCCACAAATAATGGTGTAGAAGGATCAGTAGGGTTACTGAGAGACAAAACAGCTTTCTGAAGAACATTTAAAAGCAACATACGGTTTCCACTAGCAGATATGATACTTGAACCACTCAAGACTCTAGCTCGTTCATGGGACGATGAATAAGCTGCCAACTGTGCTCCCAATGCAAGCATAGCTAGTGCTCTAATGCTTCCAGGAACACAATCTTCAGAACGAACAAGTCTGATCAGCTCATTAGTATACTCCGGTTCATTTGCAAAAAAAGAAACAAGTTCATCATGAGCATCACTTGATTGTACCAGAACAATGAATGCTAGAATACTGATCTTGCTATAAAGCCTGCATGTTCTTGGTGAACGGAATGCGTGAGCATATCTGATTCTTGTGAATAATGAGAATCTGTGCTCAAGAGGCACATGATACTGATCAACACACTGCTTTAAAATACTCAAGTCATCCTCCTTTCGCAAATGCAGATCAGGAATCTTTATAGTGCACATATTGGACAATTTGCTTCTTTCACTCCCTTGCTCTGGATCATTGGAGGTAACAATGTTATACTCAAAATGGAGGGTAGAACCAAGACGATGTTGAATACCGACTCGTTTATCTTCTGCGTCTACGGGGAATAAACACAATCCCTCATTTTGATTCCTTTCATTTGCCATGACGCACAAATGTAAACCCAAACCTTCTTCTTTGCTTCCCCATCCCTGTGCTAGAGATAAGAGATAGTTGTTCATAGAACCGCAACCAACGACTTTTCCAGTTAAATGCATCTTGGAAGGGTTTATTCTCACTAATGCATGAAGAGTCTCCAATGTGGCCATCAGAATTTCAGGATCAGCAGAAGCAAGTAGAAGTTTGAAATGCTGATTCAGAAACAAAAGAATGCATCAAATTCAAAGAGAAAGCCACATTAATACTCAATTCATCTCTCATAAATAGCATGAGAAACTTTTTTTTTTCAAGATGCCCAATCGATATAATATAAAGTTCAAGTTGACATATTTCTTTTCTGAGAAGTCATTATATGAGTTCCTTAGAGAACATTGAAGACAATCAAAAGTTCAGAACTAGAGCTCACCTCCAGACCCCCAAATGAGGCCTTGTTATGACAATTTTCCAATATAATCTGCATCACTCTCAAAATCTGCACAACAGTGTGTTTGGGGATGGGATCTTCCTCTGAGAAATCATCAGACAAAAGAAGGTCCTTCCGAGAAGAAAGATATGTCTTGAAGTATGTGTCAAAATGCATAAAAAGTGGCCTCCAATGATGGAAGTTGCCCTGAGATAAAATCAGTGTAATGAGATAGATGATCATAAGAAGTTCAAACATGGCAGTTCGAATATTTAACAAATGAATATGCACCTTATTGTACTCCCAGTGGAAGATTGAAAGAGGAATGGCGATATCAGGTAATGGACTCTTGATCACCCGGTCAATGAATGCTTTAACCTTCGGTGGCTGCCAGCATATAAGGTTAAGTAAGTTCTTGGACAAGCAGTTATTTATACTAAATTTATCAAATTATGAAGAATTAGTCCATAAAACCATGTATAAGGACCATTTTGAGAACATAAAGAATATTGTTTTTTGAAAGGTAAAAGGATGGCTACCAAGCTTGTGTTGCCAGGTAATAACAAGGTTTACATTATCATTTGGATATTATAGCATTTAATCATAAAAAACAACTTGGTTCTTGCGTCTTCCACTGTGCCAGCAAACTTTGCTATAATATGCTTGGATGACTAGTAAAACTTTACATTATCTTTTTTTTTCCAACACACGGGTTAACTTAAAAGCAAGGAATTGGCATTTCAAAAGTTCTATACATCACGCAAAACTCGTCTAAGCGACCTCTAACAAAAAGAACTCGTCTAAACGAGAAAAAAATTAGTTTTCCAATTAAGTCCTGGTCAAAATCAACTCTTACCTAGAAACAAACCTGATTTAGTTGCTAATGCAATCCAACACATGCCAACTCCATCTCAAGTTCCACCCAACCCATCCCTTCTCAATAAAATGAAACAAAAACATCCCCTGATGCTTGCCAGCTCCAGAAGTGGCATCAAGCAGCAGCAGAGTACTGCTACAAGTACAAATATTGTACTAGACAGCTTGAGACTAGTAACACAAACTAAAGCTATTATGTTCTACAGTATAACTAACTAAAGGTTTTTGTTTAACATTTTTTAAAAATGGATTGAGGACTATACCAAGACAACCAACAAGATTACATTCAGCAGTTAAGCACAGTTCTAAACAACATCACACATAACATGGTTTTCATTGATCAACAGACTATTGACAGTTCACATTTTTATTCATCCAAGTGAAAATTTTCTCTGAGCAATAAAAAACCAAGGATACCATCTGAAAATTCCCAATTAGTTGATCAACTTATGTTAGTGTTTTTTCTTTCCTTTTGGTGTGGGTCGGGGATGGGGGAGTGGACTTATTGCACAGCACGATATCTTAACACAGGTTGTTGCATCACACCACACATTCAGTCTATAACTGTATCATAATTTACCATCTGACAACTACGACACAAATCAAGACTACCTCTAGTTCTTATATCAAAACTTAAAAAGAGCACCTTCCTATTTTCCCTATTATTTAACACTCCACAACTTGGAGATAAACAAAAGAGTTCCATTAATGATTCAATCAAAGAGAAGACAAGAATATATGGAAGAAGTTTCTAATAATGATTCAGCAAAATAGAAACCGAAGGTCACAAAACTAACACAGAAAGTACAGAACAACTGTGATAAGTTCTGTGGTGGGTGAAGAATACACAGAAAACAATGGAAAAGCCTCCAACAGTTTTTTTCTCATACTACCATTTCTGTTAGCTTTATGAATGAAATATGAATCAATACTATCTAAAAAAGTATCAAGATTCAAATATCAAATCATTTTTTGGCATAGCTTTCCTATATAACATAATAAATCCACCATATTAGACTCCAAATTGGTCTCGTCTACATCAGCCATATCAAGTGACGTTCTGAAAAATAAGGTAGATCTTCCTACAACTACCTATTTATTCCCAGTTTCATGCTAAAAAGGTCCTTTCATCATAACTTCAAATGGAGACATACTTGAGGGGCAAAAATTACTTTGCTCCATAGAGTTCCTTAGGTTTGTGAAGTTTTATGTATGCTACAAAATGTTCATTTTCCTGATTACAGAAATTCTATCATAGGCTGAATGGATACATTGATAATCTCATCTAGAATACGGATCACAAAAATAACCATATACAAACTTCAGCATGTCTTTTCAGCATCTAAGTATCTTTACATTAACATTTTCTACAAAATGTTCATTTTCCTGATTACAAAAATTCTATCATAGGCTGAATGGATACATTGATAATCTCATCTAGAATACGCATCACAAAAATAACCGTATACAAACTTCAGCATGTCTTTTCAGCATCTAAGTATCTTTACATTAACATTTTCCAAGAGAGATGCTAACAGTAACTGTATCAAAGTAGAGAACAGCAAACCGTTTGTATCAATTGCCTCCCAATTAGCAGTTCATCACATAGGCGAAGTACCAAAGACCTCGAAAACCCCATCACTTACCACAACTAAGACCCAAAGAACTTTTTTTTTTATTCAACACTGACCCCTTCATTTTATCAGCAGCATGGCTTTCTAATCTATGCTCATAGTACAAAAACTCGTATGGGAAGAAGACACAAATCACGAAAAACACTCAAACATGTACGAATACAGAATTGCTGAATCGAGTTCTTTATCCCAACCCCATCATTCGAAAAGCAGAAAAGGTAAATATTAATGAGAAAATAAACAAGAACAGCAGAAACAAAAGAAGCAAACACAAAAACAAAGGTTTCCCAAATAGATGAAAGTCACAAAGAGGGGAAGCAAAGAAAAACTCACGGGTTCAGACTCCAGTCTGAGAGCAGGTGAGGCAGCAGACCGACCGCCATGCAGGATCTGCTGCAGCCGCAGTGGCAGGCCCGCCGACCGGTGGTGCCCTGCCATCTCCTCCTATCACAGCGCACCCTCTCACTCCTCCTTATCTCGATAACCTACATGGCAACACCACCGATCAATAAAACATGAAGTCACGCTAAAAGTCGACCAAATCCTCTGCCCTCGACGATCGGACCGATCACCAGAGCCGGCGCCGGAAGGGCCGGCAAAAAAGGGGATTATACTGATCGGAAAAGAAGGCCGACTAACCTGAAATCGGTGGCGAGGGAGAGGGGAAGAAGGGTTCCGTAGAGGAGGGCGCCGCGATGATGCCTACACATCGAAGGGAGAGGAGCAATCGAGAGCGTAGGAGGAGGAGGAGACGAGGAGTAGAAAAGGGGGAAAGAGACGGCACCGAAGAAGGAGAGAGAGAGAGAAATAAAACCTCAGAGGCCTTCGACCGGCGCTTTTATAAGTGACGGAAAAAAGATGAATAAATTGGAGGGGCCGCATAGATGGATCGCATACGCCGGGGTGCGTTACGTACTACAGAATTAAAATGTTTGCTGGGCCGACATGGACCGGTCTATTGCTGCCGGTTCACGTTGAAATCACAGAGTTTCGAGACATGTGCTGGTTTATTGGTGCCGTGATCCGGTTCATGCTAATGTTTGGCCGTTCAAAAAGTTAACAACTTAGTAGCTAAGCAAGTCAAATTTGCAATTACAATATTTATCTTAAATATATAATTAAAAGAAATATTAATTTTCGATTAGTCAGTAATATGATAATAACTGTTAACATTTATCACCAATAATCGGTCATTTATTAATAGTCTACCCGTAATTATAATCATTTTGTTTGGTTATGTTCCACATATTTTATGATTAACATTTTTTAGCTATGATTTGCTCATAGAGAATAAAATCTTAGTCCATATCTTATTTTCAAATCAAACCATACTTGTGTGTATTTATACATTGTTTTATGAATAAAAGATAGTACAAACTAATTATTAGATATTCTAGTGTATATAGTTCTAGATGTTATACCAAGTACTTTTAAAAAAATCATTGTAACAAACTATATAAATTATGGCCTTTTCTGTATAAACTATATAGCAGCTTATCATTCTTGTGCTACCACTTTCAATTGAAGAAAAATTAGTGCCTTCATAGAGTAAACCTCAAGTAAAAAGGCTTCTAATGCCGTAGTCTTATGCCAAGTCTAAGCAAATCCTTACACTTCATAACCCAAGTGTGCAGTGTTGAGTGCCATTCCCAATTAGTCCCCTTGCTCATGCCAAGCCAAATTCATCTCTAACAACACCGTCAGTGTTGAGTTTAAATCACCCTTTTGCTTGTTTGAACCAAAGCAATCCCATGGATTCATAAGGAGGGAGCTTGATTTCATGTCTCTTCAAATAATAGTACTCATTGTTTGATGATAAATCCTAAATTGGTTGGTCATTTGAAACAAGATCTAAGATTGAAGAGAAACTTTATTTCCAAATTAATTATCAGGCCGTGACAAAATTAGTGCTCCTTTATATGTAAGGCATCGAACTCTTGTTAATTGTCATGTTAGTTGAGAGACACTCTTGTTTCTCTCTATTGAAATATTTCTTTAACATTGAATTTGGGATAAGTTGACACAATGTGTCCCTCTACTTTACATAATATCTTAGTTCGTATAAGGTACTCACGCTATAGAGTCATTAGTGTCATGATGTAGGATTGCTTTTGCGTCCGAATAACGTCACTGTAGCATCACCCTCAATAGCGTCACAATAGCGTCACGTTAGCGTCGACTTCTGATATGCTAAAAGTAATTCCCCATCCTACAAATAGTGTCACATTTGCGTCATTGTAGCGTCACGTGTCGACGGTAATAGCGTCACAAACTTTGGGCGTGGATGCGACGCTAATAGTGTTGTAACTTTTGCGTCGCCACATTTGTGGCATCAATTCGATGCTAATATATCGCTACTTTGATCAGCGCCTAGTTAGTGACGCATTAGCGTCTATATTATGATGTCTCTAATTGATTAATTTCTTGTAGTGATAAGAGCATCATGAGAACTCATATGAAAAAAGGTCTTAAGTCATTCAAATCATCTAAATTCTCAAATTACCTTCCAATATCCATATGTAGTATTTTATGAGAAACCTCATGTACAAGTTGTACACAAATTTAATAATAATATTAGCTTATGTTTCTACCCTCCATATCACTCTATCTTCTTGGGAGCTCATGCTTTGTGGGTATAAAGCAATAATGTGAAAGAGAGCATTTAATTACATATTTCTCACAATATTTTGCAGATGACCTAAGTTAGTACATGTTGATCATTTCAGACCTATGTTTGGATCCTATGCCCGATCTCTTGCATTGCTTTGTCGTGTTCCAAGCATGACCCATGTTCTTCTAAATCAATAGAGTTCCTACCCTATAGTTAAAATTGATATTGTGTTGCTTGGTTCCTTATATGGATCTTAAGGTTTATGATGACAATAATTTTTTTTCTATAATACTTTAGTAGTTCTTTACTAAATAGACATTGTTGAGTTCTTTTAATTTATTAATGTGCAAATCTTCAATCTCCTTAGATTATATAATTATAAGCTAGACCATAGTATCCATATTTCTTTGATCATTTATATGCCCCTGTAAAAATATCCATGTCTTCTCAATCTCGTCCAATTGCATGGCATAAGCAAGCAAAGGAAATGTCACAAAGAGGAGAATGGTTGTTCTTCTCTCCCATTACATGGTAGTGACCGATTGATTGGAAAGTTTCATTTACCCTGCTTAATATAACATGATGTGTGTTTCTTATCATCTTAGCATGTAAGATGAGTATCCAAGATAGCACACTACAAGAAAAAGTCGGATTTCTGACGGTTTATTTCCGACGGTCCGACATCCGTCTGAAATATCGACGATTTTTTTGACGGATCATGTAAACCGTCAAAATTTTCGTCGGGTACTTTTCGAGGTTCTAGCCGTCTAAACTTTCGACGGTCCAGAATTCGTCGAAAGCTTCCGTCGAAAATCTTGATTTTTTGACGGTTGAATCCGTCGAAAGTTTTGACAGTTTACCTATCCGTCGAAACTTCCAGCGGTTTTAGTCGTCGAAACATTAAGATCCTTATAATTATTTAATCCTTTCTCTATCATCCAAGTTTTTTTTTTAAGAATCATATTGTCTTATCCACATTCGCCCATTCCTTAAAGTCATGACGCCAAGTATCAAAGACCTCCATAAATATTCTAATATGAAATTTGAAGGTTTCACAGAATAGCAACGAACCATTAGCAAAGAGAATATGTGAGACTTTGGGATCATTTTCTTCTTAGTTTGCTCCTCAAACTAGATTGCATTTTGCCAATTCTCAAAAGTCCAAGTTGTTCAATACACATAACAAACAACTAAGGTGACATCATAAGACCTCGACATATATCCCTCTCCATTTGAAAAGCTTTTGATTTGCTATTGTTCTAAGTGACGTTGATGGATGCGGTAGATATAAACATGCCACAATAGCATTCCTAAATCTAATATGTAAGTTCAAATCTAGTACATCATTGATAAATTCACAAGAGAGTGAATCAAAAGGTTTGTAAAAGATTAATTTTAAAAGCCATATGATCTATGTGACCTTGAGCACTCTTCATGATGTGGTGCAACTCTTATGCCACAATAATATTATCTATTTTTTTACACTAGAATGAAACTCACTTGATTCTATGTAATTAAAATGGGTTAAGGCCCTCTGAACTATCCGCAATTAACCCATGCACTTAAAGGCACTGCATGCTTACTTTTATAAGCTCCTTGTCCAAAGCACTAAGATTGGGCGGAAAGTGTCCTCTATAGGAAGCAAGTTAAGTTCAACATCTATTTATTTCACGTATAAAGAATCAAAGTATTACTTTATGTGTTACTTCATTGTTGGCTCATCAAAGCACCATTGATTGTCCTTTAGTTAAAGTCTTTCAATTTAATAGCTTTCCATTTAATCCCTCTTTTGCGTGGAAGAACATAACTCGGTGTTTGTGTCATCAAAATTGATCCAATTTATGTGAGTTTCTTGGTAACACATAATCTTGACGCACTTGCTTGAGTTCATAATTATAGTCATGCTTCCAAGTTAATTAGGTGTGGGCATAGGCAATACTTGGCTGGGTGCTTCCTAATTGTATCAAAATCCTTTTTTTTACTATTTATGTTTCCAAAGGTGCTATGTTTCCATTTATACACTTTCTATTGAGTGGCTTAGACTTGTGTGGATTATGCACCATGCCATTTATTGGTTAAGAGTTGATCGAATTGAGATGTGTGAACTATGTTGCTTCAAATTTGAATGGCCAATCAAAAACTCATTTGATTTTTGTCATCAAAACATTTAACTAAGGTATAATTACTATATTTTGTGCGATAAGTTACCCTCACCAATGCTTGTGAGAATGTGGTTCGCTAAAGTGCATTTACAATTACCTTGTCAAATCCTTTTATTCACTATAAAACAATGATCAAAATATCATTTTACCAAGTGAATCATGACCATGTGCTCCTCGAATCCATCAACCCACGGTCATCTAAGTTATGTTGGAATATATGGCCATAGCAGGTAGGGGTGCTCATGGGTCGGGTTGGACCCGACTCGTGAACAAACCTGACCCGACCCAACTTAATCAAATTTGGTCGGGTCGGGTAATCGGGTCAGGTTACCCGACCACCTTTTTTTCCTATTTTATAATTATTTAATGAATAGTTATTTTTAAGCATAAAATAAATTTTCTAACTATTTAAATATTATTTTGTATTTAAATGTTTATTCTAATTTTTAATTTTTTAATCAAATATAAACTTAAGTTTGAATAAAAAATATAAAATAACTCGGGTCATCGGGTCAGGTACGGGTTGACCCGACCAAACTAGGTCGGGTCAGATCATCAGGTTTACCGGGTCTAACCCGACTCGGTGAACACCCTATTAGCAGGTTAAAAGGAACTCATTCAAATTTCTCCGTTCTGGTATAATATTGTTTTAATCCATAATAGCTACTCGAGATGCAGTATTATGCAATGCGAGTGCCTTCATATCCTCCCACAAGCGAGTGTGAATAATGACATAAATGATATATAAGAATTTGACTATTGCCTCATTCTCCAACTATCTAAGGAGGATTTATTGTGAGTGAAAAGTGATGTTAGTTATAATAATGACATATAAAGACACTAGTTTTTGCTAGAATAACCGATAACATGCACCTTGGCATGGTTGCATATTATCAACCACCTTCTCATCTTTAAAATCATTAATTCTAGGTTTATAAGCCATCACGTGCGCATCTTCCATACGAAGGTATTATTTTAGAGTTCTTTTAAAGAATGGGTTTCAATCCCGAACAAATATCTACATACATAATATATATTGTTGGTGACATAATTATCTTATCAACAATGAGGATGAGGCAAGGTGTAGCCACTTCTTGCCTATCATTATTTAGGCATATCTTTGCAAATATCATTGCCATGTGCAATACATGAGTTATTAGCAAGTGTGTAATATGGTCCAGCTCTACATGTGGCATCGGGTAGTGTGTTGATCACTATAGCCTATTGTCAACACATATCTTGCATATCGTCCACTTCAATAAGCAATTGACAACTAGACAACTATTGGGTTGTTACTCTTAGTTGACAATTTGGATTATAACTACATTTTCTTACTCACCATTAGACATTAAATATGAGGAGTTTGTATTAAATGATAAGTACGAGAACTGTGCATGTCATCTTCAAGTGTATTCTTTTGACTTGTTTTGTTGATACCAAATACCTCACATGCCCATGTGATGTTAAGTCATAATTTTTTGCTTCAGTATTGTTGCCATTCCTCTTGCACCACCTCCAAAAATCGTAGCACCCTGCTAGTTGTGAGAGACTATGGCATCATGAATCATCTTCTTCGATAAAACACGTTGGAGGGAGAATTCAATACCGGTAGAGTCCCCGACGAGTAAGTTTTGAACTATGCCTTGTGACAACACTTGGAACATATTAAGTTTGTTCCTTTGTATGCAATGACACAACAATATTTCACAAATTTAATGGTCTTCATGAGCAGCTTTCCAACATCTAACTCCATGCAAATATGAGCATAATCCTTGCAAATACATCATCCCACATACAAATCTAGCTCGATAGGTTCTCCAATACTTAAACCAACCAGTGTTAGTACTTTTTTATTATGTAACTTAGTTGGAGGATTAATTTTTGTTCAAGTAATTATCGTGTCCATTGTTTCTATGGTAGAATTGGACTTCGACAACCATTCATATGCTAAGATATAATGGAGTTAGAAAGTCCACAACCCATCAATTAATGCACATTCTATATCTTCCTCATTTCTAAACTTTAAGATTGAAGGATTGAGTCTCTCCAATGCCTATATTGATTGAAGCCTTTGCCTGACCTCACAACCTAAGGGTTTGATGTCAATCATCACATTAGCTCTAAACGTTGCAAGCTCATACTTCGTAAATAATATCTTAGGAATAGTTCCATCGGATATGTCAATCATCCTCTTGCCCCTGGTCCCCCACACCTTGTCATCAAGTTGGTTGGATAGAGGTGCACATTCGACACCCTACAAAGATGATGAGGAAAGGGCAATTGGTGGAAAGTTATTGAAGATAACCTGACTTAAGTCACATCCATCTAAGGCACCTAGTAGTATGTCTAGGGGTTTGATACACATACCCATTGTCCAAAGGATTGACAATCAATAGTGGTCTATAGTGTCGTCAGGACTTGTCATCCTCTATCCCTTAGCAAATTCCACTATCCTCTATCATCATGGAGGAAGAAGGAACCTGGTCAATTGGTAGTAGCCAATTACACTTATGAGACTTGGCCGTTTACTCTCTTGATGATGAACATTCATCCGTAAGGCATGGAGTTGTCGCTCATCGCCAAATGCCAAAGTCACCTCTTAGGATTGACGCCAGGGTGTGATTAATTTTTCACCAGTTCATTTCAAAGAACGACTTGATGCTCAAGTAAGTATTAACATTCAACATGATATGATTTGGTCACTCCCTTTATCAAAATCTTTGCAATTTGAAATCATCTATATATAATATAAAATTGACTTGAATTGAATATGAATGACTTGAGAATAAAAACATTTATACAATATGAAATTTAATTATATATAACAATTCTAAATCTCACGTAATCTATATTCAATTTGCTTTAGAAATTTAAAACATTAAAATTTAGAGTAAATTTTAGTTATGGTCATTCAATTTAGGGGGTATTCCCAGTAAGGTCATTCAACTTCACGATTTGACGACCTTATATAATTTGGCTTAGCCCTGATAAAATTTCATACAAAAAATATTTTTAATTTCTAATTATAATATTTTTTATTTTAAATTTTAGGGCAAAAAATATAATCGATATGTTATTATTTAATTTTTCCCTTAATTAGAAATTATTAATTATCATAATATTATCTATTTAATATACATTAAAAATTTAGTCATTCGATCCAAGTGGGTCGTGCAAAAAAATGTACTAAGTCAGTCCATGTGCCTTCAACTTTTATTTTTTATTTTAAGCTTTTGATGATGATCGCGATTGAAAATTTTGAAAATTTGAATGACCTTGTCTGAAAGTTTTGAAAATTAGATGACCATATAGATACAAAATTAAGTTTGGATGGAGAGCAGAAGAAAAATGCTGGCATGACATTTTCTATTTTTTTATTTGATGTATAGGAGAGAGAAAATATTGACGTGGTGCCACGTAAGCATCCACGTTAGTAATTTATAGGTTTACCGACTATAACCGATGACTGCGCTGAAACGTTTCTTAAGTTTGATGACAGTGATATTACAAAGTGAAGTTGGATGATCTTATTGGAAATACTCCTAAGTTGAATGACCATGACTGAGATTTGGTATAAAAATTAATGAAAAAAAATATTGCAATAGTTTTTTACTCTTGATATGATCGTGTAGCGGTAAAAGAGAAATTTTTTATTTTAAAATAGTTTCTTCCCTAATTGTATTCAATATTTTGTTTCACTACCAATAAATATATTATAATAAAATAAAATGATAAAAATATTTTAAAATAATTTTCTTGGACTATTTGTTAAGTGTCTTTAATTTTAATATTCATTAATTTGAGTAGTTTACGAGGAGAATGATCTTTTCTTGAGATAGAATTACCATGGATTTTGGGATCAACTAAATTGAGGTAGGATTAAAAATTGTGAGTTTTTATCTATGAACACTTGTGTATTACATATTTAACATATGTAATATGTTTTGAAAAAAAAATATTTTGCATATATATGAACACACACATTAATAACATTTTGAAATGTAATATATATATATAGCGCTTAGATATCATGCAACCAACTTTTATACAACTAATATGCAATCATCTAATCAGGATTGTTAGATCACGATTATATTGTTAAGATTCAACCTTTATTGAATTTAATGTTAAGTTATTAAATTTAATTTCAACCATATAATTATCATCCATTTAGATTCATTGGATGGGTATTGGTTGCACAATTTTTTTATTGCATATTACTTAAACCCTTTTAGTTATATTAGACATAAATTTTAGTTTGATGTTCAAATGAAAAAAGATATTAAAGAAATAAATTCCAGATTTAACAATATAAGATTATTTTCTTGTTTGAATAATTAAGAATCAAATTCGTGATAGTATTTTATTGTATTTATTTTTTATTAACTTATCCCAAAGTAAATAAAAAATAAATAGTTACTAAAATAAAAGATAATCAAAATTATATTTTAAAATAAATAACTAATATTTATTAAAGTAACTGATACTAGTTATTACTTGAAATAAAAAAATTATAATATTTTTACTTATAGTTAAAATTAAACATAATATTTTAAGGAAAAACAATATGTATATTAAGTTTTACATTAGTTAAACCCAAAACATAATGTACGTTAATTACTTTTATAAAAAATTTATTTTAATTACTATGGAATTTTTAATTATTCTCTAATTAACCATGTTTATAAAATGTTTCATTCAATACTAATTCTTATATTAATAAATACAATATATATGGGATTAATGTACCTACAAAGCACCTTCCGCGTTGTAAGGATGGTGACCGGATTTCAATCGTCGATCCACTCATCAATGGATCTAATAAAAAGTAATTAAACCCCATAGTTTAAAATATCAATTATCTCAATACGCTCAGTATCCCTACAAAACGAAAGATGCTTAGTAAGTACAATAATCCCTATATTATATATAATGTGTGTGTAAAATAAATAAAGCCAAAAAATAAATTACTCTGAATTATCTTAATATTATTTTTTTTTAAAAAGGAAGACATATATTTTAATTTATTATTAAATTAGTGGAACCATCAAATTAATGAAGACAACAAATATCTTGTTTTTTTATATATAAAGAAGATAATACCAAATTATAAATTATATCTATTTCACGTGAGGTCAAGTGACTTCAATTATCTCCCACTATATATATGCAGGTGTTTTATACTATGATTATATGTGTAAAATATATTTAAAAAATATTTATTTCATTTTAATATAATATATAATTTTATTGTAGAGCAACACATGGTGTGTGTATGCATATATATATATATAGTTATAGGGAAAAATACTTTTTTTATGAATTTGGATCATTCTTATAAAAAAATTAGTTAAGATATTTATCATAACAAAATAAAAAAATAGAACATAAAAGATAATTTTATTTTGCTCGTATATAAAGTACAAATGCGTCACTTTTGATATGTGAATTTTGCTAGATAAACTATATTGTTCATTTATTGTGTTTGGCAAGAAGAATTATACTTCTTCCAAATTTTTTATGAATAGTTGAATCGAGAGATTAATTTGGGATGTGTTTGATAGGTGTTCACCGGGTTGGGTCGGGCCCAATCGGTGGTCGGGTCGGACTTGATCCGAACCCAACTCGATGGGGATTCAGATCGGATACGGGTTGAGAAATCTCAACCCGAATCGATTCGACCCAATGATTCGACTTTTTTTATTATTTTACTTTTTTACTTAATTTTAGTCCAATAGTTGATTTAAAATGAAAAAATAAAATAAAATATTTTAATTATAAAAATAATGCTCAAATATTCAACAAACAAATTTTATATTTTATAATAATTATTAAATATTTTTATATTAAAATAAATAAAAAAAGTAAGACAATTTTTTTTTAAAAAAAAGGGTGTCGGGTGCCCCTAGGGGCCTTGATCTAACTCGCCCGGATCTGACCAACGGGTTGGATTTGTTCACACCCCTAGTTTTTTGATAGAATAAATCGTAATGCTAAGATTTGAAAAATTAATATGATAGATTTATTTTAGTGTGATAGATTTGAATAAAATATACAATTTATAGATATACAAGATAATTTAATAATTAATAAATATTGAGTATAAATAAAAAAATCAAATAATATGCAACTAAAAGTTGTACAATCAGTATGCATCTAATGAATTTAAACTATTGAATGATGATTATATAATTGAGATGACATCTAATAAATTAATATGAAATTCAACGGAGGTTAAATCTCAACCATATTATCATTATCTAATTATTCTGATTTGTCGATTGCATATTGAATGTACAAAAATTGATCGTATACTACTTAACCTTAAATTAAAATATTATGTTAGAAATATATTATAAAATATAATGAATTATATTTTTTATAAATTATATTTAACAAATTATTAAACTTGTTATGAAATGATAAATAATATTATATTAATCATTTCATAATAAAAAAATTATATTTAATAAGTAAATTATTTTGTATGAAGAATGCAAGAGAGAGAAATAAGGGAAACGGAAAAAAACATATTTGAAAAAAAGAAATGTCACACTAAAAAAATAGATTTGAAAAAAATTAATAGTGAGAATCGAGGTCACGTGATTTCTTGGTTCTCATCGGTTGTGTTTGGATCGAGGAACCAAAGTTCTTCAAAGTTTCCAAAAAGTTCTGATGTGAAATGAAAGTTCTCATATGTTTGGATAAAATTCTAGCGCAACTAGAACTTGGATTGGCGTCCATGGCGGGCGACGAGAACGGATGATGCTCAGTGACCTTCGATCTTCTCGTCCCTGCCATCCACTCATGACGTACACCTGGACGTCCTCCGCGCTTGCATGTTGGAGCATGGTTGCGACCGCGGCTGTCCCTGCGCCTGTCCAGCTCGACGACCCGGCCGTCGCTACAATGCTTATTCATCTGCATAGAGGAGGAAAAGGGCAGAGAGAGTGATGGAGGCAACAAATCCGAGCGGAGGAGTAGAGGAGAAAAATGAGGGGCGACCACGACAACGACAGGGGAGACGATGGAGGGGGGAGACGATGGAGGGCGGCGACGACAACAACGTAGACGATTGGAGTGCGATGATGATAGCAGTGAAGACGATGGGGGCGGCGACGGTAGTAGCGGAGACAATGGGGGGTGGCGACGGTAGTAGCGGAGACAATGGGGGGTGGCGACGGCGGCAGCAGCAGCGAAGACGATGGGGACGGCGGCAACAACGGAGACGATGGGGCGACGACGGCAACAACGGAGACGATTGGGGTGCTGCGGCAGCAGCGGAGACGATGGGGGCGACGACGGCAGCAGCGGAGATGGTTGGGGTGTGACAACAGCAACAACGGAGACGATGAGAACGGCGACGGCGAGAAAATAGGAAGAGAATAGAGGGAGAGAGGAGAGAGAAAAAAGGGGGAAGTTTATATCATTTGTAAAGTTCTCACGATTGATGAGAACATTTTTTCAAGAACTTTTGCAAAAAAAGTTCGTGATGGTGTCACGTGATGAAAACTTCGAAAATTCTCGTCACGAAGGGTGTTTGACAGAACTTTGCCTAGTTCTGGACAAAGTTCTACTGCCAAACACACCCATCTTGAACTTCAGTTTTGATTTCGTCGGACGTGGCAGTTTAATTCTGATTGTCAAATGCTTATATATAATTAATTTTTATAATTTTTGTGCCACCTTTTTCTCTAAATATTTTTCACTTTTTTATTTTCTCAAATTATTACTTTCATTTAATAACTTAACATTATTTCATGAGCCGACTTGAATCTGACTCTAATTCGCTTCAAATGGTGCAAAAATATGCGAGAAATGAGAAGATAAAATGTACATAAGAACACAAAAATAAAAATTATAACAAAGAAAATATATTTGACCACCCCCCCCCCCCCCCCCCCCCCCCCCTCCTCCCTAATCCACATCACATTTTTGTGGTCGAATCAAATTTGGAGTCCCGTCAGCCCGGACGAGAGCCCAAACTACGTTCCACGTCTCCGCACCACACGAAGTCCTCCTTTATCCGACTCCCATCGTTTCTCTCTTTTCTTCTGCTGCAGAAACGTTCCTCTCGCCATGGACCATAAAGTTTCGAGCTCCGCTAATCCAATCACTTCAAGGCCTCGCCTTTCCAGGTGATGTTAATCCTCCGAGCTCACAAGAGGGGGAAAAAGAGATAATTTTGGTTTGACATTCGTACTGAATCCGTTCTTCTTCTTCCTCTCGTTTATTTCTTCTTATTGTTTTCAAGTATTTCTGGTGAATCTGTGCAACTTCTTTGGGTTCTTTCTTAGTTGGTCTTGTTCTAACAGTGAGAAATGTTAACATTCTTTCCGTATCTTCACTTGGTTTCAGGAATGCAACATTCATATAGATTTTAGAATCAGAATTTATCTGGACATAGCTAAATTTGAAGAGACATGCTTTTGCCTGCAGTCTGTTGAAGGTTGTTCTACATTCTTCCATTGCAGGAAGATCCATCTCCATCAAAGGCCTTTGCTTCAAGTTTTTTCGTTTTCCTTTGGCAGGTTGCTTCATTTGTTTCCGTTGGTAGAAACATGGAATGCAGTATATGTACAAGAAGTCGTGCTTCTTCCTGTGTCACCTTGTTGCGTGCGAGAAACAGAAACTTCACAGTATGCAATCAAAATACGGGAAAATTGATATTGTGGTCCTATAGGAGGATGCCAAGGATAATAATTTGCTCAAAATCTCCGATGAGTAATTCTCATTTGCGCCAACATAACAGAAGCATTAACATTACAAGCAACTCTTCTCCCCTTACCCCACGCAGTTCTGAGGTAGTTGTCAGTTTTTTCTTAATTGGAAAAGATATCATCATAATTTTAGCAATCTTTATTAGTCTGAGGAAAAAAATTTACAGGTTAAGAAGGCAAAACTATTCGCAGCATCACTCATGTTGGAAATGATGAGCCGATGGGACCAAATCCGTGTCATGACTTTTTCTGGATTATTGGTGTACGCCCTTCTACTCATTTCACCAGCTAATGCAGTTGATGCACTGAAGACATGTTCTTGTTTATTGAAGGAATGCAGGTAATTATTGCAAAGACAACTTATTTAATATGCCTTGATTTTAATTACTCCAAGGAGATTAGCTGTAAATATAGTCAACTTACCACTAACCTGTATGTAAAATGATAGTGTTTTTTTATCATGTTCTCTCAGTTGGAGTAATTTTTAAATCCAAAATGCCAATGGCAGGTTTATCCTTCAGCTTTTTGCCAGAACTTCAATATTTTTTCTTTTGAGAGGCACCACAAGTTTGATAGTGCTACTGCTTTTATTTTTCGAGAGAAACAACTGCTTTTGTCTTGCATAACATTAAAACAAAAGCACTATTGTGGTTTTTCAACTATCCACATTTTACAGGAATTGTTCTGAATTCGTAATATGTATGGTCCATGCTTTTGCATATTTGGCACTAACAACCCATTCGTGTTCTTTCCTGGTCTACCCTAGCGCATATCCTCTATCTCTCTCTATGTTATGGAGTTACCTCACAAGTTTACTTTCTGGAAGCTTAAAACTACTGAAACTGTTTCATAAAGCTATAAGTATGCTGGCGATACGATTGATGTAGAGGTCAGCATAAAGCATTAATAAATGGAAGAACCTTAGTGTTCATCTGAGAGATCAAATACTCCATTAATTAGATCCCCCCAAAAACGCCTATGATCTTTTTGAGGTGAAACTCTTATGATTCGAACGTGTCTGAGGATTAATATCTAAACATTGATAGTAGGTTCAGTGCTTTGCTATGAAAATATGATTACCTTCTATCTTGCAGCTTAGTTTTTCAAAATGCTGCACTTAACATTTGAGCAAAGCTAATGTGTGAACTTTCTGATGATCTGGACATGTTAGAAAAGATTCCAAGAAGACTTAGTTGGAATACATGTATGTAGGAACAAACATGTACTTGTTTTCATTTACCATCTCTAAACTATGAGCTATTATGCATCTATTCTTAAACCAAGGAAATAGTCAATTACCTCCCTCGAGCTACCCAATTTTTCCCTTTTACTCCACTATAACTTTTTGTTAACTTCTAATTTATTTTAGTTATTCAATCATGTTTTTGCCTTTTTTATCATTTGGAAAATATCTAAAATTACAATTTAAAATAAAAGACATTTTAGCTATGCTTTCCTTTCTTATGCTAAAGTATTGACAAGTACAAAGGTTAACAAAAAGGGTTGAGAGGAGGGTAAAGTACACACTAAATAGTTCATGGGAGATAAATGGATATTTCGCTATAGTTGAAAGGAAGTAAGTGAGAATGATCCATTACAAAAAAAAGAAAAAAAGGAAAAAATGTCTGCCTACTTGAAGAATCAGGTTGCAGGAACAATTTTTTAATGATACCTTATGTGTGTTTGTTCTATTAATATATGACGTTGTTTGTTTGTTGCGCATTTTCATTGGTTAAGCAGTTAAAATGAATTTATACACTGTTTGACATATTCAGTTTTGACTTCTTATTGGGTGATTTTGTTGTGACAAATAGTATTGGAGCTAATGATTCTTAGTTACTTTAATATGTTTTCTAAAAGTGTGCACCTTTTGTCCATCTCTCCTTTCTGTTTTCAGGATTGAACTAGCCAAATGCATTGCCAACCCATCTTGTGCAGCAAACATTGCATGTCTGCAGACCTGCAATGATAGACCTGACGAGACTGAATGCCAGGTACTTTTTATTTTATTGTGGAAAATTGTATTTATTTTCCTCAAACTAGCTCATCCATCATGTGACTTTGTTTTAGTCCATCTCCCCTGCAGATAAAATGTGGGGACCTGTTTGAGAACAGTGTTGTAGACGAATTTAATGAATGCGCAGTCTCACGCAAGAAATGTGTTCCAAGAAAATCTACAGTTGGAGAGTTCCCTGTGCCTGATCCATCTGCACTTGTTAAGACATTTAACATATCTGATTTTAGTGGGAAGTGGTATATAACAAGTGGCCTGAATCCTACTTTTGATACATTTGACTGCCAATTGCACAAGTTTCATGTAGAATCAGACAAACTTGTGGCAAATTTGACTTGGAGAATACGAACTCCCGACACTGGTTTCTTCACTAGATCAGCTCTTCAGAGATTCGTGCAAGATTCTTCGCAGCCTGGAATCCTTTACAATCATGACAACGAGTATCTTCACTACCAAGATGATTGGTCTCTCTCTGTCCTATTTAACTTTTGGTAGTTTGTTTTTTACTCATCAAATTTTTGTAACTTGTATAATATTTTCATCAAACCATTTATAACCCTTGTGTGAAACTAAGAATGCAAAAGCTTAAACTTTCTGACACGGGTAAGGCTGAAATATGAAGGAAATGAAATGAGGAGTACGAATAACATTCGAAGATTAATTGATAACTTGAGATAAATAGAAAAAAAAGTTGGAAAATATTAAGAACACAACTTAAGATTAGTTGAAGGTGTGCTCTTAATACTGAAAATCTCATGTATTTTCTGTGGCTTCTACAGGTACATTCTGTCATCCAAGGTAGATGGCAAAGAAGATGATTATATTTTTGTATATTATCGTGGTAGAAATGATGCGTGGGACGGGTATGGAGGTGCAGTTGTGTACACAAGAAGTGCTATTTTACCTGAAAGCGTAGTTCCTGAACTAGAAAGAGCAGCAAAGAGTGTTGGGAGAAACTTTAGTTCATTTATCAGGACAGACAATACCTGTGGACCTGAACCCCCTCTTGTAGAAAGATTGGAGAAAACAGTGGAAGAAGGTGAAAAGACAATAATAAGAGAAGTAGAACTGATAGAAGGAGAGGTTGAAGAGATAGGCAAGACTGAAGTGACATTGTTTCAGAGGCTTGCAGAGGGGTTCACGGAACTCAAGAGTGATGCAGAAAACTTTCTCAGGGGCCTGAACAAGGAAGAAATGGAGCTATTGAAAGATCTAAATATGGAAGCACGTGAAGTTGAAAGAGTTTTTGGTAAAGCATTGCCAATCAGGAAATTACGATAGACCATTGCAGAAAGAGAGTATTATGAAGCCAATGAAAGCATGAATAAGCAAACCAGTGAAATAATAATCTATTTTGTAGGGTCTGCAGTTATTTGGAAAAAGCTGTGCCATCAGGTTCGTGTAGTTTAGTGGTTCTTATAAGCAGTGCATATTGCGGCATACTAGCATACAAACAAAGTGTACACATCATACATAAAAAAATATTGTTCATGTTTAATTGACATTTTCCTTCATTTTATGAAGATAACATGTCCATTTTATTTGATGATTGATTATTTTGTTCAGTGGATATCAGGATACAGTATATTGGCTAGACTTAAAATCTTTCAAAATTTTCCCATTCACTGGTATCTATGTCTCTCTCACTTGTTTGAGAAGGAAGTTTCCACATAAAATTGTCATATATGTCAAAAGCTAGTAACAGAATTGTTGGGCCTTTGGAGTTAATCCAGCCCATTAAGAAGTAAATCTATTTAAGTTAATTAAACTTAATTAACTTGATGGAGGTGTGCCTTTCTCTCTTGAATTCGTGAGTGCCAGAGAAGAAGAAAAAAGAGATTTTTTTCTTCTCTTGCCAAACAGCCGAAAGTTCCAAGAAAAGAAAAGAAAAGTTTTTTTTTTCTTTTCTTGTGTTTAGAATTGATTGAAAAAGAAAATGGATTTTTTTTTAGTCAACGGATAAAGAAAAGAAGAGAGAAGAGAGCTAAAAAAAAAGACAGAAGATTTCTTCTTGAAAAGCAAAGAATCAAGAATCAAGTCGGGAGAATCTCTGAAGTTTTGCTGATACTACAATCACAAAGAATTGTAGTAATCAGATAGGTGATATTATTCTTACTGTTATTTTAGAGAAGAATTATTTGTCCCAGTGAATTATTATTCGGGTTTGGACAAAATCCGAAAGACATTGTACTCTATTCTTGGATTAGTGATATTGCTCTTTTATTATCCTGTGATTTTTTTCTTTCTTATTGGAGGATTTTTTCACATAAATTTGATGTTTCTTTTGCCTATTATTATTTTCTTGTGCATTTCTTACTTTTATAAGTTTATATTATTTCATTCACACGTAAGAAGATGAATTAAATTCCCAACTAGAATATCCAGTGAGCATTTCTTACTTTTATAACTAATAAGGTGCCAGTATTGCTTAAGTAATTTGGTGCTATTAATTTGATCAATTTCCACCTAGGATGTTGATTTCAGCAGGAGGAAAACTGAAGCCATAAAATGTCAGTGTAATATTTTTAAATATGTTGTGATGGTAAATAATGAAGATTGGTGAATGCTCGACAGACCAGTTTGAATTCTTAGTAGCATCAATAAGCAATCAAAGTAGTTCCACAGTAATGGCACATTGGACTGAAATCTCATGTACGCGGACAAAAGGATGCAATAGGACCTTTAAAGCATCCAACCAGAAATTATGAACTTTTCACGAAAAGACTTCCAGATGGCAAGATTATTATGATGAAGTTCCTCAAGAATGTGAGTTCACATGTTTTGCTGTGTGTAATGTAAAATCTAGGGCATAATTATAATACTCAAAAAGAACAGATCCATATTTGGCATTACAACATATAAGTTCAAAACATCACCAACAATATTGTTGATTTGCAGAAAAACACTCGTCACCTTAACAAAACGCACATCAAGACTAAAAAAAACAATTTGCAGAAATAATCTTTAAATTAGCTTTCTCTGGATGTCTACCGGCTGGATCCGCCAGAAAAACAATGTAGGAGCCACGCCCAGAAACCATGCTGCTGGAGCAAGACAAAACAATTTCGATAACTTTGACATGTAGACTGAAACAATCCTTACGAATAGACAATTCATATTATGTTATGATTAGAATGCAGGGTGACTGAAAATAGACATGAACCATGACCAGACTGACAATGTTCTTGGTGTTACAAGTCTAACATTGCCAAGCCAAAAAGGGCAGCCAGAGAACTAAATTCCATAAAGTTCTACCCATAAGCATGTGCCATGTTTGGTATTTAATTAGTATTTGGTCTCTAGTATGGAGCACCAGGATCTATGACCTTTTAGAGAGTGGCTACATGATCTATGGTACCTTTTTTTGCTTGTTGCCTTGCTTCTGACTGTTATGATGTGATGGAGTATAAGGTGATTTCTGAGCTATTATGTCGAAAACACCGGTATACTTCTCCGCAGCTTCCTGATCCATTTCATCATCTTTCGGAAAAGGTGGCACTATCACATCCATATCAGGCTGTTGCTGGAGAAATCAGTAGGAGGTTATTATTCACAGTCCAATAGCATAAGAGTCCATTCTGCAAAAAAGAAAAGAAAAAACTTACAGTTGCATAGCCTCCCCCAGGAGTTCTTCGCTTTCCAGTAATTCCTTCTTGAGGAACTCTTCTTTCTGAGTTCATCGGCGATCTGCCAGTTTTACCTGGATAAGCTGGCTGCAATGGGGACTGCCCTCCACCATTCATTTTGTTGTGCATCTTCTGATTATCACGATAATTTCCTTGTTCTGCATGCCTCTGATTACGCGGGCTTGTTTGGCTCGTGAGGGGCAAACCTTCAACTCTTGCAGGTGCCGGAGATCGACGGGCATTGCGATCTTCATTTGGCAGCACAGGCCTCGCATCCTTCCGTTTAGATGGAGCTGCAGAAGCCTTTTGCTTTCTCTTCTCCTCAAAATATTGAGTGTAAGAAATTTCTGAGTTCTGCCAATTGCCAAATTCAGATGAAGCAGGTTGCTGCTACGTCCAAATAAAATCCATATATTGTCATTTTCAATTGCAGAATTCATTGAATTTGAAAGACATATAAAGGATTGCACAATTAGGAATGATGTCAACAAAAAAAAAGTTGAAAATGAAAAAGAAGCTGTCCATGCCCTTCCTGGTTAACAACATTGTGTTGTGTTATTATCTAAATGAAGAACCTGGTTGTTTGCCACAACACATTAGATATTCCAACTTTTCATAGGAGGATGATTCCTTCACTAGGCTACTTGTCAATCCATCAACAGTATCAGCTGAACCTTCTCTTTAATGTTATTTCTTCATCAAGCTAAGATCAATGAGGTTAGTAGCTTCTCTTAGATTTACTTTATCATCTAGTACGATGAAAAACATTGTTCATTATCTGGATAATACTTTGTGCAATTTTTTTTTGCGATGAGGTTTTTATTTTCGTCGGTGTTAATATAACTAGGCCTCTCCTTTTCAAGCTAACCTCTGATCTCTTTTGTCAACAAGTTTCATCTAATTCAGAATTACTAGATTAAGGAAGCAAGAAAAACGAATCGAATAATAATCCAGATGAACATTTAAGCACAGAATCCAACAGTAGGATAAGCACAAACTAAGACCACGATTCAGTTTCCATAAGACAAGCATATTAAATTATGAACAGAGATTGAAGAAGAATCTCCTGCCACGATAAGTATCAAATTAATGATTCCAAACACCAGCACAGTACGAAAGAAAAAAAAAATTAATTTAGAGCGCCTAACACATCAAGAGAAATCCATCTTTTTGTGTACTTTTCAATGGAATGTTAAGACAATCATCAAGATTTCACTCTTGTTCCATGAGCAATAATCAAAGAAAAGCCTGAAAACTTTGAAGACTCACTGCCATTCGGCGTCGCCCTGTAAAGCCGCAAAGGAGCTGCCTTTCTGCTCCTTCCACACGCACTCTGTTCGTTCCGGGAGAAGACGAAGGGCTTCGACGAGCCTCCTGATCAGATCAAAGTGACGGCAGAGAATGAGTATGAGAGAGAGAGAGAGAGAGAGAGAGAATGCCAAAGGGGGCAGAGGAGGAAGAAGAGGAGGACAAGAGAAAGAAAAATAATAACAAAACCGTTGACGAGCGCCAATTTGTTGCGTCTTCGTTTTAGTTCTCCTTTCCGAAGTCTTGCAAGTGGTCCTCCCCCACAAAGTCCCAACCGGGGGAAACGCCTATGCTGAGCATGGGAAACGTTTGGTTTCTGTTTTTTGAGGTTTAAAGAGTTCATTCTGATTTCTGTTCATCAGTGACCTATAAGTTTGAGATGCGACATATAACTTTTGGTACAAATTCTGATAACTCACACAAATTGGACATGTTTTTGTTCATAAAAGTTCCGCCTTTTTTGGGGGGCAGTGTCAGGAGCTTACAGTTAATGGAATCATACAATTTTCAGTGTTTTCTAACGCAAAACTATCATAATCTTTCATCTTAGTAAATCTCTGCAATCCCTTTGACGAATATACGAAAAACAGATCTTGCAGTAATGGAGTATTGCATGCAGAAATCACCATTTCTATATTGCTTTTTTTTACAATTTCCGGAATGATGCTGCAGAGGAAACTTGCTGATGGTGGCCGCGTACATGTTTGAACAGGGGCGAGGGGCTCTTGTTGACTGAAGGGGCCACAAAAAAAATGGTTATCTTGTGCATGGTTGGTAGGCAAAGGCTCACTGACCATGAGTCCATTACTGTGACTCTTGGAATTAATTGTTCAGAAGCACTTGTGTATTTATTTAGCATCAGATCTCTGTCATATGAGTCGTAACATCTGAAATGCTCATGTATGTATCAGAAACCTGATGCACCTATCAGTCTCACTTTACTGTTTGAAGACTTCCTTTATTAATCCACAATCTTGGAATAAAAATGAAGCAGATGCATTGATGCTTACTGTGACAGGAACTGATCCATCGAATTAATACTTGATCGAAGTGATTAAATTTGATTATTTGAGTTTGACTGAAAAAGAAAGGACTTCGAGCGTTATCCTTTGGGGAAGCTTGGCATCATCTTCTGCAGGGGCCACGGATGTAAACAAGTATTTGCTTTGAAGGTGATGCAGAAAGTTTTGAGGAGTCTTTTGGTAGTTCTCACCGCCAGGAAGTTTCTTGTTTCTTTCTCTCTCCCATCACAGTCAATATTTCTTCCACCAAAGAGATGGATTTTGGTCCTTGGATTCAAATATTCCAAGACCAACAACTTCGTCCTGGGAAGCTTCAGAGAACATCAATAGTTTTCAGATGCAACCTTAAAATCAAAATTTATATGATTACAGTCGTAAGTCGGAACTCCGCCTATGTTTTATAGTTGATCCCAAGCTTAGATAAGAAGGAGGATTGTGTTAGGCCCCGACAGTCAACGTAAAATCCTGTCGAATCTCATGAACATGTATCAACGGCGTCGTATGATTCATGTAGCCGACTTCACCTAGTGAGATAAGGCTTTGTTATTATTGTTGTTATTGAACAGTGGTAGGTCGGCATTACTGTCTGCAGCAGGACGCAATAATCTGATCAGAAATGTCTAGCAGAAAATTTGAAGGTCAGGTCGGATTTCAGCTTCTGTTGTGCCTATTGATACCTTCGTTTTGCTCATTTTGGCATGTACTTGGTTCGTGTACTTCTTTAAAACGCCAAATCAGATACAAGGGGGACAAAGCAAATTATTAATCATCCAACATCCGAGCACAAAATAATAAAGATTTCATGAGATATTAGGTGGAATCTAAGATTTCTTCCTGTCAATCTAATAAAGCAACTTGCAACTTTTTTTAAATCAAAATCCCGAGGAAATTAATAAACAAATAAGCCAACCACAACTTATTTGAAAATAGACGTTGAAAAAAAAATTCTATTTTGATCGTCCAAAAACTTTTGAAAAAATCAAACACCAACCACAACTTTCTGTGCTCCACTCCAACATAAGAAAGGAATATTTTTTAATGGGCTGGGCTTGTTCCAGCCTGCTCCCACACAAGAAAAAAATATATTATAGGATAAAAGATCAAATTTAGTTATTGGAAAAATATATTTCTTAATTATAAAAATGGTTATTTTGGTATGAAATGATGAATTTGCCACCTTTAATTTTTGTTTATGTGTACGTGTCACATACCCCGATTTTACGCCCTACAACTGTTCTAAAAAAATTTAGTATATTACCCGCACGATGTGCGGAAAAAGTAAAAATAAAATTTAACAATTAATATATATTTTCATATTAATTAATTTAATTATAATTTGATATATAATTGATGCACTTATTTTTATGCTAACTCTACACTTTCATGTATACAAATTATTTAATTAAAATGATAACTTTTAAATACATGTGAAGTATAGAATGATTACATTATACTATAAAGATTTATATGCCAATTTTCTTTTATGCGACGCGATGCCATGGTCATTTTAATTTTAATTTTTATTTTAATTAGGACATTTTATTATAGCACAAAAAATACAAATACAAATAGTTTACACTAATATATAATTTTTTAGGAAAAATACTTTATATCTTGTTTACTTTCAAGGATCATAAAATGTTTTCTCAATCCAATTTAATCATTTATTCCTAATTATTCTTTATTTTTTTACAATATGCTTGTTTTGTGATCTTTTTTAGTTATTAAATATATGTGACAACATATGGATATGTCAAATATAGGTATTTACTATATTATTAAGTTAATGCGCCAATTTCTATTTTAGTGACATGTTATTGGTTATCTTAAATATAAATAGATTATTACACCAATTTTTCTTTTACCTAGCATGGAATCCTTTTAGCCTTAGGCTCTGTTTGGCAAATCTAACAATTTTATTAGAGGATATCGGTTGGACTATAGAATAGTGATCTGGCTAGAGTATAGCGGTTAATTATTAGCGGATAGCGATTTGTTTATAAATTCAATAAAAAATATTTGATAAATATAGCGGTTAAATTAACATATTGTATAAAATGATAAAAATAGACATAAGATATCATTTGTGATCATTTTTGTATGCATCATATTCATAAAATTTAATTTAAAATATTTTATTCTGAATATTTATATTTTTTAGAATATTATTTTAATATAAAAATATTGATTAGTTCAAAATAAAAATCTTATTTGGGTTGTAAGTAAAATTAAGATGTGATATATAAATTAATAATAATATTTGATGTTTAATAATTAAATTATTTTATTTTAAAAATAAGGGTATAATAGAAAAAATATGAAAACGTTACCTCTATACTCTATAAGCTAGTAGGAGTAGCTTATAGCGTTTTGTGCTCAAATCTTTAAACGCTACTCAGAAAAAAATATTTATCAAACGCTTATAGTAACATTTTGACTCTAACAAAACGCTATCCGCTATTAAATATTCTACTTTTTGTCGCGCCAAACAATGTGTTAGTCATTTATATGAGTTAGGATGTTTCTACATAGCATACAAATATAAATATTATTTATCTGTTATTTATATAAAGGAAATTATTTTTTCGAGAAACAAAATATTTTTTATCTTGCTTATTTTAATGGGTTTTAAAATAATTTGTAACTTTTGATTAATTACTCATTGTTTGTTAGTATAATTTTTAAATATATTTGTTAATTTGAATTTGTGATCTATTCTTAATTATTAAATGCACCTCGTAATGCACCCATATTTCAAATATAATAGATAATTGCATTATTAAGTTGGATTATTGTCCTTTTAGTATGTTTTTTTTAAATTATTTTGTATAAGTTTAACTATATAATGCAATTGAAGTTTCTAAAGTTATATATTCCATAGTTTTATATGTAATTAATTACTGTTAATTTCTTTAACCATTCAACTAAACACAAAATAATAATAAGTTTTTTATCCTTAAGATAGCAAATTTGATAGAATAATAACCTCTATTTGACAGATTATATTTTTTATCACAAAATGACATCGAGGATGTTTATATTTATATTTATATTTATATTATTATTATTATTATTATTATTGACTTTTATAGCACAAAATCATATTTTGTTTTAAAAAAAATACGAATGTTTATAACATAATTTTTAAACATCACGTAAATTATATATTTATTTATATAATCATGTCAAATCATATTGGTGGATATATATACATATTAAGTAGTGTATACCTATAAAGATATGCAAACAATATTGTTAATTGCCTCTTGTGGACTCATAAAAATTCAAGGATAGATTCATATGTAAATAATAAAATATATAAGGAATAAATAAATAAATTTAATTATAAAAAAATACGTTTTTCATAGTTGCCTTTTATACATACTTCTTATATTATTTTAATTACATAATATATCAACTTGTTAATTTGACGTTAATAATTGACATTTAGTCAATTTGAAAAGGATACAAATGAACGAACATAAAATATTAATTACGTAAGATGATTTTTTAAGATGTTGCAAAAAAAAAATTAATATGGCATGATAGTAATAGGGAAATAATTTATTATTTTTTTAATTTAATGGTTAGTTAATAATTTAAATAGTTAATTAGTAACAAAACATAAACTTTAAAATTAAGGAAAAATATGACAGAAAATTAATGTGTAGAATTATTATTATTATTTGAGTCTTAAGCATGCATTTATGATATAAAAGTTAGACATAAAATAATATAACCACTATAAAAGAAGACTAATTTATATTTGATAAATGAAAGCAATGCATTATAAATGATAATATGGACTTCTTCGTCTCTTGCGGACCATTTGCATGACCTAAATAAATTCTCAATATCATTAGACATTATTTATATTCGAAATAGAGAACATGTATACCAAGGCATGCAACCTTGTGCATCCATATCCATAGCAGGTATAGTCAAGTAGTTTCATTCATTATACACTATCATTTTTCAATATGTTTGCTATGCGTGATTCCAAAATCACAACATGCATCTAAATATTCATCATCACTATCTTAATTTATTCAATCAACATCAATTTAAAAACCATCAGGAAATGAATAATGGTTATATATATAGACATTTGTATATACATTAAAAATTTTGGCAAATAAATTTCACAAATAAGATTTGTAATCAACCAAATAATCAATGCTTAAATACTTTAATAGACTTATATAATATTTTAATTAGTTATAAATGCTGTAATACATAATAAATGGAGCGCTTACTAATTGAGTGTTTAAATTACTAACTAAACTCAAAATTTAATAAATTTATAAAATAAGAAAATTTCAATAAAATTACTCACTCAAGATGCATGTACGTCATGATAAAAATGCTATAGTAAAATGACCATGCGTGAAAATTAGAAACTCAAATGAACATGTCATGCCACTTTTAAATTAGTTACCGAATAATTAGATGAATTTTATAACTGAAATGACATCAATATTAAAATTTTACTTTGGAGAATACCATATGTGGCATCATACCAATCTCATAAAAATTAAATGCAAATTTTAATTATTAACACATTTTTATTAGATAATTTATTTTCATAGCTTCTATTGTTTAACTGAAAAAAATCTATGTTAAAAAATTATTATAGGAAGACTTCATCAAAAAGTATTTTTTAATTCAAGCGAAACTAACAGCAATTTTTTTAGTTAATGACTAACCATTCACTCAACATTAAAATATATTAATATGTTAACTAGTCTAAAGGGGACAATTCAATAGTTTGGAAAGTGTCTCTCCTTGATTACTTTTTTCTCTTCAATAATTTATGAATATATATTTTTTGCATAATACATACATATAAAAATGTTTATCGAAGTTGTTTTAGAGGAAAAAGAAAAATCAAGTTGAGAAATAAGATAAGGAAACAGAGACATATATGCACCCCTTCTCAATACACACCCATTTAAAAAAAAATCAGTGAGCCATATATATAACATCCATTAGTGAAAATTGTATGTGTGCAAAGCATATGATAATGACAATCAATTTAAAACATAGGCAAATACAAATAGTAAACATGCCAAGGCTAATGTTATACAATTTCCCTCACATTCTGAACTCTACCATAAAAGATTAATTGAATATCATGTTAACAACTATGATAAAGTAAAATAGTTATAACGACAATATCTGAGATAAGGAGAGAGAGGCTGGGTGTTTGACCTAGGAAAAAAATTGAGATAGAGAGAGAGAGGAGGGTGGGTGGGAAAATTGTGGGAGAGGGAGAGAGCAGTGGGTATAATCATCATAATCTAAACAACTTAAAATTTTAACATTTTACTAAACCCCACACATAGCAAATGTGCCACCATCTCCTTATATAGATATTTATAATAATTGTATTAAATTCTAGAGGACACATGTCATCATATAAAGTGTCAAATGTCATTGTCATTCTCTTAAGATAGTACTCTCCTTTTAATATAGTACTAGTACGATGACCCGCGCGATACGCGGAGGACACAAAATTAAACACAAATTTTGATTATAAAATAAAAATTTTATTTTGATAAAAATTTTAAATTTTTTATATATTATATAATCATTTTCTCACCTTAAAAACTTATATATGTAAATATGTTATAATAAATTAAATTTATTTGGAATTATTTTTTAAATCTATCACATTCTCTTTCATTTTTAATTATATTTTACTCTATCTTTCCCTCCTTAACTTTGTTAACATCTATATTTAATTTTTTTTTATTTTATCAATGTTAATTTACATATGACAATATAGAAACACCGTGACTTCTCCTTTCAAATTATATGTCTTTTTAATTTCGATATAATATAGGTATAAATAACAATTGATATCTATATTTTTTAAAATAATATCATGTCTTAGAATTACGTAAATACTATTGATTTTAGTATTTTTAACAATGTCTATTATTTGTTATTTTGTCTATTTCATTTTCTATGTGACAATGTAAAAATGTCATATTTGACATGCTATATGTATATAAAGATATATAATATAAATAAATTAAATTATTATATATCATACTAAAATAACTGTTAAAATTATTTAAATATTTTAAGCATTATGTATGATTTAATGAAATAGTGCTATAATAACTGACAATTTCTACCTTTCCATTTAATTATATATGCTATATTTATATGGAGAGATTGATGATGAAATGAAAAAGATGATAATTATATGTAAATTTTTTTATTACTTATATTTTTTATAATTTATAGCAAATTATATTTTGTTGTCTATTTTTTAAAAAATGTCCACCATAATGCATTCACTTCTTAATTAAGTATATTTTTATAATAATTTATTTTAAAATATATACTTAATTGTTATAACTTTCTTCCAACAATTTATATAAACAATTATATTTTTTCATTCTTAAAAATTAATTAATGTTATTTTTTATCATACACGATCTCACTTTAAGAATCCAATTATCTAAATCATATTACATGTTTCATGATAGTGTTACATCCAACTTTTAACTCTCTTTAAGGTGTGTATATATGCATGTTATGTATGTATTAAATATAAATAATGATTGAAGTTAAATATTTTATTTGATATAATTAAAAGTTTATATATGGTGTTGACAACATTTATTTTAATAATAAATATAAATAATATTTTTTTAATATTATTATTTGAGTATAGGTGTCAAATTTTTAAGATGATGATAAGTTAATTTCATGCAAATCCTCATCTAGGTTATACTTATATATATATATATATATATATATATATATATATATATATATATATATATTACTTCTTAGTGTTTGATAATATTTACATGAGGAACTAAAAAATATATGATATATTATATAAATAATATTTAGTTTATTCATGTTGTAACTATAGATATACATAATATATTATTTAAAAGTAAATTTAAAAAGATTATTTTGTATGTGCCAAGTAGCATTTATCCCTTTTTCGTGTTAAGTATAATGTGCATTATTATTAATATCTAATTTTTTATTCATCATTTGGGTTGCTCTCAAAGGAATAATAGGAATATATTTTATTCTTTATAATACAATATAGATATATAATTGTTATATTTATCTTCTATATAACTTAACATTAGAATTTTTTATATTTTTTTATTTGATTATGTGTCACATGCTTCTGCCTTGAAGTCTTAAAAAATTATTGATAGATTGATTTAATCCGAAAAGATAGCTATAAAATTTGTGAATTCTTCCTATTTTATAGTTTATCTTATCTATTTCATATTATAAACTCCAAATGTGGAATTAAATTACATAGGTGAATATGATTCCATTTTCATTTATATTTGAAAACTTTGAATGTGGGACTAAAAGCATATTTGATAGATAGATACAAAAAAAATACTAATTTTATTATATATGATCAATTCTCATTCATAATAGTTTTTTAAAAAATATATAATTATTTAATATAATTTTATTTCATATGTGGCATCATATAATTATTTTACATAGATACGTGTGAATATAAATATATAACTATATTTTTTATAATATTTTATTTTTTATTATAAAGGAAATATAATTTTAAAATTATAGTTATATTATATAGGGAACATAGATATTTACTGAATATTAATCAATATCATCATGATATATAACAATTATGAATATAAATTATTTTATTTATTATTATAACATAACTAACATACTTTATAAACTTTCATTTAAAAAATAATTTTAACGATACACTGCTTAATGAAATCATGATACTTAGCATCTTCTATCTTTTATTTTATATAAATAAATATGGATATAAATGTGTAAACTTCAATAACTAACAAAAAAACATTTTTATCACTAAATGATGTGATACTCATTGATATTATTAAGTTTACCATAATAATAAATTTATGAATATTAATTCATTAGGATTATTATCATAATAATAAAAAATAATTATGATTTTTTATTAATAATAAATGTAATTATTATTATAAGATCAAAGATGCAAGTTTTTGACTTAAATATCTTCATATGCATACAACATTTTGTTAGCATATAGTGACATACACTTAAAGATCTGCACATGGTATTCTATATCATAAATGACATCAAGTATACTACTATTTTGAAAGTATCATCTTTTCATAGTTACAAATATTGAATTTAAAAATATGAATAAAGATATATATATTTCGTAATGAACTTTTGAATATCATGATGATATTATAATAAAATATTTTTTATCACGCACATGTGTATATTCGTATGCCCGCACGTACTCTTTGCTTTTAAAGAGTGAGTCGAATATGCAAATAAAAATTGAGAGCCCCTCTATTTGTACATGATGTATATATAATTTATAAAAAAATATCTCTTATTCTTGAGAGAAAACATACACACATAATAGAATGTATAACTTGCTTTTGCAATATGCACCATAGCATCATATACATCGCGATATTTATAGCTAATGTAGATAATATATAAGAAATAATAATTAATTAGAAACCACTCAATAATAAATTTTTATAGATATTATACTATATCTTATTTACAATATAAAATTTTATCATAAGTAATATAATTAAATAATAATTTAAATAATAACTAATTTTTATTATAGGTGATTAAGTATCTTATATTGATTTGTAACTAACTATCCAATAATAATAAAATGATTATTTTTTTTGATATTCTAAAATGATTGATATGCATAAATCTTCTATCTTGATAAAATAAAAATAACAAAATGATTAAATTTGGTTGATTTTTTTGCTATTAGTTGATTATGTATCATACATTTGTTTATAATGAACTATGACATATGGATATACATATAATAATAAATTTAAAAACTATTAATAATATTAAAATAATGATTAAGTCTAGCTAATTATTTTATTATTAGCATATTATGTATCCTATATTAGTTTATAACAAATTATTCAATAATAACAAAATTATCAAAAATCTCAGTTGTTTGATATTCTAAACTAACTTATGTACATAAATCTTCTATCTACTTTATAGAACACCAACCTCATAATAATAAAAAATAACTATATATGACTAAAAAGTATTAATAGAAATAATATAGAATTATAAATATTATTAACAAAAAAATATATGAATTATTTCACATATTAATTATACTAATAAAATGATTAAGTTAGTTGATTATTTTATTATTAACTAATTATGTTTCCTATATTGTTTATAACAAACTATCCGATAGTAATAACATGATTACAAATTTTAGTTGTTTGATATTCTAAAATGATTGATATATGTAAATCTTCTATCGCCTTCATAGCATAACAACCTGATAACAATAAAAAAATAATATATACAATTCATAATTATTAGTATAAATAATATATGAGAATAAATATTATTAATAAAAAAATATATGATTTATTTCATATATCATTGGCTATAGAAAAAATCTTTCATATATATATATACACACATATATATACAGATAATGAGATGTATAAGATGTAAATACATATCTGCTTATTTTTATTTGTATATATAAGATATAGAAATGTATTTGTAGACATAGCTACTTATCTATAACATATATATTGAAAACTTTGATGATACTTATATTAATCATCAATAGATATTATCATTATAGTATGAAATGCATATCTATAACTCGAACTTTATAAACTTTTCTTTTCTTATATAAAAATCATAATATTTAATTTTTATTAGACAAAGAGAAATTATATGAGTATTTTGTTTATTGTGCACAAACTTATATTTGTGGGGTCTCACATATTCTTTGCCTTCAAAGAAAGCGTCGAGTATACAAATATAAATTAAAAGTTCCATATAACATTTAATATTTTTATTATAGGAGAGAAATTATATATAAATATTTTTATTATGCACAGACCTATATTTGTAGGTCCGCACAAACTTTTTTCTTCAAGAGAAGGCATCAAATATGCAAATGAAACTGAAAATTCCTCTATTTATAGTTACAAATATATAATTTAAAAATATAAATAAATAAAATTATATATATTTTTAATAATTAACTTTTGAGTTTTCATGATTATATAATTAAAATATTATTCTTTTATATATTCAATTTATGAGAGCTCGACACGTGGAACTTTCAATATCTATATAGATATAGATAGATATTTTCTAATAAATAACATTCGAGTATCCGTGATTATATAATTATAATATTATCATTTTATATATTCAATTTATGAGAGCTCGACACGTGTCACTTTCTACTTCTGCTTTTATATATATAGATAGATGTTTAACCTTTTTTTTTTCTTTTGTCAAGTTTCGAGATCTTTAATATTTATCAAATTAAAGATGAACCAACTTTCAACTTATAAATAATATGCATAATTATTAGTGCATGGGAATGAAAGGACTATTAGGCTCCTTATATATTCAACCACTCAACTTAGTAGTTATTTTTCAACTAAAAAATTCAAATAAAAAATGACTATCTTATAGTTTATTTTGTCAAATATACATTTTTTAATAGTCGATCAATTTTTTTTTTATCACATGAAAATATAAAAGAGAATAAAAGAAGCTTTTTTCCATCTAATTTAATGATGATAACTTGAATCACGAATTGAACGGTCCAGATCATCCTATAGCGTGGAGCACTTTGTTAACGTGTTCCGCCGTCGCATCCTCGCATCTTTAACCTCCTCCGCCGTCTCCAATCGCTCTCACTCCCCCTACATACAAAAACCATACAAAACCTTCCAACTTTAATTTTGGGTCCAGATCTCGATCTCGATTCCTAGCGTTCAAACCTGGTCTCCAGTCCTCCGAAGGAAATCGTTCTTCAATCCTCATTGCCGTTCTAATGCGGAGGTCCGGATAGATCTCGGTTTCGCCGTAGTTTCCTTTTTTTCCACAGTTTTTGGTCTGATTTCTGCTGTTTTTTCTCTCTAAATTTTCCTTGGGATTCTTTTGATTCAGGGGAGGAGATGGTTGGGGGCGGAGAGGAGGAGGCGGCGGGGGGCAGCGGCAGCAGAAGCAAGGTTTGAGGGGGACGGCGGGCCGGCTGTCGATCGCGGTGGTCGTTCTCGTTTTGTGCACGTTTTTCCTCTTCTCTTCTATCCGCGTCACTCGACCATCGAACACTGTGGAGGTTGGACTTAAATTTTCCTTTCTCTTTTTCTCTTAAAATAATGTCTTTTCTTAATTATTTTGTTCATGGTTTTGGTTCGGTAAAGTTGACTTGTGAATTCTAGGGCGATGAGTAGTGAAAAAATACTAGTTCAATTAGTCGATTAATGTGAGAATATTCGGTAGATTGATAATGGAATCCATTTCTTTGATGGTGAACGTAAACAATTTTGGTAGTAAGCGTTCTAAGGAAAATGCGGTAGGGTTAGGGAGTAACTTCACATATATGAATAGCTTTAAGAAGTACTACTTACATGGATATACCATAATGGAAAGACACAAAGACCTTGATATTGAAATGCATACTCAGTGTCAATTTTTTATGCTGAGTGGAGAAAATGATACATCTGAATATATGGCTGTCATTCCTTTTATTATTGTTTCCAATAATGATAATCGAGACATGCTGAAATAGCTTAAAACTGTCAAATGAAGCCTTATGCTGACTGAACAATAAGAGAACAATTGATTGGTCATACTGTAAAAAGAACTTAGATGATTGATTTTAGTTGATAGTTAGTACAAGAACACATTTTTATTTTTCCAATAAAGAAGGCTGTGATATTACTCAGTAGTGGAGTGCATGTAATAACTGTAGTCTACATTTATGCTTTGCATATGTTTGCTACTTGCTAGGACCATATTTAGAACAGAAGTTCAGAATAGTGGTTTTGCCTTATACATGTATCATAATAATTAATTGAATGTTTATGTCATAATGATTCAATTCATATCTTTATTTCTTATTCATTGACTGTTCCTCATGGTTTTCTTCATGGGTGTCCTTGAAGTTTTCTGATATTAATAACCTCTGGAAGACTGCTAATCCTGGCGGCTGGAAACCATCTTCTGCTCCCAGGTCGTACTGGCCACGTAGGTGATGTTTGATAATCTTGCTAGAACTTGGTGTTTGCATAATTTCATATTATGATGTAAAGCTCATTTAATCTTTACCATGTTAATGACATAGCTCCGCCAAATGAAAGTAATGGTTACCTACGAGTCCGCTGTAACGGAGGGTTGAATCAGCAACGTAGTGCAGTAAGAGGCATCTTTCTTTTATTGACTGTTTAATAATCATCGCGTATAGGCTCTAGTGGGTTGTTTATGAAGTATGCCATTTTGCTCTACATATTTGACATTAGTTAATAAATTGTAGTTTATGTGCAACTTGTTGAACCTGTTGTTCTAAATCCTTTTTCTACATGGCAATTGACATTATCATGCTCTTGACTTCGTTTGACCATCTTTTGTCAATGTTCTAGAACTTCCACAAATGATAAAGCACTAATTAACAGACTGCATTTCTATTAGTTATATTCCTTTTATAGATTATGTCCATGTCTTTTCACATCAAGACATTTGGTCAACAATTTCCAAATCAGAATAGTAGAGACACTAGTTTCACAACATAAATTTGCACAGGTATCTAATTACTATAAATATTCTAGAACTATGCGACCACCTAATTTCTGATCATAGTGGAAGTATGAAAAAGTATGCTATATGCAGTAGCTGAATGAAGATATCAACAACAACAACAACAAAGTCTTATCCCACTAGGTGGGGTCGGCTACATGGATCATACGTATTCGTTGATCCATGTTCATAAGATTCGACAGGGTTTTACGCTGGCTGTCGGGGCCTAACACAACCCTCATCCTTTATCCGGGCTTGGGACCGGCTATAAAACATAGGCGGAGTTCATTTCATTAGAATAGCGTCTAAGAAATGAAGATTATGGAACAACATGATGCATTTGCATGAGCCATCATTACAAACCATTATCATGCTTTGAGAAAGGAAAGAAACAAAAAAAGAACAATCGAAGTTGGAAAAACTGGTTACATACGCTTGTTTGCACAAAAGGAATAGGAGGCTTCTGCAACAATGAAGCCGAAGAGAAGAATTATTTTGGGTTTCAAAATTATGATATGTCCTATATATCATAAGAAAATACCCTGGTTAGTCCTCTACTTGTCTCCTCAATGATAACCACTTGTAAAAGTTAAACTTACTTATTATGGTCGTTTTAGCCACCACTGTAAATGTTTCTGTATATGGCTATTTATCCACATCAAACGTGTGTGCTCAAGCAGTTCAGTTGGTTCACATAACTTATAATAATAAGACTGATAGAATGTTATGGATAAAGGTAATACTTTAATTCACAATTCACTAAGAACGACTACTTAAATTTAAGAAGTAAATTGCATTCCTGACTATGGAGTACTATAACACGTGAAAGTTTAGTTCTTATCAATCAAAGATCTTTGTTATTGCATAACACTGTTAACTCGAATACCATGAACTTTTCAGATATGCAATGCAGTTGTGGCTGCACGCATCATGAATGCCACACTTGTGCTGCCTGATTTGGACACAAATTCCTTTTGGCATGATGAAAGGTAACTGCAATTTTCTTTCTAAGATTTATAGCAAATTTGTTTGATGTTCTTTTTATTACTCATTTTGGATCAATGGCTGTACATATTTATTCAGATGCGACACACTTAGAGTGTAAAAGTTTATAGAATCACCATATAAATATTTGAATACCATATAAAGAATAAATAATTGCTCGTATGCGGCCTTGATGCTTCTTCTGAGTAATTATGTCGCCTTGATGCTTGGTTGTCTTTATGCCAATCTTTCAGAAAGCTCAAGGATAAGATTAGATTTCCCTTCGAGTAACAGGTTTTTTAAGTTGCTAGGTCAGAACCAAACGTAAGAGATTACAAAATTGTTATTGTGTTGAGAAACGTGTTTTCTCTTATTATTCACCAAACACTAGTGCCTCCTTATTTATAATAAATGTAGGCAATACAAGAAAGGAGGATATGCTAAAATATTACTCCAGAATATCAAGGATATTATCCCAAAATATCTGGGATATTATCTTAGGAAATATGGGATACTAATCCTGAATAATATTATAAAGATATGAAAATCATATCTCAACACTCCCCTTCAAGCTGGAGCGTAACTATCATTTAGGCTCAGCGTGGAACATATAACCTGGAGTTTCTTCTTGGGAAGTGTTTTAGTAAAGATGTCAGTTAGTTGATCTTCAGTGGACAAGTGCGAAGTGGATATCTTCTTAGTTGTAATTGCATCACGAATGAAGTGTTAGTTCACTTCTATGTGTTTAGTCCTCTCATGAAACACATGATTGTTTGCAATAAATATTGCAGCCTTGTTATCACAATACATAGGTACTGGAGAAGTAAAAGAAATTCCAAAATCACGTAGCGAGATCACCCATAAGAGTTCACATGTAGTATGAGCCATTGCGCTATATTCTGACTAGCGCTAGAGCGTGAGACCATATATTGTTTCTTGCTGCGTCACGTTACAAGGTTTCCACCAACATAAGTACAATGACCAGTGATTGATCTTCTATCTTCATGAGCCCTAGCATAATCTGCATTCGAATAACTCCACACTTTTAAATGTCCATGATTTTTTAAGTGAAGACCTTTTCCTGGAGAGGCTTTTAGATATCGTAAAATCTGACATACACCTGCCCAATGTACTTCACGTGGTTCTTGCATAAATTGGCTTAGGCGACTAACAACATAAAAAATATCAGGACAGGTTAAAGTGAGATACAAAAGTTTACCAACCATAGCTCTATATCTGGTGATATCTTCTGGAATAGGACTACTCAAATCAGCTAGAGGTAGTTGTGGATCCATAGGAATGGTGGCTATTTTACAGCTCATCATACCAGCTTTTTTTAATAGATCCAAGACATATTTTCTTTGAGAGAGAATGAGTCCATCAAATTGATTTACTTCAATTCTTAAGAAGTATTTGATTAGACCAAGATCTTTGGTCACAAACTATGATTGCAAAAAGTTCTTTACTGCCAAAATACCTTCAATGTCACTACTAGATGTTAAAATATCATATACATAAATTATGAGGATGACTGAACCTTTAGAAGTATGTAAAGAAAATGTTGAATGGTCTGAAGAGGATCGACTAAAGCCATATTCTTCAATAGCTCTACTGAATTTTTCAAACCATGCTCTTGGACTTTATTTGAGTCCGTAGATTGCTTTTTTCAACTTGCAAACCTTTGAACACTCCCCCTGAATAATATATCCAGGTGGTTGTTTCATGCAAACCTCTTTAGTAAGATCACCATATAAGAAAACATTTTTAACATCAAGCTGGTGAAATTGCCACCCAGAGTTGACAGCAACAGAAAGTAAAATTCGAACAGAATTAAGGCGAGCAACTGGAGAGAATGTTTTAAAATAATCTATTCCATAAGTTTGGGTGTAAACTTTGGCTACTAAACATGCCTTGTAATGGTCAACAGTCCCATTAGGGAGATACTTTACTGTGAACACCCACCGACAACCAACTACTGTTGCATTAGTTGGGAGGTCTACAAGTTCCTAAGTCTTTTTAGATTGTAAAGTGGACATCTCCTAAGTCTTTTCAGCACGAACGGTGGAATGCTTCAAAATAGTTGCGGGGACAAAATGGCTATCAAGAGAAGTAGAAAAAATTTTGGCAACAGGAGGCAAATGATCAAAAGTCATAAAATTAGATAGAGGATGATTCACACATGACCTAGTGCTCTTGCGATGTGCAATAGGAACATCTAGATCATGAGTTACCTGAGTAGAATCTCCTTCCAACAACTCAAGATTGTTTGGAGGTTGATGAGTACGACGACGGCTATAAACTTTTAGGGGTGGTACAGGCGATGGAGGAGGAGACTATGGTTGTTGTGGTGGTAGATCTATGGGTCATGAATTGGAATTAGATGACTCTCATGGTTATTCGCAGGGCTCTTAGGAAAATTTTGATCCATATTATTGTCTGACTGATAAGAAATAACTGTGTACTGTTTAATATTTGCTGACATGGCAATTATACGCACCTACTGACTCTTACTGGCGTATCATATACCTGAGGATCTTTAGGCGTCAGCCCTAATATTATACGGTACAATTCTTATGCCAACACCAACTTCTTTATAATGGTTTGTTACCTCTTCCATGTATTTGGTCTTAGAAACATACGAATGATTTAGAAAAAAAAATGCAAAAGGATGTTATTTTCATACTTACATATTGAAGAGAGTAGCATAAATCTTGAGAGACCTAATTGTAAAAACAATTACATATATTCATGGCTTCCTGATTGTCAAGTCAAAGATTTTTACGTTGTAGTATAATGGCAACAGACCTGAGGATCTTTAGAATTCAACCTTGATATCATTTGGTACAATTCTTATGCCAACACAACTTATCATTCCATCAATAAATCTGGATGCTTGTGATGCTTGGCAACTGTCCTTTCCACTCTAGGAAAAAATATGAATTAAAGACAATTCTTATGCGAACGCTATCTTCTTTACATTCACATGTTTGGAGATTACTTCTTCCGCATATCTTGTCTAAGAAACATATGAACGATTTGAAAAAAAAAAGATAAAAATATGTCATTATCATTCAAACTCCACCTATGTTTTATAGCCGGTCCCAAGCCCGGATAAAGGAGGAGGGTTGTGTTAGGCCCCGACAGTCAGCGTAAAACCTTGTCGAATCGCATGAACATGGATCAACAAATAGCGTCGTATGATCCATGTAGCCGACCCCACCAAGTGGGATAAGGCTTTGTTGTTGTTGTTGTTATTGTATGTCATTATCATTCAATACTTATATGCTCAAGAAAGTTGAATAAATTTTCAGATACCTAGTTGTAACAAATACTGCAAATATCCATAGGTACTTGTTTTATTAAGTTAGATTTTTGTGATGAGGTGTTAAGGCAACAGTGACAGTTTTCATGATTCTGTTTATGTTTCTCTATGATACTGATATGATGTTTTGTTCTCTCATCCAGTGGGTTTCCAGGTATATATGATGTTGAGCATTTCATCAAGACATTGAGGTATGATGTTCACATAGTGCATACCCTCCCTGAGATCTCTTCAAATGGGAAGACAAAGAAGATGAAGTCCTTTACGGTAGAACCTAATCCAGAATGATGACTTTCTTGACAATCTGGAAACTTTTTATGCAAATATATACTTCTGATCTCTCGAACAAAACATGTACTTCTGTAACTTATGATATTGTACTCATGAAATCAAACTGATGTTTCACATTTGTTCTAGATTCGCCCACCAAGGGATGCTCCTTTGAGCTGGTACACAACATTTGCTTTGAAAAAGATGAAGGAACATGGTTCTATTTACCTGACTCCTTTTTCACATCGCTTAGCTGAAGAAATTGATGAACCTGAACTCCAAAGATTGCGGTGTCGAGTGAATTACCATGCACTTCGATTCAAACCACATATAATGAGAATAAGTAATGATATTGTGAATAAACTACGCACGCAGGGTCATTTCATGTCTATACACCTTCGGTTTGAGATGGACATGCTTGCATTTGCTGGGTATGATTCCTTTCTCATAATACTAAATATCTACATGTCTGAAGGAAAATACAGTGTATTGCTTTTCTAGTAGGTGGAAAAGACATTATATGCTAGTATGCAATATTGTTTAATCTAGAAAATACAGTTAGCTGGTTAAATATATTTTTTGACTCATATATCTTTAATTGTTGTGATATTTGAGAAATGATGTAATAGTGAATGATAGTATTAAAAAAGTCAAACTTTGATTGTTTTATCTACAGATTTAATTTTGCAATAATAAAATACTTAACCAAAAATCCTTGTAATCTTTTGATAGAAATATGTCAAATGAATTTAATAATATAAATTAATACAAGTTATTACTTAAGTTTATTCATATTATTTTATATCTTAATCATCAAGTCCGCCTTTATGGGTGCCAATTACTTCCTCAATAAACTAGTGGACAGCTAGTCCTTAACCCCAGCTCTAGTTACTAACCACTGTCAGCAAATTTAATAGTTACTAACCAATTAAACTGCTAAGCGAATATTGTCAAGAAGTACAATAATTGATGCGTTCAATTGCTCATCCTTTCTTCAGAGGCCATGTACACAAGTTGTCATGTTTACAGGTGTTTTCTATGTTAAGAAGCATTCAGTTTTCTGATTTTTCAACTTCAACCCTTAATACTATATGGCCTATGATTTCTTTCTTAAACTTGATCTTCCTTTTCAGGTGTATTGATATATTTACACCTGCAGAACAAAAAATCTTGACTAAATATCGAAAAGAAAACTTTGCAGATAAGGATCTAGTGTATAGGGAGAGGAGATTAATTGGAAAATGCCCATTGACTCCAGAGGAGGTATAGTTTGTCTGTTTCTTGTTTTATGATTTGCCTGTCAGTGGTTAATTTTTTTTAATCTTTGCCCTGTCAACATCCATATCTTACAATGTGCCTAAATAATTTTTTTCGGCGTGTGCAAGTAGATACTAAAGCTGTTAATGATTGTAGGAAAATATGAGTGCATGATTTCTCAAATCTTGCTGCATAATCGTAATATCCACAACAATCCCACCCCTTCAACACCTTGTGTTATTTAGACTTGTTTGATTTATTTACTCTTCATGCCTTTCAGTTGAGTATTCTATGTTTAATTGTCTGATAATCATTTTATCTGTCTGTTGTCAAGAAAGCAAGCTTACAGCGTTCAATGTTCCTGTACAATCGAAGTGAATATATTAGTCTGTGTATTTAGCATACATTTCCTTTTCTCAAAAGCTAAGCTTACAGTTTACCTTTTTCTCTTTTTTGCTTCATTCAATGAGAGATTTTATTGCTACATAGAAGCACTATATTTGAGACATAGTAAGGTTAGATCTGTTGTGCCAATTTAGTCATGTTACCATCCTGACATGCAATCTCAAGTAGTTGAGAAAAAACAGGAACAATCATGCTGTTGGTTTTCATTATTTACAATACAAAAGGTCATAAGCTCTGGTCATTTCATTACTGTCTAATACGTGAATTGTGTCATTGATTTAATTTAAATATTTCCATTCCTTATAGATAATTTAATTCTAATACGTGAATGGCGTCGTATGATCCATGTAGCCGACCCCACCTAGTGGGATAAGGCTTTGTTGTTGTTGTTGTATTTCCATTCCTTATAGATTTCTTTCTTGCATGAATAACAGGTTATCTGCACTGATCCTATTTCCCTTTCCTTAGGAGAAACAAAACACAGTCATCTTGTGTTCTTCCTTTTCAACATGTTTATTTGTGTAAACATGTTCAATGTGCATCTTTATTATCCTTCCAAAGGATGTTCCATTGACAAGGTGATCCTAAGTACGAGTATTGGGAGAACAAAAGATACGATAATTTGTCTAGCTAGATGCTATGTACCTTTACACCTAAGCTACAGAAGTCTTCTTTTCTATTTTAATCAGATGAATTGTCTTTATTATTAGGCAGCACAATTTCCTTATTCTTTTCCTATTTAATGATGTGGTATGAGTTTACCAACCAATGTGCTCTGGTGCTGATATGATGGAACTTTCTCCCTGCTTTAAGTAAGAACCTTGATTTAACCTTGTCTACTTGCTAAACAGGTTGGACTTATTTTACGCTCAATGGGCTTTGACAACTTTACACGCATCTACATTGCTGCTGGTGAACTTTTTGGTGGTGATCGGTTCATGAAGCCATTCAGGGCAATGTTTCCTCACCTTGAGAACCACAGCACAGTAGAACCATTCGAAAAGCTTGAAGCGAATGCCAGAGGGCTTGCTGGCTCTGCCATAGATTACATGGTCTGTCTGCTCTCTGACATCTTTATGCCGACATATGATGGCCCTAGCAATTTTGCAAATAACCTTCTGGGGCATCGTTTATATTATGGCTTCAGAACCACGATCCAACCTAACAGGAAAGCTCTAGCTCCTATTTTCATGGATAGAGAAGAAGGTCGAGCAGCTGGGTTTGAGGAGCGCGTGAGGAAGGTGATGTTTAACTCCAAGTTTGGAGGGCCTCATAAGCGTGTTTCGCCTGAATCTTTCTATACAAACTCCTGGCCCGAGTGCTTCTGTCAGACTGACGCTAAAAATCCAGCAGACAAGTGCCCACCTGACAATATCTTGGAAATTCTTGATAGTCAGCTGCAACCCGAAGAGGGTGACAATTTTGATCCCGTAACAGTGTCGAATAGAACAGATACTTCAGGCTCGACAGAAGAAGTTTGATAAGCTTTTGCAGAGTAGTCATTTCTTTTCACTCGTGTGTAAAGTGGGTTCCTGTCTGTAGAGCTTCAGGAAGAAAACACCATTTTGGGAGAAGTGCCACAAGGTTTTGGTTCCGCCCGAACATTCATGGGAAGGCAGATTTTGGACTTTGAAGATGGGAGCTTTTGCAAGCTGAGATTGCTCCAGTGTTCTATAACATGGATGACAAATGACAACTAATACTATCCATTTTCTTCCAACTGATCAACATCATACAGCCGATTGGCTATAAATTCTTAAAATGGGTGCAGTATCTTGTCGCCAGATTGCCTACAGAACCTTGTACCTACATGTATCGTCTGTCAATTATCGTTAGCGTTTTATAAGAGTCATCGTTTTTGCCTTTTGTAAAAACATTGTTTTAGTATTGAAATTAAACTTTCAAATGCTTGTGTATTGGGCGATGAGTAATTTTCACCGCTACCTACCAATCTTTTTCACAAAACTATTCAACCCTTGAAGTTTGTAACAATTGAAGGTCTGATTTTTCATTATTGACATAATATCCTGTACTTCATTAATTCAACAACTATAATGTGTGCAGTAGTAGTGCATCAAGTAACAAAAATAATACAATGTACTGAAAGTAATGCTAGAATGCACTACGCTGCTTTTATTTTCTTGTAGTTGTTTCGTTGAAGTGCATTTTCTATCTTTACGAAGTGATGATAAAAAGGAAGGAAACATAATAGAATAGAAAAACGGAAAAAAATCAAACGGCTAAATTATGTATTTGATAATTTAAATACGAAAGCCATAAAATAATAAGGGAGATGCAGATGAAAATATTTTTTTTATTATCGGAAGAAACAACCACCAAAAAAAGATGATATTCCTGGTCCACAAATATTTCACTTCTACATATAATCACTTTTTTTTTCCTGCTTGGTACATAAACGACTTCTAGGATTGCTGACATTTACAAGTGAAACTTGTAAGTCACACCGTACAATTCGACTAATCAAATGCCCGTTACCCCTCTACCTATGGTGAGCATATATGTGTACCCTAGTATGATAAATCTGGTGAGCAGCATGTCATCGGGTGTCATAACAAGTTTAGCCGACATGCTTGGCTTTGGAATGTAAGATACCAAGAAATACAATTGCATCCATAATCACATACACCGGAAGATTAAAATGTTGAGAAAATGGAAGGTCAGTCGACTACGGGCCCTCGCAACTTATTGGCAACATGTAGTAGGTGGCTGATGTTTGTAGTCGGATAACTTTGCAACAACTTGAGGTTGGCCGTGAAATCTCCTGCCAACAGGCGTCGCCGCACAAGTATAAGCATCGCACAGCATATCCGGAGCAAGGTTTCCTGCAGATGATATGTAATAACTACTAGAGGATTGTTTAATACAAAAGCGCCAAAATTGCCTACGGTAATAAAGTGAAGATAAAAGTACTACTTGTGGGCCTTCTGGATCACCAAGAAGAGTATCCCAAATATGAAGGCAGTCTGTGAACTCGAATTCTTGTGTCAATAGAAGGGTTATCCATCTGAATGCATAAAATTGAGGGTTGACCTGACAAGTCCAAGTATAAAGGTTATGGAGTCTCCAAGGAAAATAAGAAATAAATTTCACATCTTCACTATATATTTGTAACATAAAAATGTATGAAAAGTGAAGCACACCGTTGGTACCAAGACTAGTATGACCCATGATAATAGAATGGAAAAAAAAAACTATATATCTTCATTCAACGACAATGATAGTAAGTAAACAGATAAATAAATAATCCTAGGACCCAAATTGGCCATGCACACAAAGAAATAAGATCATTAATTCTTGTTTCTTTAGAAGATTTTTTATTATTATCTGCATAAATTCAAGTGGAATAAACCTCATGAGTGACACCTATGATAACAGGACATCTATGATAATATTCATGATACGGCCTTAAGCCTTTGGAGAGGTGAGCACTGTTTTTCTATTATGGCGAGACTTTCTAAAAAAATTGCGGCAAGAGCACCACTGCTTTGTCTCAGAAGTTTCGCTATGCAGTGTGACATTCAAAGCAAATGATAGGATTTCAAGTATCATGATAGAAGTTAGGAAAACCTCTAACATGGTTGGATTATGACATTGTAATACTTTTGCAAATAGTTGATACCAAGTCCAAGTTTGAGAAAAAGGAAATATGTGGTCAATGTCATAATCCAACTAAAAAAACTAATTCTCATAGTACGTCTAAAAAAAATTATTCTCATAGTGCATTAACTTCGTCTGACAAAATAATTTGTAAAGTTTATTCCATCGTTCAACATATAGACTTGACATAAATAATTCGCTTCAATTGTTATTATGCCAACAACTTGAACCAACGTAGAATTAATCAGCATAAACAACTCAGGGGAGTAATGATGCACTCAAAATAATAAAAATAAAGCAGGGCTGTGGAACACCTTGCAAACTTTGGATCTAGTCAACTTATCTTTTGTTGCTCATATGATATAATTCCAGGAGTTCCAAAAGTATTTCACAGATGTGAGGAAAAGATGAAGAATCATGAATCAACCAATTTATGCTCTGAAAATTTTACTTTATCTCCTAAAAAAAAAAAAAATCTTACCTTAGTTGTCACTTCTAAATGGCGCCAAAGTTCTTCATCGTGTCTTTTTAAGAGTTGTGATAATTTAGTTATTGTGGAGCGAATACCAACAACACTGTTGTCAAGTTGCTTGCAGAAGTTATCCTGAAACCCACTCAACAACTCAACAAAGCAGAAAAATGCATCTGCTTCTGCATGATCCTATGTGCACAATAAACAACAAAATGGTAACCAAGAGCTGAAGAAAGCCATAGACAAAGGAGAAATGAGGTATACAAAATGAAAACATAAATGAACTTTCATCCACACACATCTGAACTATCTGCAACTTCATTTGCCTTTGTCAAATCAACTAAAGGTTGTTTTAACCTGAACAGGATGAGGCCATCCTGAAACACTTTTTTATCTCAAAAAGTGAAAAAAAAAACTGCAGTCACATAACCCAAAAAATTACATATTGTGCAACAATTTATGCCAAACTGAAATACACAAATATTTTCCTTATTTATATTCTGATGTTGACTTTTTTACCTCTATATGAGAATCTTATCCTAACTATGGGATTAAACTGTACATCTTAAAAGTTCTCTGATTAACATTCTATCTGGTGCTACAATTTGCTAGTCATACTTTCAACACGTGCAGTGTTTAGTTAATTATTAAGTGCAGAGGTTTACATTTTAAAGAATCCTAATTAAAGTAGGGTAGTAGATTCTCAAGTTTTTTAGTACAGAAGCTAGACAAGACCCCACTCCCGAAGAAGACAAAACATGTGGTGTACAATGCTATCAGCCTGACAATTCTCCCCATAAAAAATGACCCAATTGCGCTGAAGCCAGATGGCCCAGGCACCGGCCAAAAAGGTCGCCATCGGGACCCTCCAACTGTGTCTCTGTCTGCCAAGTCCCCTCATGGACTGCCAAAAATCTGCATGTACCGGAGTAACCTAACCCGCAATGCTCGTCCGAGACCACACCTCTTGGGCCACTCGGCATGCGAAGAATAAGTGAGTAACATCCTCCTCCATCTCCCCGCACAATACACATGAAGTATCCGCAACCCACCGTGCTTTGTAAACTCGAGTGAGAGTCCGCTCCCGTCTCAGAAGCCAAGCAAAAATCTTGACTTTCAGCGGAATCCGGGATCACCAGATGAGTCTGCAGTCCGCTCTGAAATCCTCTGCATCAGTGGGTGCTCGTAGAAAGCTGATGTATAGGCTGCGCGTTGAGAAAGAGTCTGATGTCCAAACCCAACCATCTGCCCGTGCAGGATCCGGGCGAAAAGGAGCAATCCTCTAGTGGAGCGCCAATAGCTCCGAATAACGCTGGTCAGATAGAGGAGAACTGAAAGTGGGAGTCCAAGAGCCGGTGCCCGGGCCACCGCTCTCGGACCAGCACTCAACCACTACTGTGTCCGGATGTGCCGCTAAGGCCCACAGCCATGGGAAGGAGTCCGCAAGCGTGCCACCGGGTAACCAATCATGCTGCCAAAAAGAAAAAATCTCCCTGGAGCCAAGTGATGGGCTCATGAAAGGTTGCACAAAGGGGAGTAAAGCTGCCACCCCTCTCCAAAAGGAGGAAACACCACAGGGTAAGATGGGCCTGGAACCCCAAGATAGATCTCGGCCGTAGCAGGTGAAAAAGACCTCTTTCCATAAGCTTTCCTCGGGTCCCATAATCGTCCCACCCACCGAGCAAGGAGTGCCCAGTTAGTGCGACGGAGGTCACGAACGCTCAATCCACCCTGCGAAATAGGCCTACAAATGTTGTCCCATGCAATAAGATGAACCCGGCGAGTAGGGCTGCATCCCTGCCAAAAGAACTTGCTCCTCAGAAAATCAATCCGTGATAGGACCTGGGCCGGCAGCGGAAGCACAGACATGAAATATATCGGCAGTGAAGAGAGAACAGATCTGAGTAGTGTAAGACGTCCACCGTTGGATAGAAGCCGAGAACTCCAGCCCTGAAGGCGGTGCTCCAGCCGCTCTATGACCGGGTCCACCTTCGGGAGCCAATATGCCGATCCGAGGGAGGAAGGCCAAGTGATGGGCAGATCGCCAACTGGTGTGCGCAGCTCATCCGCACAACTCAGAGCTTCCTCTGTCTCCATTCCAAAGGGGATGAAAGTGGACTTTTCATGGTTGATGACAAGGCCCGACGTCGCACCAAAAATCTCCACCAAGATGGCCACCCGTCTGGCCTCAAGCTCTGTCCCCTCCACGAAGAAAACGGTGTCATCCGCATACTGTAGCAATGGCACACCACCAGAGAAGCCGCTGAAGAGGCCGGTCCGACAAGCCTCCTGGGTGCATCTAGCGAGGCCGTCGAACGCAAGTGCATCTAGCAAGCCCCCTGCCGAACGCCCCGCCGTGGCTGCACCCAACCCCGTGTCGTGGATCCGTTGACCAGTACCGAGAAAGAAGCGGTGGTGACGCACCGCTTCATCCAAGCAATCCATGTCACCGGGAAACCACGAGCCTGCAAGGAGTGCCAAAGGAAAGACCAAGAAAAAGAATCATAAGCCTTGGAAAAATCAACCTTCCAGAGCAAGGCAAGTTGCCATCTCCAGTGCGCAAGGATCTCAGATGCCGTGGTGTAACTGTCGGTAATGGAGCGGCCATGGATGAAGGCCTATTGGGTCGGGTGGATGAGGTTGGGGAGAACCTCTCGGAGGCGATTGGCTAGTACCTGAGCCACTAAGAGATAGATGGCGTTGGATAAGGCGATCGGCCGGAAGTCCTCCACTCTCTCTGCTAGCGTGCGCTTGGGGAGCATGAATAACAGGAACCGATTGAGGCATTCAAAGCCCCGATTCCCGCATTCAAATTCCCTAATCACCGCCATGACGTCCTCCCGCACCACGGACCAAAACTCATTGTAGAAGAAAACTGGGAAACCGTCGGGGCCAGGGGACCCCTTGCCATTGAGGTCCCGAAGAGCATCGGTGACCTCGTCCTCGGCGATAGTCTGCACTAACATGAAAGACTGATCATTAGTAAGACAAGGAATACCCTTGGGGCACCATCTCCAGGCCGGCGAGGGTCGTCGCCTGGAGAAGTTCCGATGGAAGGAGGCGATGGCGGTCCCGATGTGGTGATGGTCGGTGATCCGCTGGCCCATCACCTCCAGGTGGTCAATCCGGTTCGCCCGTCGGCGAGCACTCGCATATAGGTGGAAGAACCGAGTGTTGGCATCCCCCTCTTGAAGCCAGGTAGCGTTGTCTCCACTGGATCTCCACCTTCCTGTCCTCCTGCTGGATGGTCTCCTGAGCTCATCGTCGTTGTGCTGCCCCCTCCTCCGTGAGGTGGCGGGAATCCTCCTCCCGGTCTAGTCAAACAATCGCCGCCAGGGCCTCCGTCCTCCGTGCCTCCCGGGCTGTCCGAAACTGTCTCCGGCGGTCCTGAAGGAAGTGCCTCAGACTGTGTAGCCTAGCGGCCAGGGTCCTAGCTGCGAAATCAGACGCCGCAACACCATGCCAGTGTTCGGCCACCATCTATGTGAAACCATCCTCCAAAAGCCAGGACCGCTCAAAGCCAAATATGGATCTCAGGGATTGCCCGTCGTTGGACCTCCACAAAAGGGGTGTGGTCCGAAAACGGGCAGTCCATGGCTCGGACATCCGCGAGCTGGTGAGCCTCAACTAACTCGATGGAGCTGAGCAACCTGTCAGTCCTGGATCTGGATGAGGGTGTTGTCGTGCTCCGCCAGGTGAATCTGCAATTCGTAGTCGGGAAGTCCAACAACGACTGAGAGTCCAACGACTGTCAATGAAATCTCTAAACCCCTCTACTCAAAGGTCTCTCCCCTGTCGTCTGGTGGGGCGATCATCGATGTCAAGTGTGACATTGAAGTCGCCCCCAATCAACCAACGGATGTATGGGAGGTGAGTGCGGGCAGCCGAGAGCTCCTCCCACATGTCTTCCTGAAGAGACCCCGAGCAAGGGCCGTAGACACAGGAGAGGAGATAGGAGGAACCATCCATACTGCGTCTCGCGTCTCAAGTGGACCGACATCGAGAAACGGGCTGTCCACGAATCTACTAGTATAAACTGATCAGTCCTCCAGCCAATGATGCAACACCATAGCGCCCCACAGAGCTGAGAGAGACGTAAAGGATGGCCACCATGATTTGAGGTTGTCATCCAAATATATATAACTATGATAAGATCAAAATGTACAAGTGTGAGCCCTCAAGACGAGAGCGGTAAAAAAGAAAGAGATGTACATCAGCTACCCAAAACCCCACTCCCGAAGGAGGATAAGCACCTGATTGCTAATTAACTTACAAGGGACAACTTTTCAACATGTTGTAGATCATATTCTCCCATGAGAGCACATCTATAGTGCAAATAAGGCATAAGCACCTGATTGCTAATTAACTTACACCTTAGAACAAAGTAGTGATTCAAATAAATTAACATATCAAGCTTGTGATGCTCAGATAAGATGAAAAAAAAGCACAAATGACAAAGAAGAGTTTTATAAAATCCTTACAGCAAAATTGGTGTCCAAGTCATTTCTAAATACATAGAATAGAGGAGCCAAAACTTCATTCATCCCTTGTACATATCTAATCCCTGGATTCAGTTTTGCGAAAATAAGAAGGATGTGCCTTAAAGCTTCCTGAAAAAAAAAAGATCTTGTGAATATATTGGTGGCAGAGCAAGTAAGGATAAAAACTACAACATGAAATGAAAACAAAAACAGTCACCTGATTAGACTTAGCAAGAGATGAATCACCAGAGAAAAAATCCATTTCTGGATGAGTACGTTTTACATCTCGATCAATCTGTTCAACAATTTCTGAATCCTGAAATATTAAAGACTGTCATTGACTACCATAACAGACCAGTCAAAACTGAAAAAAAATGAACCACACTTTGTCATGTCAAAGCAAAAAATCAAGCATAATATTAGAAAGTATAAGATTGAAGAATGAAGTTCTTGGAGAAACCTACAATCTGTAGGATGAGAGAGGAGAAATTTGAACCATGATTTGAAAAGAATATCAATCCAATTTCTACATAAAGTTTTTTTAGAAGGATTTCTACATTAAGCTTGGGACTCAAATTGCTGGAGTTCTCTTTTCTGGTCCCAATATATTGAATATCTCATGAAGATATAAAAAGAAAAGAATCATACCGACATATCATATTCAATTTAACCAGTTCTCTTCGCTAATATGATGTTGATCTAGGCGTAAACATACTACGAAGCAGACATGAAAAATCCTGTGTTTTTCAACTTATCCAGTTTTCTAAAAGCATAATCAAGTTCTGTATTTATTACGCTTGCTACAGTAATAAAGTTATTGTATAAAATGCAAAAATTGCACGACAATATTTCCCTCAAAAGTTTTTTTCCCCTCTCAGAAAAAAGTTGCATGGCAATGAGGAGAGGTTATAAACATCTGGTCATCTTCTACATGGTAATGTATGATTGGCAAAATTCAAGATGTCCAATCTCCTACACAGGTACACACTCCCTGAAAAACCACACTCTAGGGAGCAAAAACATACGAAAAGGCTTTTTACTGACTCAAATTCTGTAAAAGAAAACCCTCACCATTGTTTTGGCAATAGTAGTCAAAGAGACAAAATATTTAGAAAAACATTGGCATTTATGAATTGATAATATTTTTTAGGGGAATGAATTGATAATATTAACAGGAAAACACTTAAGATCATTAACTGGTCTTTGATTATTGAAAGATGTAAAGGATGTTAGTAGGATCATAACATCCACTAGAAGATATATTTCTTACAGATGTCAGCAAACCAATTTTTTAGATAGATTATATAAAAGGCAACACAAACAATAGCAGTGGAATAGTGGGCATAAACAAAATGGTGTTACATTCAGGATAACAAGTACCTGAAAGTATTGGTTCCACACACTAGTCTTTCCAACGCTCAAAGGATGATCCCCAGAAGAAAGCTCTGATCTTGAGAGAAAACCACTATCTTTATAATTCAGCTCTTCTATTCTGCAGCCAGTTGATTCCTCCAATCTCCTAGTAATTTCGGACTGACTAGCAATAGGACATATTCAGTGAATCCAGAATGGTAGGGAAAAAATGGACAAATAACAGATAAGATAATTTTGGAGAAGCATACTTGTTTGTATCTGTCTATAATTTGTATGCATGCATTCACTGTTTGGAGGGGGGTTAGGATTGGAAGCACAACCTTGTTTTATTTTAAAAATGGTGAATCAACTCCTTTCTTAAAAAAAAAAACTGAATCAATTCCTAATGCCTGTCCCACACTTCTTGTCTCCTGCTCCTCTACTATCCTTTGGGACCATTAATAGGCATGATTTACATTAAAAACTAAAGCCTCTTTTAAGAAAAAGTAAACTACTGAAATGTAATTAACTATGCTAAGCATGGAACATATGGAAAGAACATGTCCTTTGCCATTAAAAGGATATCTCCATGTCTGGCTGAAAATTAAAACATAGTTGTTAAACTACTGGTTACAAGTGATATACACGAGACATGTTTTAGTACATATAGTTTGAAGTTCCTGCAAAGTAAGAGGTTATTTTCTTCCAATTACTGAACCTTTCCTGTTTTAAAACAACATACCTCATGGCATATAAATGAACATAAATAAAATATTCTCTGTCATGGATAAAACTTCCCAAATATGGCCTTTTGACAGATTGCAGGCATAATTTAATAATTTCATTGAGTCAACTTTATTAGCATGTCACATGGGACACATAATGCTTGATCTTTTTAGAGGGTTGGATTTTATTTTTCTGTAATTAATATATGTAACTTCATTAATTTTTTGAGAGTATATGTAACTTCATTAATATCTTCACACACCTCACAAATATGTTTTTTCATTTAAACTGATTTTTTAAGCACAGATTAACTGAATAAGTTGTATGTATCTTAAAAATTTATTTACTAATTGACAATCATTTGCTTCTTAATGAGCAAAATCCATTACAACAACAACAACAACAAAGCCTTATCCCACTAGGTGGGGTCGGCTACATGGATCATACGACGCCATTCCGATATTCGTTGATCCATGTTCATGAGATTCGACAAAATCCATTATTGGTTTTTTTTTTGCAGAGTAGGTGAGGTATAGTCCCAATGCTAATCCGCCACCAAATTTTGGAAATCATTAATGTATAATAAAAAGCCAAAGGTCAAATCCAACTTCATCCATAAATATGGGATCAAGCTTTTGGAAACCATGAATGTATAATAAAAAGCAACTCCGCCTATGTTTTATAGCCGGTCCCAAGCCCGGATAAAGGAGGAGGGTTGTGTTAGGCCCCGACAGCCAGCGTAAAACCCTGTCGAATCGCATGAACATGGATCAACGAATGCGGAATGGCGTCGTATGATCCATGTAGCCGACCCCACCTAGTGGGATAAGGCTTTGTTGTTGTTGTTGTTGTTGAATGTATAATAAAAAGCCAAAGGTCAAATCCAATTTCATCCATAAATACGGGATCGAGAAAATTATCTGTATCAACTTTTTTTTCAAGAACTTACAGGATTTAGCAGAAGTTCATCTTTGAAAGCATCGTATTGAGATCGTTTCTTATCCAACTCTTGTGACCACAATGCTTTATCATGTGGCAAGTATCCTATAAGAAGCTGATAATCAATAGAGACGGTATGATTAATCGTTATTCATGCGTGAAAAGGAACAACTTCAAAATTTAGCATCAAAGAAAATAGCACCCTTCTACATTCTGAATGTGTTCCACAGGAATCATAAAAACTCGCAGTTAGAAAGATGAACCTGATTGATGCATGTCACATGAGCAGGAACTTTTATAACATCAAGGATTTCATGCCAGGTCTTAGCTAACTATTTTGCCTTGTTCTGATTGTCTTTTAGCTACAGAAAATTTTATGACATCATGTGAACTCTCAAAATATGTCATTATTACATGTCTTTTCTTTTAGAAGTGTCATTATGACATGTGATCGATAATAATAACCATGATTGATCAAGAGAACGTTCTAGTCAAGAAAACGATTAAGAACTCCCTTGTTACCGAACTCAAGTTACCCCGCCCCCACCCTGTGCCCCCCTCTATACACACGCTAACATTCTCACAATCAATATAGATACGTTGCGAAAATTCCTCCTCAGATATTAACATTGGCAAAACTAATATGATAAAAATGTACGTTTAAAGACAAACAAATGAAGCTAAAACAGCAAAACTGGACCACTCAAGGCCTTCGAAATGCACCATGTTTTTCGTTGTGCAAGGCCCTATGAAACTGGACTTTTGCCCACTTGGAGTTAATGTACATTGCAACCTATTGAAACCTTCAAATTTTGCTAGCAAACGTAGACAATCCTATAAGCCGAAAACAGAGTTGCCAAGATAAATTGCGAGAACTCAATACTGGATAGTGGAACATTACATACCTTCCAAACTACGGGACGGATTCCAGCGCTATCCGGGATCCCCAGGCACGCCAGTCTCCTCAGCTCTCCAATATTTATGACCCTCTTCGACAACTGCTTCGTACAAACAAACAAACACCGTGACAATTTGACAGGGAAATCGAAGAGATAGAAGGCGTGAACGGAGCCCTGACCGCAGTCTTGAACTCAGCGAGAAGGTGGGACTCGCGAGGATCGTCGTCCTTTGCCGAGGACCGGGACGGCCCGGCCTCCTCCGAAACCGAAGGACCGGAGACCAAACGAGGAGGAGCAGGAGGAGGGGCGGCGATGGGAGGAGGCGGAGAAGGTGACGGGGGCCGAGGCGGCGATGGAGGGTGGACAGGGACCAGGGTTTTGGGGGGCTCGGAGTACCAGAGGGGGCTGTTGAGCCACTCGGGGACGGCGGCCTTCTTCTTGGTCTTCTCCACCATCCCCGAAGTCATTCAGGCACTTCCCCCGATTCGTTTGCGGGCGTTCCTAGGGCTTGTCACCGGCGTTCGCCGGCAAATGGTGGGATTTGGATTTCGGAGTCGGGGACGGAGCTGGCGAGAGGAAAGATGCGATGAATTCTTCACATGGGTTCGCGATTAAGAAATGATAAAAATAAAATAATAATATTAATTAATTATTAATAATAGCAATAGCAGATAAATTATAATAACGGATAGTCGTAAAAATAATTGCATGTCTTTTTTATTTTTTCAAGCGAATATTTTAAAAATAAACATTTCGTATTATTATGAGTCTCCAAATCGGAAAAAGGGAGTAAAACATTAAATTGGGAAATCTAACGTCGATCCTCTCCATCCAACTGCCGCTCCTTCAAGATTTTTATGGTCCACTTTGCTCTTCATAAAAGGTTGTGATTAGGGTTGGAAATAAATCGAGCCGTTCATAAACAATTCATGACACGACCTATTTTTTGTCTGACTCGGCTCGACCTATTATCAAAATAAGTCAGACTAAAATATTAAATAAAGTCTATTTTCTTAAAAAAGCTTAGTTTCTTAATAATTGACCTAGCCTTATAGCTTATCAGGCCAATATTTATTAATATATTATATTATAATTGTTTTCATCTTTTAAATTTTCAATTTTGAGTTCGATATTACTATTTTTATTATATGTTTATAGAAAATATATTAGCGATGTCTCTTTTATTTATTACGTATCTATTGTTTCTTTAATAAATAAGATTTATTATATTTAATCTAGTATATCATCAAAAAATATTTAGCTTAACAGACTAATAAGCTAGGTCAGACATTAAAAGTTAATCAAACAAGTCAGGCTAAGTTTATATTCATGGTTTGTCATTGGCTATATGTCAAGCTTAAATACTTTTATTTTGTAACAGGCTTGGCCTATTTAAGTGGAAGCCTAGCTCGTGTCCAACCCTAGTTGTGACAATGACGTCTTCTCACCGATAAAAAGAGAGAGTCGCACATTCCCAAATCTCATATAAAATTGATATTATCCGATATCTAAAAGATAAAGTAACTAAATAAATTAAACCAAATATTTTTTAACTTTCAAATTTGCTCAGCGATGTCTTCTAATTTCACTTTGTAACAACAATGTTCTCCATCTTTTAATTCGTTTAACCCAATGCCCTCTTTATCTGCTATAGCCCGTCCTCCTATCACGAAGCTGCTGTGGCACAAATGTGACACTTACAAGACATCTTTTCTTTTCCCACGTTTGACGTGATAATATTAAAAAAAATAATAATTAAAAAATATAAAAAATGTTAGCAACGAGATCACGAGCGAGGATGAAAGGGGGAGGTGAGACCCCCACTCTCGCACACAGACAAGGAAAAGGGGGATCTCGCTCCTCCCGCTCCCTCTGCGACCTCGTTAAAGAGTGAGATCGCAAAGGGCGAGCCCCCCCCCCCCCCCCCCCCTCCCGCGTGTTGACAAGGAGAAAGGGACGGGAGGGGGGGGGGGGGGAGGCCCCCCTCCCACGCACCAATGAGGAGGTCCCATGTGTCGAGAAGGTCATGGCATTTTTTATTTTTTAAATTATTTTTAATATTGTCACGTAGAGAGAAGATGTCTATCAATGTTACATCTACGCCACGTCAGCTCCGTGACCGCTATAATAGGTAAACAGGGTACCGAATGAAACAAGTTCAAAGTTGGAGTACATTGGTGTTACAAAGTGAAGTTGGAGGACATCGCTGAATAAATTTTAAAGTTTGATAGCATTTGAAGTAATTTATTCTAAAGTAACCAGTACAGTGAGAGAAAAAAATAATTCAAGTATGTAAAATTTTATACAACTAAAAATCGATCTTTTATATATTACTTTTATATTTTTAATGCCTTCTAATAATAAACACAAATTTACCATATTACCATAAAGTCATAGCAAATAATGCATAAAAAATATCAACCCTATAAATGATCCCATTAAATATATAAACATATGATTAATTTCAAACTTATTAAATAAAATGTTAATTTTATGAATGAAAGTTGTGTCTGTCCTATGATTTTTTTTACATAATAGTTTTAGTATTTTTAATTAGAAAAACCTTATCAATTTTTGGGTGATCTTTTGTAAACTCTATTTTTCATTAATATGTATTTAGATAAATCTTATGTTAATAGAATAATTTAATATATGTGTCAAATAATATGTATTTTATATAATTTTAACTTTTTTTGTTTTCAATTCCACCAAGTTCCTCGAGTTAACTTTTAAGTGTGCATCACCCTTGTATTGTCGTAACTTATTATAAATGAGTTTATCCCTTGTTCTCTAAAAAATAATCAATTTTGTATCCAGTCCGGTTAGTCTTTTAGATTTCTTATATTTTTTTCTTGCATGATATTTCAAAAAAAAATTGAAGTTTTTGAGTGCATGTCAAAGGTTAAAATAATAGAAATTTTTTTTATCATGCTTCTTTTATATTCAGAAAAGAGTGTTTTTTTATTGGTGAGAACAATAAAAATTGTCCTTTTTTATTGGTGAGAACGCACCTTTTTTTCAGGGTCAAAATGGTCCATCAATTTTTTTAAAGAGTGGCAGCAGATTAATTGGGAGTGGCATTAGAGTTTCCTAATTAAATTATGTGATATTCGTTTCAGTTAAATATATGCATGGAGTCTCCTTTGACATTATTAAATCTTTTTTATTTAATTAAACTGCTTTCCTTATTTTTCATTATGCAGACTTAACTTTTCTTTAATTTTTCGTTCTATCATAAATTCTCAAGTAATTCAAACTAGTCCATGGCTTGTATTATCACCCAATTAGATGTCCTAAAAAAATATCTGGACTACCATTAAATTGATTTTCAATATATATTTAGTTTAAGAAAAATCAAGTCTACCTGATAAATTAATAATATTGGGTTTCAATTTAAAAATTGTTGGCAAAATTAATTAGTAAATAAAATTATGTTTTAAAATCGACAGGAACTAATTCCGAGTTCGATTCCAATTCTGCAAGTCGATGGGTGAATGACTATATATCTCTTTTTATTAGAGCTCGTTTCTCTAACCGGCCCTTTTCCTCCTCCTCAAACCCTAGCTTTCTCCTATTGCTTCTCTACGCTTCTCCTTGCGATTTACCTCGCTTGGACTCGCCGGCACGGTGATGTACGCCGACCAGATAGCGGCGGGTCGCAAGAGATCCGTCAGGGATCGCCTGGAGGGCGAGGCTGTCAGTGATCTCCCCCGCTCGAGGTCGGCCGGCACGAAAAGGTGAGATCTTTACTTACCTCTTTTGGATCCAAGTATCCGCATTGAGGGCGTCTAATCTTCCCTTCTAGATTTCTGCCTTCTAATGCGACCTTCTGACAGCGAAAAAATGAGATACTTTTGCTTTGAAATCAAAGAACATCATTCTTTTGGCATGGCCTGATTAGCTTGTTTGGGGTTCTAGTTGTTTATGATCATTTTGTGTGCAGAATCTGTAATCATCGTCATGTTCTCATCTTTTAATCATGGTTCTCTAGATTTGTATTTACAAATTCATGGCATAAACTGATGAACTGCGCGTATGCTTCTTTTTTACTTTTTCCGACAATCACGCACATTGGGTAACGAAATTACTTTTCACAGTCAAGGCCGTAAGGGAATATACAAGTACGTGTGACATAGAAAATACGGCTAGGATGCATGGGGTTTTTGAAGGAGGGATGCTGTTTTATCACTGAATTTAGAATAATGTTTTGGAAGTTGAATTATTGGTGAAGAGCGTACACTTCCTTTCATTTATTAGTCATTGATACTTTATTTATTCAGTTTAAGCAGGAGTTAATGTAACATAGTTAAGGACTTGAAGATGAGTAAAAAATGTTATTTTCTCTAGTAAACAGTTGAACCTATCAGCGTTGATTTTCTTAGCTCCTGAAAATTTATTTTTTCCATCCTCCTGCAGTTAAAAAACATACATGTATTTATTTTTCGATTTGAATAATGAATTTCTTCTCTCTGAAAATGTTCACACACAGCAAACTTCTCAAGTTATGTTCTGTTAACTCTTAAACATCAAGTGCCTATTTGGTTCACTATAGTTTGTTATGATTTATTTATGCAATGATTCAAGCTTTCAGCTAAGTTGACTGCTTTGGAACGAACACAAGATGTTTAAATTGTAAGAAAGGAAAGAAACTTATACTTTAAATTTATATCTTGTGTTTATCTATATGTCCAGTAATTGTGTTTCGACCTCTTTCAGACTGACATCACAAGTTTTTCAACCTCCATGACTGTATTGTACTTGACTATGGTATAAGAATCCCACTTTTGCCGATTTCAGTAATTTTTCATAACCTTAAAGAAATCCGAGTTATTTCAGGAAAAAAAGTGGGAGAATAAATGTATTACTTCATTAAAAGAATGTACTTAGACAAATGGGAGAACATAAATAGTGAGTCATAGCTAATGGTGACCCAACCCAACCAAGTTAGGCAGCTCAGATTGAATTTTTTTAGGGGCCAACCTGATTGGGCGGGGTCGGGTGCTCGGGTTTGGTCAGCTCGGGTTACCGGACCATCATTTTTTTTCTTTTCTTAATTTTATTTTGCATTCTTTAATATAAAATACATTTAATACGTTATTTTAAAGAGTAAAAATCGTTTAAATATTTTTCTATATTTGAAATACTTTATTTTTGTGTATTTTAAATTATATAAAATCCTTAAATTAAATAAAAATTTATTGGTCATTGTGTCATGGTCGGGTCTCACCCTTAGTTGCAGCACTAAATCTGCTAACCTCCATCACAATGGAAGAGAGGCTTTGCAAATAATGAGAGATTTTTCCTCTGAAAAAAAGGTGTGCGCCATCTGAAACACACTCCATATTTTGACATGATCCAATGTATTTTCTATGTAAAGGCAACCTCCTTGAAAGATCGTATTTCATTGCAGCAAGAGTGTGCAACATAAAACAAATAGATCAGCATGTGTGGGATGGGTGGGGGTGTTCCTTCAGTAAGGAGCCACCTTCTCCGGAGAAGGCAAATGAAGATTTTGAATTTAATTGGTTATGTTGGCTTTCAAATAATAAGGAAATAAGTACCTGAATCCGAATCCTCAACTTGGGAACATAGGATGTTATATGTTTGTTTGACACCAAAATTACCCATCAACCAGATCTAACCTTCAAACATCCAAGTGTTAAGTTTGTGAATGCAACAAACTAAGCATGTCCTCAATCTCAGTGTGTTTCTTTTATTATTGATTGTACTTATTATCATGTGATTCTTTTGTTTATCAAGTTTCTGAATTATTGATCTTTTATTTTAGTTCAAGTAGTCTCTACTTCCCTTTTTTCCATTGTAGGCAACGACAAGACGATGGCAAATGGAAGCATGATCTTTATGAAGGTTCGTGAGAAACTCATATTCTATGTTGCACGGCTATGGGTATGTACCGGTATCTTGTATGGGTACGGGTACAAGTATGTCAATTTTATATAAATAATATAAAAAGTTTAAAAGTTCATAAGGCATTTGTTTTAGAAAAGTTTATCATAATCGATGATATAAGTTTAGAAAAAATGTTAATGTCGCCATCTTTCCTAGTTAATCATTAATCATAAGTTTAAAATTTTAAGTTGTAATATATACGAAAATTAATTAAAAAGTTTAACAATAAGATAATGTATACAGCACATTAATTAACTTTAACTTATATGTATACCTTTCACCATGTACGGTGGCATCTCTTAGTTTGACTGTTTTGGCTCTTCTTTAAATGTGTTTGTCTACTTTTCTCGATCTTGGCTTTTTCCTTTCTTGGCTACAAATCTTCTGTTCCAATGTTCTCACCAAGAAGAAGCCTGGTGCCACTCCAAGAAGAAACAAGAGGTGGTTGACTGGAATCTCTTGATTACTAGACTTTGCTTTGTTGTTTGAAGAAACCAATCTTTAGATTCTTTTTTCTTCATTGGCGTCGGTTCTTTTTTCCTTTTCTTTTTTCTTCTTCACCATTTCCACACTATTCTATCATTTTTGTTTGGAAGAAGTGTGCTGCCAATTGCATTCTGTTTAGTTTAAATTATGTTTATATATAAGTTAATTAAACATTGACCATTAATACCTTATTCAGATTTTCAAGTCTAATAGATTTTTTATATCATTTAAAAGACAATATGATATATTCTTAAAAAGCACTAAAATAATAATATATAATATTTGATCTTAATGAACTATAAAATTTATTAAAGTGCAATATAATTCTTAGCATACATATAATAAAAAATATTTTGATGTAAGATAATATATTATTAGATTCATAACATAACATGAAGTTATTAGAAGATATTAAAATTCATGAAAGTGAGACTAAAGCCGGTCCCAAGCCCGGATAAAGGAGGAGGGTTGTGTTAGGCCCCGATAGCCAGCGTAAAATTTTGTCAAATCTCATGAACATGGATCAACGAATGCGGAATGGCGTCGTATGATCCATGTAGCAGACCCCACCTAGTGGGATAAGGCTTTGTTGTTGTTGTTGTTTTCTTTTTTCTTGTGTTTTGTGATGCAGTAAGTTTTCTTTCATTTTCTGTTTTCTTTTCCATCAAGTACAAGCATGTTTTCTTTTTGAAGAATGTACTGCCAATTGACTTTTTCTTAGTTAGAAAATAAGGTCAAACATTTTCTTTTCCTTTTTTGTGTTTTGTGAAATGCTGCTGCAAGTTTTCCTTCTTTTTCTTCTTGTTTTGTTCTCCCTCAAAACCTAACAGGTGCTGTAGTGCACCGGATCCCCTACCTAAATCATAAAAATATGTTATTTTAATATGGGATATGTTACTTATGTGTATCGGATGCGTACCGGACACATATCTAGCATGGGTTACGTCTTGCTTTCTGGCATACCCATGCAAAGCTCATACTATAATGTAGTCATGAGTATATGGTCATTTTACTTGTTTCTTTAATTCCTGATATCTCATTATTGATGGATGCATGTTTAGAGCTGTCCGACCCCAAAGATCTTAGGCATAAGCTCCAGAAGAAAGGACCTCAACATGCTTCTTTGAATGGGAGGAGTTCAGGGGTTCGAGATCTTCGTGAGAAACTATCTGGGATAGTAAACTCCCATGCACCAGATTCTGATCTCCCAAAAGCCAAACGGGTACCAGGATTTGCAGAAACTATTAAGAAAAATCTTCAACCTAAGCCTACTGCACCAGAAACCAAAAGAACTGCTAAACCAACTTCATCTAAAAGGACATCTCAACAGAAGGTACAATCTGCATCGTTATTCCGGTGTTTTATGTTTATTCTGATTTTTTTATCTCCCTAGATCTGCATTTTCTCAATTCAATAGGCTTCCTTCTGTCCCTTGCAGTTTGTAAATGTCATTGGAGGTATTTTAATCAATTCCTTCATGCGAGCAAGCTGTTTCTTTAACCATGCATATTTCTGTGTAGTATAATGTCTTATCTATAAGAAGATGGATCCGGTGCAGTGAGTTATACTAAATTCTTACCTTCATGATTCTGTGTTTCAGCAGCTTATTGTTCATGCACAACCCACCCTTGAAATGGTGGGCATGCACCCGTGCTAATGTGCCCAGTTGATAACAAAATATTTTTTGGGTGGTTGTGCATTATCTACATGGCTCATTAAGAGCCTTGGGAGCCATCACTTCATGTATTAATCAGATTAAATAATTTCCAGACTGTGCACTGGACATGCCAAGTTTGAGGCCCTTTTGTGATTAATGTTATCCTTTTTCTATCACCACTTTCCTTTGAAGCATATCTTTGCATTTATTTGCCTTCGTTTGCTACCTTTTTAGCATGCTCTTGTTATGAAGTATCACTGTTACATTTTGTTTTTATGTATTAACTGATTCTACTTCTAATGTGTGGATGATTATCCTTTTCCAGTCTGATTCATCTGTAGATGGCTTCTTGTCTTCTCTGGGCCTAGACAAGTACCGCATAAAATTCCAGACAGAGGAGGTGGTCATCTTGGATTTCATTCTTTTCCACTCCTGTGTTCTTTTCTACACAGGTGCATGAGGGGAGATTTATTTCATTTATACATTTTAAATATATATGCAGATTGACATGACTGCTCTCAAACATATGAGCGACGAGGATTTGAGGACTCTAGGAATCCCAATGGTAAGTTGGTGATTCTTGAACGATCCAGATGTTCCAAAAAATATTTCCTTCATGATAAACATTCTTTTGAGAATCGTTTAAAAAAACGTTCTTTTGAGAAAATGAACTAAGCATTTAGAATTGAGTATTTCTTAAATTTCTACCAAGTCTTTTTCTTATTAGCTTCTACCCAGATCTTAGGTGGTGTTAAGAGTTTCTAGACCTTAGATTTTGCTCACAGTTAATATTTGCATAGATAATGATAACCTGACAAAAGTTCCATGATCCTGGAATTGCCAATCCTCACGTTATTTGGTTATCCCCATTTTAGTAACATATTAACAGTATATATTTCTTAATGGTTATGCATTCTCATTTGCTTCTTGAGAGATCTTCAAAAAATTTATAGAACCCCTCTCAAAAATTATTTTAGCATTACGTTTATTTATTTTGTGGCTATTTCAAAATGGTGCATCTTCCCCTCCAAAAAATGGTGTATCTTGACTGATATTTTCGTCAATTTATTAATCCTGGTACTTCTTTCATTGCAGGGGCCAAGAAAAAAGATAATGCTGGCCTTGGAATCGAAATCCTAGGACGATAGCTATCCAGCATCCATAAAATCTGTCTTGCAGATGGAGCATGATCCGGAAAATATCTGTGCGACGACTGTGCATTGGATGCATCTCTCTGGTCAATACTTTGTTCAGTTTATGCTTAACACACTGGTCTGCAAAACTCAAATGGCCCTCCAAAATCAAATGGTTCATGGGTATGTAATTGTTATTTTCGGGATCGTGCCGACTGCCGAGGACCTACTGCTATTCTGATCTCGCAGCATTGTGCAGTGTGTTATGTATCACACGATGCACTTCAACTATTTCACTTCGAAGTGACAAGTTTTGAGATCATGGATGGCAGTCAATACATTTTCATTTTATCTTAATGTTGATGTTTGGAAGCTTAATGGGTATTGACTGAGTATTTATGTTTGCTAATGTGCAATTTAGTTAAAATTCCGATCGAAAACAAAAAGTTATTTGCTTGATTTACAACCATCAAGGCAATTTTTGAAGACAAATATTATCATATTTTTCATATCTCAAATGCAACATTCTAGAATTTTTGTATTCCCACCCCACCCACCCCCGACCTCGTTAGCGTCAGCGTTGCATTTTTTATTTTTTAATTAATATTTTTATTTTTTTAATATTATCATGTCAGCATAGTGAGAAAATGTTTTGGAGGGCATTTGGTAATAAATTTTAATTCATATTTTGCAATTGATAATCCTCCTTACGGTCAGATTCAAAAATAAATTTAATTCAAACTTTAATTTAAACATGGCTTTAGCTAAATAAATTTTGTTTGCTTATAGTCTTATATCGATTTATACGATTAATATATCTAATAAATATATTTTAAACTATATGAGAAAATATTATTTATTAAATTTTTATTTTTTAAAAATATTAATTAATAAAACTTAATAAGCTATTACGGTTTTTATAATAAATAAATCAGGTCAAATATTTTTTTTTACCTATTATAAGTTTATGACTTAGCTTATTTATTATATTTTTTAAATAGATATGACCTATTTTAAGCAATGGATTAGCTTAGCTCGTCTAGTGTTAGGGTATTAAAAGAGATCGTAATGAACAAATTAAAAGTCGAGTATTCTCGATGCAAATTAAGTAGGTTAACAATCCAAAGTCATCAATGATAATGTTTGGCTCGTTGGAAAAGGAAGGCAATAAAAAAAGAGTTATTTTCGTACTAAATTATTACGATTTTTCGTGTCTAATCTTAAACTATGTATCGATTTTTTTCACTTTAGTTCTTTCATATACTTTTATTATTACGTTTTTCGTTACCTTTATATTTTTTTTATTTATGAAAAGATTAAATTACCCCTCCCTCCATAACACATCAAATAATAAATATATAAAAAAAATTCAGAGGAGGATAATTTAGTCTTTTTCATAAATAATTTTTTTTTATTTACCACTTTAATTCTTCCAATATTTTTTTTATATTTATTATTTCAGATTTTTCTAAAGGGAGGGGTAACTTAGTCTTTTCATAAATAAAAAAAATAAAAATAATAGAAAACGTAACGTAAGTAACCGGAAGGATTAAAATAAAAAATCGTGATAGTTTCAAAATATAAAAAATAAATTCATAATTTGAAATTAAATACAAAAAAAATCACAATAATCTACGAAGTTTATAAAAATAACTCATAAAAAATCCACGATAATTTTAAACAAATAAGTTTTTTAGGGGGCGTTTAAAAGATAAACTACTTTAAAAAAAGATAACGAATAACGAGTTGGTCCGGCACTTTTGAACTGCGCGCCTCGGTCCCCGTTTTGCATTACAATGCTGCGTCCCAAGAGAGACTCCCCACTCTGCAGGTCGCACTCCTCCGGCCGGCGTTTCGTCTCTCTTTCCGGCGCCTCGTTTCTCTCTTGGCCCTCTGTATATATATGTTTTCCTCCTTAGAGGAGATGCGGAAAGCTCCATGGCGTACATCCCGCCCCACAAGCGCCACTCAGCCGGCGGCAGCGGCGTCCCCAGTCCCACCCCCTACCTTCCACCGCCGCTCTCAGTCTCCAAGCTCTCCCTGTCCTCACCTGACCAGAGACCAAAGGATGGTCGGAGAAAGCCCCCTGACGGCCCCGCGGGAACCGACCGTCGTGCGTACCCGACCAATTCCGGCATTAAGATCGCTTATGCAGACGGCGCCATTTGCCACTGGTGGTGGGTGTCCGCCGGACGCCGAGTCGACCATTCGGACCTCCGACTCGAGTGCTTTCCCCGCGAGTACTTGGAAAGGTGGATCGGCAACAAACCCCTAATCCTCGTTGCCTCCGTACCCGAGGGAGGCAAAGGAGATAACCACCGGCCGATAGAGGCCGATGGGGCGCAGCAACCGGCATTGATAGCTCAGAGGATCCTTCCCGACTTGCTTGCATCCGCCACGAGCGCCAGGGGCTTGACGGCTGCAGCGAACGAGGTGATTAAGTTGTCCGTGGCAGCAAGGATCGGGAAAGTTTTGTTTAATGGGTAAAAGTGTTCCCCTTTCTTTTGTAGACGATCGATGACGCGAAAGATTATTTTGTTGAAACTTGATTAAATTGCTCAGCATAAACTTATTAAAGAAACTTGATGAAAAAAGCAAACCTGAAAAACATCATACATCTTATGGTTAATGAAGATGATATTATGATCTTGTGGGCGTCAGTTTCTTGTTTGCTAATTAATGCAGGAACTATCCAAACACTTTAGAATCAATTAGAAGAAGTGAATTTTGTGAAGCAAATTCCGGCACCGGTGATCGCATTTCTAAGTTCTTTTACACGGATGTCCCAAACCAGTTTCTACAACATGTAGAGCAGTTGGTACTAACGAAGTCGGGATTTGATTTTGAATCAGAAGGAGAGGACTATCATGTGAAGGTACCAAATTATCTAGTTAGGTTGACTGTTATTTGAAGTCTTTGCTCTTGCACAAATGGTTTATGAAATGTACATGTGAATACCGTTTCTAAAATATGGTTGCTTCTCCGCAATATTGCCTTCCTTATTTTTCTCATGATGTTGTTTCCTTTTCACTTTACTTCAGGTGTTTGATACCTGCAGGCCTGATTCAACTATTGCATGCAAGTGTGCACTTGTGAATGGTGCCCTTCAAATTCTCAAGGTACAACTCTTTCCAATTTTTGATTCCTCACTCACCCCTACATATTTTATTATCTTCTTCAATCTTAATCAACCCTTTGTCCATGAATGATTCATTTCGAAATATTTACTATTAGTTTGGTATCTTTCTGATATCTCTGAAATAGTTGGCCACATTAATTGTATCCAAGGTAGTCAAGATCAGAACTTTACATAAAATTGATAGGGGTCCTTAAGATATAGTAAGATTTTACCTATGTATTAAAAATATAATTTAATATATAAAATAACATAAAATTTATTTTTTAAATTAGTTTAATAATTTATATTTTTTTATTATATATAATATTGACTTAGTTACTGTTCTATTAAGGCTTCCTACCAATGTATATGTATTATTTATGTAATAGTGATTTAATATGAATTGACAAAAATGACAATAATATGATTAATATGGAGTACCATTATATAAATAACTTTTATATACATTTGTATTAAAATTATTTTGTGAAGAAAATACTTTTAAAATTTTAGTTATAACCAATCATTTTCCTCTTAATTTTTTATGAAAATTTTAAAAAACTGGAACAATATTGATATGATTATGATAGACGATATGCTCCTACCGATTCTACAAAAATGATATTAAATTTAAGATCAAGATCATGAATTCAGGTAGGATTGTACTCTCGATCTTGATAACCTTTATTGTATCAATTACCTGAAAAAGAATTTGTATCCAATCTTCTAATACAAAACAAAAGCTGATATATATACATAAAATGAGAATGTAAACTACACATGTACACTCGTGCTTTTGTCTAATGTAATTAATAATTTTAGGTACAATATAAATAATGAATGGTTAATTTTGTCTTTTTTCAAAATTGCGAGAAATTTTAAGTGGATATTAATTTCTATACATGTAATGTACAATAGGATTTCACCAACACATACTGAATTACTTAAAGGATTCCTATGAGGTTACAATGTCTAATACATATATACCTTGATAACTTCATTGGAATTATTTAAGTACTTAATTTGAAACATTTGATTGATAGATCTTTTACCTTTAGGAACTTTGGCGTTTGCTTGTAATCAAATTGTAGCTGGCCTACTATTATTTTAAACTACTTTGCTCCTCAGTTATATGAAGTTGACGTTACATTACATCCATTGCATTCTTGTCTGGTGATTGTGTTGGGCTTGTGAAATAGAGATTTAGGATTTTTGCACAAGAGAAATTATGCACTGTAAGAAAACTTGAGAAATTTAAGACGACACAAAGTTTTATTAGATGGAAGAAACAAAAGAGGATTACAAGATAAGATTAATTTCTCTTTGGATCTCTAGAGAGTTTATATAGCACTCTCTTTTATAAATGATAAAAATTACAGACCGACGGAGACTTTGAATTAATCCTCCCAAATAGGACACATATTTCGTGTTAAGGAAATAAATCAATTTCAAATCACATACAGAATATCCCATAAAATTTTCTCCTAGGGGTGCCTTTTACTTCGGAGTGTCTCGGGGTCCAAATGGATTTTCAATTGGGGTAGGATTCAAGGCATTATTAACAAGAGATTTGTGTTTCATCTATTTGCACCTTTAGCTTGTAAGTCTATGCGATATTTGTTATGCTTACTTGTCAGAAGAGACAATATCATCATATGTTTGAGTGTGAATTCATTCTTTTTCTGATCTATTGTGTTGAACTTGTTAAATTGCTTACATTATGTATCGTAATATAAGAATAAACTAGCAGTATCTTATGGTTCATTAAATCTAATTTTACATTTTTAGTCATTCTTCACTGATAGAGTTGCGACTTTTGGCATATACATATGCACATTATATATATACCAATTTCATCTTTGATTTTTTTGTAGATTCAACTGAACCAAATAAGACATCTAGTGGTGGATGTGTCATGCCTCCATAAGGATTCTGATTTCAGAGTAATGCTTAATTCCAAAAGGATTTTAAGCTCTCTTGATGTGAGAACCTAATACTTGTAAGCCTGTAATCGTGTTTCTAATTCATGTTGAAATTCCCTGAGAGAGATTTTATTTACAGGATGCTGAAAAAGATGGTATAGACGGACTCATTAGTTCTGCAATCATTGATTCTGACATGAAAGGAGGATTGAGGTGGCCTCAGGGTAAGGATGCAATAGCTGAAAGGTTCTCTGTAGGTTCAGTTTGGCACACAAGATATAGAATCCTCAGAAGTGAAAGGATGCGTCTTAACTCTTAAGCTGAGGCGTTCTGAACGATTTAGTCATAAGACATCGTTTGGAGAAACTACAAACGAAGTAACAATAAAGCTAAGCGGAATGGCCAAGCACTTGAGGGTGAGCATTATTTCAGTTTATGCAAAACAAAAAATTGAGTTCGATTCATCTTTTTGAGTGTCATGGATAAGAAACTGTCCGGAGAATTATATATTATCTCTTTCCTCCATATACCCAACTTCCTATAATGTGTATGAAATTGTAAATTAGCATATGTACATTGGGTGCTTGTTATTTTACTTTCATAAAATTATTTAGTTTTCTTAATCAAGGGTAGTTACTTGTTTCTTTTGCTAGAGTGTCCAATGACAGTTTGTGATTTCCCTGTGCCAGCCTTCCTGATCATTTTAATTGCAGGCTGTTGAGATGGAAGCTGATACTCTGTTGGAGATGCTTCAGGAGGCACTTGAATTTATCTGGAATGACTTGCTAAGTTTTAACTTTAAGCCCTCCTCTAGTTGATCCCTGGAGATTCTAAAGTTGCTGGAGACTTCACACATTGAATCACCAAAAGGAAGTCTCGGTCCGGGGTCCCAGACATTGTTACAAAGTTGACCTTTCTCTGAGGCAACCATTTTGTGTTCCATCAATTGGTCACTCTATAATGTCTTTTGACAATAACATATAATTTTGCTGGTTTTGGAAACTGCTGTAGTGTTATTTTTTCTAAATTATGATATTATTCGTTAATATTTTAAAATCTATTGTCATCAATCTATTGTTTTTTTCTTTTGATATATAATTATTTTTTTTAATTTTGTTAGGATTTCTGCACGAGAGAAATTATGTACCGCGAGAAAACTCGAGAAATTTAAGGCGACGCAAAATGGTATTAGATGGAAGAAACAGAAGAGAATTACAAGATCAGATTGATCCAGGATTGTCCAGATCTTACAAGCCTTGATTACAAGTTCTTTTATAAGGCCTTGGAGAAACAACTCTTACTCTAACTTAAGGACCTAATCCTACTAGGCATGCAAGTCCCTTCTCTAGAAAAACCTCCTTGGACTATTAGTAGAAATCTGACTTCCTGAAGACTCTTGAAGATCTCGGCCAACTTGAATTCCTCCCTGGAATCAAATTGGGCCGGGCGCCAGGCCACGCCCGGGCGCGCCCTGGCTGTCCAGTTTGAGTCCCACTCGGACTGGGACTCCTCCAGGCACCCTTGCTGTCTTCAAGTCTTCCTGCACATCCAGACTCCATCTCCAAGTGCTCCTCGGTCCAGAAGGGAGCTCGGCTCTCCAAGAATCCACCATGTCCTTCTCGACATTGGAAATCGGCCGACTACTATTCCTACTAGGAGTAGGAATCCTTCCGACTTTGCACTTCTCGTCCAAGCATCTCTCGAAGTCTCCCTATTACTTCTTTGGATCCAAACAGATTTTCAGTTAAAGTAGGATTCAAGGCATTATTTAACAAATCTTCACCTTGAATTGAATCCTACAATCAGATATCTAACACTCTCTGTCGTCGCCAATCCTTGTTCTGATTTTGCACATGCGATAGCATCCTTGTAGCTTGATCTGGCGATTTCACTTCTTCAACTACTTGGAATGCATATGCAACCATGTCCTCAAAGTCATAACGCTTAGGAGGACCTACTTGCTTGCGAGCACGTCCTGCAGCTAGACTTGTCGTTGCTTCTTCTGCTTGTTCTTCAGACTCTAGTTGTTCAACCTGATGAGATTCTTCTGACCCATTTTGAATTGGAGTTAATCTAAACTCCACCTGTTTGTTGACACCCTCCTCTACTGAGTCAACAACATCTGATTTCTGTTTGAGCATAGACATCTCATCAAAAGATACGTTTCTGCTGTGAATAACCTTGTGCTCTGAGGGAGACCAGATTCTGAAGCCTTTTACACCTGCACCATATCCTACAAAGACTCCTTCTTTGGCTCTTAGTTCCAGCTTTTCATCGCTGACGTGATAATATGCTGGACAGCCAAACACTTTCAGATTAGTATAAACAGCAGGATTTCCTTATCATACCTCAATGGGAGTCTTCAGATCGATCGCGGTTGCAGGATTCCGATTGACAAGGTAGCATGCTGTGCTAACAGCCTCGGCCCATAATGACTTGTTCAGTTCAGAATTAGAGAGCATGCACCGTGCCCTCTCCAGAAGAGTTTTGTTCATGCGTTCTGCTACACCATTTTGTTGTGGTGTATCTCTGATGGTACGATGTCTGGCAAAGCCTTCATCCTTGCAGAATCAATCAAATTCAGACGAACAGAACTCTAAGCCGTTATCGGTACGAAGACGTTTCACTTTTCTCGATGTCTAATTCTCCACCAGAGTCTTCCATTGCTTGAAAGCTTTGAATGCCTCACTTTTGTGCTTCATCATGAATACCCATGTCATCCTTGAGTAATCATCTACCATAGATAGGAAGTATCTAGAATCTCCTAGAGATGGAACACGAGAGGGGCCCCAACAGTCAGCGTGGATGTAATCGAGTGTTGCCTTCGTCTTGTGCACGGCTTTGCTGAATTGATGTTATTTTTGCTTGTCAAAAATACAATGCTTGCAGAATCCGATTTCAGATATCTTCTGACCATTCAGAAGATTGCGCTTGCTGAGGATGTCCATCCCTTTCTGACTCATATGTCCAAGTCGCACAACTTGGATGTTTCTGATTCTGATTTGGACGAACTACCTACTGCAGCCACGTCAGAAATTATTGTGCCTTGTAGTATGTACAAGGACTTTTGCCTGACTCCTCTCATGACTTCAACATCACCCTTGGTGACCGTGAGAACATCTTCTGCGGCATCCATCCGACATCCTTTGGAGTCTAAAACTCATAATGATATCATATTTTTCTTCAGTTGCAGAACCTGACGGACCTCTATCAATGTCCTCACCCGATTGTCATGAATTCTGATCTGAATTGAGCCGATTTCAACTATTTTACAGGCTGCACCATTGCCCATGATGATGTTTTCGTCATCAATATTCTGATAAGTTGAGAATCACTCTCTGTGCAGAGTCATATGATAGGAACATCCTGAGTCGAGAACCCAACTCTCCTCCAAGCATCTCTGATCAGACACCATAAGAGCCAAATCATCATCAGATTCGTTATTCTGGTGAGCTACTGCAGCAACCATATCTTTCTTCTTCTTCTTGGGGCAATTCTTCTTCCAGTAATCCGGTTCTTTGCAGTAGTGCAGATGTCCTTCGGATTGATGTTCTTCTTTGACTTACCCTTTTTAAGGTTTGTCTTCTCTGCGGTTGTTACCAACCCTGCGGTCTGAATCTCCACAGCCTTGCCAACGCCCTATGACGAAGTTCACGAGTATGTAGTTTCGATCTTACTTCTTCCAGAGTAATTGTGTCTCTTTCGATGATAACACATTGTACGAAATTTTCGTACGACAGAGGAAGAGACACCAACAGAAGTAGGGCAGCATCTTCATCTTCAATCTTCACATTTATATTTCGTAATTCCATCAACGGAGTATTCATCTGATCAAGATGATCTTTCAGAGGGGTACCTTCTTGCATGCGGAGGGCGAACAAACGTTGCTTCAACAACAACTTGTTGGTTAGAGACTTAGTCATGTAGAGACTCTCAAGTTTCGACCACAGACAGGCCGCCGTATCTTGATCGGCGACTTCGATAATCATCTCGTCCGCCAGACACAATAGGATCACAGAGTGCGCCTTCTCTTCCTGTGCCACCAAACTTGCGAGGTCGGACTCCTTTTCTTTGCCCTTCGAGTTTCCTCCTTCGGTTTGTTCTTCGACACGTCCGCGAGTGGCGCCCATACTCCCTATTATTTCAAAAGTGCCGGCATCTTGATCTGTCAGAGACTGAAACTATTTCGTCCTGTAAATTTCTCGACGTTGACGTTGTGCGATGCCATCTCTACGTCTGACAGAGGATCGATGATGAAGTCTCGCTCTGATACCAGTTTGTTAGGATTTCTGCACGAGAGAAATTATGCACCGCGAGAAAACTCGAGAAATTTAAGGCGACGCAGAATTGTATTAGATGGAAGAAACAGAAGAGGATTACAAGATCAGATTGATCCAGGATTGTCCAGGATGGTCTTACAAGCCTTGATTACAAGTCCTTTTATAGGGCCTTGGAGAAACAACTCCTACTCTAACTTAAGGACCTAATCCTACTAGGCATGCAAGCCCCTTCTCTAGAAAAATCTCCTTGGACTAGGAGTAGAAATCTGGCTTCCTGAAGATCCTTGAAGATCTCGGCCAACTTGAATTCCTCCCTGGAATCAAATTGGGCCGGGCGCCAGGCCACGCCCGGGCGCGCCCTGGCTGTCCAGTTTGAGTCCCACTCGGACTGGGACTCCTCCAGGCACTCTTGCTGTCTTCAAGTCTTCCTGCACGTTCAGACTCCATCTCCAAGTGCTCCTCGGTCCAGAAGGGAGCTCGGCCCTCCAAGAATCCGCCATGTCCTTCTCGACATCGAAAACTGGCTGACTCCTATTCCTACTAGGAGTAGGAATCCTTCCGACCCTGCACTTCTCGTCCAAGCATCTCTCGAAGTCTCCCTATTACTTCTTTGAATCCAAACAGATTTCCAGTTAAGCAAGGATTCAAGGCATTATTTAACAAATTTGATAGAATTTTATAATTCTTATAATTAACTTAATTCGGAATTATGCAAGTTTAAATAATCCAAGAAAGTTTTACCAAGAAGTTATTATGACACCATATTATTAACATGCGATGTTACCTCACTTTACCAAACTGAGTTGCAACCATGGCGTACATCCAGCCCCATAAACGCCATATCGCCGGCGGAAGCGCCGCCCGCGGTCCGACCCCCACCCTTCCACCGTCGCTGCCCTCCCTCTCCAGGCTCTCCGTCTCCTCCCCCGCTCAGTCACCTAAGAATGGAAGGCGAAAACCTCTCTATGGCCCCGCGGGAACCTCCCGTCGTGCTCACCCCACCGACACCGGCATCAAGATCATCTACGCGAACAGCGCCATCTCTCGCTGGTGGTGGGTGTCTGCCGGAGGCTGAGTCGGCCCCGAGGATCTCCGCCTGGAGTGCCTCCCCTGTGAGCTTGTGGAGCGGAGGTACGGCGCCAAACCCATCGTCCTCGTAGCCAATGTATCTGCCGAAGGCGGAGGAGACGGGGAGGTACCAGTGGAATGGCGGCGGAGATGTCCAGCCAGCGTCAATCGCCAGGAGGATCCTAAATGACTTGATTGCGTCTGCGGCGAGCGCGAGGAGCACTGCGGCAGCGGCAAACGAGGTGGTTAACCTGTCCGTCGCAGCGAGGGTTGGGAAGGTCTTCTTCCATGGGTAAAATTTTCATTTTTCTTCCCCTTGTCGCACTAAAGCTTATTTTGCTTAAACTTTATTTACACTTTATAAACTTATTATCAACCCCTGCCCGAAGTCCCAATTAAATTAGTGTTCATTATGCACATCTGATTTGTGAGCCAAATGGTAATGGCGTGAGCTTTAATATTAATGGTTTCTTTTTTTGTTTTCTTTAACACATTTCATCATTGTCGTCGTAGATTATAATTTATTTTTTTCTTCTCTATTGTGGCCATTCAAGCAAGAAACACGATTTAGTCTTCTTTGTTAACTATTTGGTGCTTCGGCAGTGCTTCATCAACATTGTCAATTAGGTGCAGTATCTGTGAATTTAGTTTGCACCACATGAAGTGCTACATCAGGATGGCATTTTTCATTTGCTGCTTTGATATTGAAGAAATTTTTTGAAACCACGTGAGCCTAAGAATTCCATACAGAATATTACTTTTAAGGAAATAATGATGATAATGACGCTGTCCACACCGAATATTATTTTGCTAATGCAGGGCTCTTCAATCTGTTTAGAATCTCTAAGAAGAAGTTATACTGCTGATACTGCTGAAGCTAATGCTGGGATTCAAATTCCTAAATGGTTTTACACTGATGTCTCATCTCAGTTTTTAGGATATATTGAACAGATAGTAGTACCCTCCTTCCTGCTCCACCTTCGTATCCCAAATTCCGTACCCTCTGCCGCTCCCGTCTCCATTGTTCGCTGCTCGCACTGGCTCTTTAGCGGCCGGCCTCATCGTCGCATTCCGCCTGCTGTCGATCTTCCCACCGATTTAGGGTTCTTTCCCTCGATCCCCTGTGCGCCAGCTATCCGCTTTCCGACGCTTGCACCCCCCAAAAGTAGATGTGTGTTTAGCTATCGAGATCTTATCTTGTGTCGAGGCTTGGTGGGATCTGTTATTTGTTTGATGTATCTTGTAGTTGATTTCTCTTAGATTTGTATAATATTTTTCTAATTTTAGAGGTAATGCTTCTCATTACTGAGGCTAAGAACTGTTCATCTTCATTGTTGGCTACTGCAATGAGGTCAATAGAAGTTATAACTGATAAGTGTTCCTTGGTCATTATTTTCCTGTTACTAGGATTTTAAGTAGATTTAGAAGCTATTTGAATCACTTGACATGTGATCTTGGCCCCTCTTGTGTGTTTTGTAATGATAGTCTTAATGCTTATCTTGAAGTAAAGATATTGATCACAAATCCAACTAGATTACTAGAGCTGGCCTAGTGATAACCTGTTAGGAGTCTTATGCCCCCGTTAAGATCTCCCTTTACTACACTGCGTCGAGCAGGCTGGGAGTATTTGGTGTGTGATTAGAGGGTACATCTTTTTGGTTTGTCCAGGAGCTTGTCATGGTCGAGGTTCTCTGTGTACTTCAGTGGCCTCCTTTTAGGTTGTTAGTTGCTAGTGATCACCAGAATGATGTCTAGAAAGCTTCATTTGATCTGGGGGGATCCTGTACTTTTGGACATGAACTTATTTCTCATTAACGGGCACGATTGCCATTGACTTTCTTGCTTCCTGACTCCATCCATAGACTGTCCTTTACTTTACTTTAGTTCTTCCAATATTCTCCCCTGAATCATTTGATGTTATATGTTTCATTGGAGCTCATAAGTTGTCAAATTTGCAAGTAACAACTAGTAAAATAATTTTCTAATTGTCAGTTCCTGGAAACTCCGCCTATGTTTTATAGCCAGTCCCAAATCCGGATAAAGGAGGAGGGTTGTGTTAGGCCCCGACAGCCAGCGTAAAACCCTGTCGAATCTCATGAACATGGATCAACGAATATGGCGTCATATGATCCATGTAGCCGACCCCATCTAGTGGGATAAGGCTTCGTTGTTGTTGTATTGAACAGATAGTAGTACCAAAAGCTGGATTTGATTTTGAATTGGGGAAAGAGTACTACCATGTGAAGGTATAAACTCTTCTAGTTAGCTTGACTGACAAAACTTCATGCTCTACTGCACCAGTTTAGTTCTTTCATCCCCAAATGATTATGGGGTAGTGCATGCAAAGTCTTTCTAGGAGGACCAGCGGAGAGCTGTGCATAAACCCGCTTCCCTACCGATGCCAGTGTGATCACATACTAGCTTTTGATCACATAGGATATTGGATTTTTTTTCTCTTTAGCTAGAATAGGTGTTCTTTTTTATGGATGTTTTCCTATGGTGTTGACTGTTATTCCCTTACTGCAGGTATTTGATAAGTGCAGACCTGATTTAACTATTACATACAAGTGTGTGGTTGTGAATGGTAGTCTTCAAATTCACAAGGTATGAGTGTTTCCAGGTTGTGATTTCCCACCCATTTCCACATATTTTCTTATGCTCTTATTCAACATTTTTTTTCTTTGAACATATTATAATAGTGACACATTTTTTGTCATATCTTTTTTTTCTAATGGTTTCAAGATAGATAGCCTCATTAATTGTGTTACTACATACATAACACAAGCTGGTATATCATGGAAATTGACAACTTAATTGAAATCCTTTAACTAATGTTCTTTGGGTCCTTGGAAGCATTCAATTTTTGCTAAGTTGTCTTGGTCATTGAGTTTTTTCAGTTTGGATCTTGAGTTCTAAAGCGGTCTATTCATAATATTGCAACTTATTAGAAATCTTGGTGCTTTGTTTATTTCGACTCTTGTCAAGTAGAGATTTGAGCTTTTGTCATAGTATATTGTGCTTGATTTCTGTGGCTTTTTATGGTGCTCATCACATTGGAGCTGAATATTACTGCATGACAATCAATTATTGCATTTTGTTCGATGTTAATTGGATGTCATTGATAAGATACGAATTTGTATTAGATTAGTGGCTGATTAACTAAGTAGTGGGTAGTTAGAAGTTGTATGAGTTAGTGGTTATTTAAGAAAGTAGTGGGTAGTTAGTTATATTTGTATTTGCATGTTATAAATACATGTGGTTTTAGATTTAGGGGAGTCTGGGGAAATGTGTTGTTCAATTATGTAATTGGAGTTTGGTCCACTCCATACGGACTTATGGAGATTTGTCATCTCGAATTGATAAGTTATTAGTAGTAATTGTGTTTAAGATTCTTGCACTTTTACTATTAATAATAGTTATCCTAGTTTTATTTTAGTTGTATTTTCAACTTGTATCAATTGGTATCAGAGCCTCAAAGATCCTAATAGCAAAGCACAAAGAAGCATCCTTCATTCAGGAGAAATCGGCTTTACACTGAGTTCATAAGAAGAAAAGCTGGAAGTTCGTATTTGTTCAAAATTTTCTCTCTTGGCTCAATGATGGAGTTAATCAAACCTGGAGGCTTCATTTCTTTTCTCCGCCTTGAGGACAAGGCGAAAATTTAGGAGGGGTGTGCTGATAAGATACCAATTTGTATTAGATTAGTGGTTGATTAACTAAGTAGTGGGTAGTTAGAAGTTGTATGAGTTAGTGGTTAGTTAAGAAAGTAGTGGGTAGTTAGTTATATTTGTATTTGCATGTTATAAATACATGTGGTTTTAGATTTAGGGGATCTTTGGAAAATGTGTTGATCAGTTATGTAATTGGAGTTTGGTCCACTCCTTACGGACTTATGGAGATTTGTCATCTCGAATTGACAAGTTATTAGTAGTAATTGTGTTTGAGATTCTTGCACTTTTACTACTAATAGTAGTTATCCTAGCTTTATTTTAGTTTTATTTTCAGTTTGTATCAGTCATCAACTCTTTTGACAACTTATGTCTCATAGTTCGTCTTTGATTAAGTGTTACAAAATCCTCCTTCTTTGGCCAGTTGCTTCTATGCCAGGTTTGAAACTACCATGTTCTTACATATTTATTGCATTTGTTAGCTGTCCTTTTGTTTTTTAGTTTACACTATTTTTATTGCACAACACAGCTATTTAGCATTGTCATTCTTTTACGGCATTTTTCTCTAACTTTTTGTTGAACTTATCAAATAGGTCAATTTTTTTGGTATATGAATAAACAATAAGCTATATTTTTTTAGAATCTATCATTTTATTGTATGTTTTCTCTTCAAAGAATAGCATGTAACAAATCTGGACATATGAGAATTATACTAAGCACATATCTATTAATCTCCTTTTTGAATTTTGTAGATTGAACTGAACCCAGTAAGGCATCTGGTGGCAGATGTGTCGTGCCTCCACAAGGATTTTGATCTCAGAATACTTAATACCTAAAAAACTTAAACTCTCTTGATGTGAGATCCTAATACTCTAAATCTGACATCTTATTTTTTTATGTTTGTTGAAAGTCTCTGATGGAAAGATATTATCTACCAGGATGATGAAAAAGACGGCATAAACAGACTCATTTGCCGCTATTATTGATGCGGACTTGAAAGGAGGGTTGATGTGGCCTCTGGGAAAGGATGCTATAGATGAACGTTCTCTATAGCTGCAGTTTGGCACACCAGTTGTAGAACATTCAGAAGTTTGGGAGTGAGACTTAAGCTGAGGAATTCTGACAGATATAGTCATAAGACATCAGTTGGGGAAGTTTCTGATGAAATAACAATAAAGTTGACTGGGATAGCCAAGCATCTGAGGGTGACTCCTATTTTAGTTTCTGCACAATGGATTTTTTTTATTGATTTTATATTGCCCATGAAATTTGCGGAGGTTTTGTATGCAGAGGGTCAAATTTTATCAACCTGCAGTTAACACTTTATCTGCAGCTAGTCATTTGTTTATTATTATGCTATAAGAAAATTTTTCCTGAAAATTATTATTTCTTTATCTTTCACCTACTGTTCAATTTCTAGAATTTTGTTAACATTGTGAAATTCTATCCCAGTGAAGGTTGGATGTGATTTATTTTGCTTTCACCAAGTTGTCTAAACACTGATTGAACATCCTGGTTTTGATTTCGTTCTAAGTGAGCAAGCTTTTCCTGTTCCTGCATTATGATGATTTTCTTTGCAGGGGGTAAACGTGGAAACTAGTTGTCTGTTGGAAATGCTTCAGGAGGCCATTGAATTGATCTGGAACGAATTCCTGAGCTTTAAACCTTCATCAAGTTGATCATTTCTATATGGAGTTTATATGTACCTTTGTATATATCAGAGTGCTAGCGCCGACCACCTTCCATCTGTCTTAAAGCAGATTATATCTATTTACTGTGGTGGCTTTGTTTCCACCCTATGTTTACAATTTGAAGAAATCAGTGTGCAGTTGCTTATTATGGTATAAATGCCCTTTTTTTGTCCGAACTCTGGTTAACAGTTCAAAAGGATCCCGTGCTTCTTTCCTTTCTTTCCTCGGAGCTTGTCTTTTATCCTCTGTCTGATTAATTTACAAAGCTTGTCTTTTTCCTTTTACTTGGTCTTTTGTCTGTTGTAGTTCATATTTCATATATGAAAGCTTGTTCTATTGATAAGTGCAAAATTGATTTTTCTCATGGTATATTCTTAACTGATGAGATGTTCCATCAACAGCGTCGTTAAGGCTTCAAAACTTATTTCTTTAAAAAAAAACATAAGACGATTATTTTTTCCCATTAATTGCTATAACTCAAAATATTACTTTTTTCACTCAAGAACACGCAAGCGACGCTGGAACTTCCCAAAGAACATGGATGCCATTTGTTTACGTCTTCCTGCAACAATAATTAAACTAATACCAACCAAGAACTATCAACTATCATAACCTGAGATGATATTTCCATGTGTGCAGATGCAATTCCAACCTTTTAGCATCCAGATATAAAAATATGGAATTAAAAAAAAACAATTTTACGAGAACAATAAATCCCTTGAAATACATGCCGATATCATTAACCAGGTGCTACAACAGCCCTGACTGTTAATGTACACCGAAACCTTTCAGCTAAAATTGATGAACTCACTACCACTACATATGACCACGTCTGTACAAAATTTAGATGTCCACAAATATGCTTTTTCATATGGCTGTTGTTCGTAATCATATGCAGTTTACTTCTCAATACTCAATGCAAAAAGTTAGCTCCGCGGGTAATTCAGGATTTGGTTTGCCGCAATGCTCGGAGTGGCACTTTCTCCTTTGATCCTCCTGTAGAAGAGCACATATGCTGCAGCTGATTTTACATCTTCCTCGTTGATGGGTGAAATATGGCTATCATCAAAATTGTACCATCGGTTTTCATCCAGGACCTACAATGAGAGAAAATTCTTAGAAAAGGATAAGTGGAGTTCCAAGTATAAATGTCACTGGCCAAGATGCAGTCGATTGGTTACTACGTCTCGAGGTAAATTATACTTCATACACCTCCCACAACAAAGGATGAGAAGAAATTTTATGAGAAACAACTCATCAACACAAATTTCTGTGGCTCCTGCCAGTAACATTCATATAAAAAAAGGTATAATGATCTTCCTGTGAAACGATATGGATCTGAAAGTGGCCCTCGAAGTTTTGTGCAGAACAAGTACTATAGCTATAAGCAAAATCAGCAAAAGATTCATATGATACCAACTCAACCAAGGACCATCAAGTACTATATCTTTTCATAGGTCTATACTCTTTTGTTTTGTTCTCTTGGGAGTTTTCTTTTTTTTTCTTTTTTTAATAGGGAAAAATATTATTAACATATTAGTTTTCATTAATCTGAATGGTGAGAATTTAAGTAGGTCCATTCACAAACATATAAAGATACAATAAATAATCATTTAGGGAGAATATTTTCTTGTTCAATGAAAACTAACCTTGATGTGTGCAGTATAATGGCCACTAGCCATGCTGCCATAGTGGTTGCTTAAAGCATAAAGCTCATAGATCTGACGTTGAGAGCTCTTCTTATTGGCAACATAGTTTGTCAAATCCAAGCCATGAATGGAAAAATTAACAAATGTTTCTAGTTTATGTTTTTTATTGTTATTGAATGAGAATCGTTTTAAATGAATGACCAGGACATTGGGAAGCCTCCAGAGATCCAATTTCTTGCTAGCTTGTCTTCTTTCCTTGCATTTGGGACAGTACCTATGCAAGAAGCACACATTGTTATGAACTTTGAAACAAAAATCAGTTGTACGAGGACCAAGCATTACAAACAAATTTAAGCCTTTTCTTTTTCTTGTTCTTTTTCTGAGAAAGGAAGGGACGACTATTTCCACATTGCAGATAAATCATAAGACTGCATAATGAATACGAAGCTGGACAATCCTCCCTTTACATCCTTCCCTCATTCTTGATATGAATCTTTAGCATGGTTCAGTGTTCTCTACATAGTAGTCATGTGCCTTGAAAATAACCTCAGTTCCTTTGGTCTAAATTGCCAAGGATAAGCATTTTTCTGAGGGACAAAAAATAAGGTAATTGCACCTCCCTGACGCCTATATCTGAAAATATTGCCCACAAATTTATCAAGATAGTTTTACAACCAGGTTTACAGACATAATTTATGGAAGATCCTGATAGAACCACAGTCGAATCTAATTTTTTCATAGTCGAAATACAAGAACTCAATATCAGGAAATAGGATGGACCCTAGGCTGCAAACTAGAATTTCTCATATACATCTTAGTCAATGAAGATAAAACAATTATAAATAAGAAAAAAAAAGAAATGGTCTATCTCAGCTAAGTCTATTTTTCCTAAATTAACAAGTGAAAACCCTCCAAAATTTAGATACCACCAAAGCTTAGTTAAGAAAATTTATACTAACCACATCTCTTCAGGTACTAATGGTTCTTCCCTCAAGAAAGCATCCAGACAAGAGTACAGAGAAAGGGGTTCCCCACGAGTCCTCTTGGGTGCAGGAGCATACTTAAACACTTCCGGAAGATTCTCAAAGTGGTGAGTACCATACTTCTCCAGGTCTTTCTTTGTCCAGTTAATATACAGAAGAATTGACTTTGATGACACAGGCACCTTAAGGGGTTCTTCTGTTGGCAAGTCATGGCATGCATTATTTGCACCAGCTAATTGAATATTAAGTTTAGACGATTCTTCCTCTATTACATTTTTTCCTTGGCCTTCAGAGTTGCTATTATCAGAATGAGCTTCGTCTGCGCCTCTATATTGATGATGTTGTGATGCTGAATTTGACAAGCACATTGGCTGTATTTCATCACTTAGCATAGGTGCAAGAACATCATGCAGCAACTCTTCACTTAGCATAGGTATGAGCATCGTTTGCAATATATCATGGATGATTGGGCCAGTGATAGCTTTGCCACGCGGGACTTGTGTGACCAACGGTATGCCATAGGTCTTCCAAACAACTGCTTTGTTGTTATTGCCCGATTCCCTGCCAAAGTAACGAATTATACATAAGAACAAATGTAAAAAACAAAGGGAGAAAATCTTCAGGTACTCATCATTTCATGCATTTGAATGACTGATAAAACAAAACGGAAAAGCAGGAAGCAGAAGGAGATGAAAGAATGCAAATAGAATAAAGATAAATAATGTAAATAAATGTTCCTAAGCTTTACAAAGATTGATAACATGATAATACTTATCCTTTCTGTTTCTTTAGGCAAATCAAATTTGTGACAGAAAATATAACTACTACAGTACTTACAATTCTTCGCGCCGATGTATAAATTGCAGGTAAATGACATTTGTTATTAGATTTGGTAGCTTATAAGCTACAAGATAATCATCATCTTTGATGGTTGACAATAAGATTAAAGGATCCTCCAAATATTGATGTATCAAGTGACCACGAACCTGCAAAAGGGTTGCATGTCAATAACATGAAAGATCAAGAACAGTGCACAAAGGTAAGTTCCAACTGACCTCCGCAAGCAAAAGCCTCTCCTCATTCTTCAAGGAGCATGCACCACTTAAAGCTTGTATCAAGTCCTTGGTCCTACCATGCTTAGGTACACTTACAGTGCATATTGTTGGCAATGCCCTCCCATCACTAGTAAATACCACAACTGTCATGGTCCGAGCGGAAGCAGATTGCAGGGGCAATGAGAGGTGCATAAATGGATCGAAAGTCACTGACACTTTACCACATACAGGACAAACCAGAGTGGATTTGTATTGTCCCTGCCAGATTTTCAGAAAATGGGTCGAGTGTTGTCAGCATCAGTTAGCTAGTGGCCAGAAGCAGGAAATAGAAATGATCATATAATTAGATACATGAAAGCTAACGCCACACATATATATCAGATTGTTAGTTGCAATAGGATGCTTATAAAGTTTCAGACCCTAAACCACTGAGTTCTTCCACTTCTTATTAAACAAACTCCTATTATGTTACCATGGAAATGATGATGTTGAGGAACAAGGGGCACACCTGGCATACATCAACTATGATGGAATCATTTCGTGCGATGTGATTTGCCCAATATTCATCAGCAACTTCTTCATCTGGTCGCCCATCAGCATCCTTTGACTTTATGTAAGGTTTATTTTTCACACGATTGAGGTCCTCATGAAGTCCATCCAAAAGAAATGCCAAAAGCTCCTATGAGATCAAAGTAAACTTCTTTTGAAAAGAGAGAAGACAAAATTAACATAAAGGAAGATCAAAGTTATCAAGCTCAAGTGTTTGCTAAATCAGTTAACCTGGGAATCATGCTGATTATATCCACTAAATTGAGGAGCAAATCGAGCAAGCTTTTGTTTAAAGGGCCTAGGAGATACTGGAGTTCGCCCAGGAGCCCAGAGTTTCCTCAGTAATTCCCCAAAAGCTAAAGCAAGCTCTCCCTACATAGCTACCAGTTGAACTTAGTACATTCATGAGAAAGGTATAAATATAATATTTAATTTCTGCAGTGCCTAAAAAACAATAACCAACAATTGCATTCATATGTCGTCCATGTTGAGCATTGACCAGAAAAGCCAAAGCAAATTTGATAAGAGGTGATATATACCAAATAGACAACCAAAAGATACGTACTAGATTTTTATGAGAGCAAGACAAGTATTAGATTTTTACACACATTTATTGATCACCACTTACATGTGACTTTTTTTTAGAGAGAGGATGACTATGAGACTTGGGCAATCTTTTGTATTTAAAACAAAACAGTGTGAGCATAAGTGTGTGTAAATGCCAAAAAATTGAAGAAAAAAACTCAAGTGTATATGCAACCCCACCCCCCACCCCCCACCCCCCCACCCCCCCAAAAGAGACTATCCATACCCACACTTGGAAAAAAGATGTTATTTTTCATTTTAGAGAGGCAAGAAAGATGACTAGAAAGGACTAGTCATCCATGTGCCCAGAAAAGAAATGTGATGTGCAATATTCTTCACATAGCACCTACGTCTCCCAAAATAGTGTGGTTACATTGAATCCATATAGCATACATGACCCCAGAAGACAACATCACTGTCGATATATCAATCTCAGAGCTATGCCCCATCGCCATAAGCCATAACTCTGCAGTGATGAGGCATATGGCCCATCTAACTAGGTTTTGCAGCTCAATTACAATAATTTTTCACATGGAAAATCAAGTTAAAAAGATCACTTCCATATGACAAGGTTTTGCAGCTGAACTATAATAAACATAAACAATACTGGGGTACAATTCGATAATGCACATGATGGTTTAGCTGTTTTTTTTTTGGCTTGGAATTAATGCATGTAGAGAGTGAAATGAAGGAGCCATCATATTATGTATGTTAGTGAACAGAAGCACACAAAAGAGTGGTAAAAAATGGGGAAAAGAGCAATTGGACTTGAAATAGTTATCAAGTTTTTAAATACTGAGAAAACTACATCATTGTGGATTTTATTTTAGAGTACACCATTATGGATATTATCCATTGCTTAAGAAGACAAAGAACATATAGCGCATGTCAAGACAAAAACTTACAACCAAGCCCAACGGATTCTGCCAATTAATTTCTTGCCTATAATCTTCATGGAAATATCTTGTAAATTCTGGTGTATGGACAAGGCATTGAATTGCACTGTTCATGAAACAGGTATTTCCAAGGTTCAGCAACCCTGTGAGACCCACAGGGGCAGCTCTTGTATTAATGTTGTTTGTTCCATGCAAATTATCCAAATCATTTTTCGGAGAAGCCAAGTGTCGACTTTGTGAAAACTCTGAATTGCAGCTTCGTGAAGCATAATTATTAATTGACAAGCCCTCTGCAATAGATAGACCAGACCTAGAAGGCTCTGCAGACACGGAAAATGAATCCTTGTCCATGTACCCATTTTCCTGGACGGAACTCATACAACCACCATCTGAGATACCATTTCCATTTCCATTTCCATTTCCAAGGACCTCAACGAGAATCTGAAGAAAAAGAGCATGTGTTGGAGATGAGGGTTTATGAGATCATTAGAATGAAAACTCATCCACTTTTATTGGAGATTTAAAACTTGGGATAGAACGATATAACGAGATTTGAAAACATAATGCAACATAAATCTGAAAATGGATAGCATACTCAGGTCAAAATAATAATTAAAGACAATAATCTTTCAACATTGACAAATTACAAAAAACAAGCTAAATAACTTACATCCTGGTCCATCTGTATATTAGCATCATCAAGTGTTTTTTCCATGTTGTCCATTAATACATGTTTCTGCTGTGCATAGTAGTCCCAAATAGAAACCTGGGATGGTAAAAAGATTTACAAATACCATTTGTAAAAACACTAAGCTAGAAAAGATTGTCTTACTTGGTCCATGAGTAAATCAAAAACCTCACAAGACTTTTTATGAAGCTCACCAATTGTTTCCTGCATAAATATGCAACAAAGTTATAAATGTCTTGAGGCATGTAGTAAGGAGATATTGGTGCTTCTGGACAAATGATCTTGATGAATTGAATGCACCAAGTAAAAAAAATCATGTTACTGTGTTTTCTGATTGAACTGAAGAAATAGCATGACTTTTGAATCATGACTTACATGCATGTCAAGATGAGACAACAACAACAACAACAACAAAGCCTTATCCCACTAAGTGGGGTCGGCTACATGGATCATACGACGCCATTCGTTGATCCATGTTCAAAAGATTCGACAGGATTTTATGCTGGCTGTCAAGATGAGACATGAGAAAAAAAAACAAGTGCACACAGGCAAGCAGGCAGCAGGATACTTTTGTTTCTTAATCATCTGGGTACATGCATAAAAAAGGATTATCATCTAGGAACCATCTAGTGCACTCAACAAATGAGACAGAAAAAACACTACTGCATGCAGGTAAGCAAGCAGCAGGATATTTTTGTTCGTACAGCTGAATCCAAACTAGATGGTGCCTAGATCATAAGCACTTTTTTCGTGTATACAGAGAGTCTTCTTCCTGACATTAGGATAGACACGTCAAAATCTCCACTGATCTTTTCTTCTTTTAGACATTCAACTTATCTTTTAAACCCAACTATTAAAGACTTCCATGTACCCTGCTACATTGTTCACATGACAAAGGATTTTAACTAAAATAGGAAAAAGGCAAAGAGTAAACAACATGAAATATTAAGTAGAAAGTTCACCTTTTTGCTTATCATAATAACTGCTCGGTCCCCTTTTGGCATCAAAAGTAATTGAAGACGTAAAGGATAGACTTCAATGGACAGATCTGTCTGAGACAAACCTGAATTTATTGCTTTACGTGATAATACTGGGCCACCTCCATACCTGCAATAGCAGAAAACTTACTTTTTAAAAGAAAGCAGCAATCTTACTAACAACTGCTAGTGAAGCATTCGATACTTGAGCTCAAAATATTCCAAACTATTAAGAAAAAAGAAAGGAGATAGAAATCACAAAATCTATCATCACTTGCTAAAAGTCAACTTGTTTTTTCTTTCAAACCTATCAGCTCAAAATATATATTTGTATTCATAATTTCATACCTAGGTGGTAAATATGACTCAAACAGCTAAACAAGACTTCCCTTTTCACAGTTTACATATTCAGCACAGGCATAGGTCAGGGATAGAGAGAGAATCAGTGGAATATTAGAACTGAGCCATCACCAAGAAATCTACACCACCCAGCAAAATGTGGCTGTTATGGTTAAACAAGAAGTTTGTTCATTCATGAAAGTAGGTTAGTAGCCATCCTCGAACAGGAACATACATGTTTAAAGATTTAAGAAAAGCTTTAGTCACCCCATGGTCCTAACGTTTTTTAACATTATGACCTTTGTTCTTCTAATGCACTTGCTAAACACATTGTCTTTTTTCCTTTGAGGGGAGACATTATACCCCTAACATGTGCCATTTTCTTAAAGGATTCGGTGAGACCTTTTTTATCCCATGGCTGTGTGCCCACTTTGTTTCTCTTGCGACCAATGTTTCATTTATGTCATCTTTGATCTCAACTCAACTGATAGCCAAAACTTCACACCTCTTATATCTTTTATCACAACTCGATAATTGGTGAAAACTTGCCTTTCAACAGAGTAGAACTGGTATCTGAGGGCCATAGAAAATGTTTACACTTCTCAAGCACTACCTCTTATATCATATGTTGTCTTCTTCCCTCTGTATTCTTGAAGAAGTCATCCCATTGCTGAAACCCATGGATACCTTTACACAGCATATCAAATTTTGTGAAAAAGCAAAAAAAAAAAAGAAAAAAAAAAGAGCAACTTTAACATTTTCCAAGGTTCATCCTCCAGCACAAACAGTTCTTAATGATAATATCGTGAGAACCAACCTTATTCTCTTTTCATTTCCCATTTGTATATCAATACATAGTGATAGACTACCCAACTCTGTAGTCAAATTTTCCTCTTTCTTTTAGTCAAATATATACATATATATAGATATATATATGTCCTGTCAATTAAGCTTTTCTCTATCCACCCATTTTCAATGGTCTTCTTTATTTTTAGTATGGATATATATACGTGGATGACAACCAAACTGGTAGTCATCCTTTTTCCTCTCGAAAAAAAAAAGACAACCAACAAAAACCCTTTGATGCCCGATATTTGGAAAGTTCCTATAATCAAATCCTATGTCCTATAAAATGGTAGACTTAATCCATCATTAGCTTCAATTAGTTTACCATTCATTAATGTTCCTTCCAAATGATAATGCAACAGCAATGAGCAGAAATACTGATAAGATCATATGAAAACACGCACAATAATATGATAAATTGTGATTACTCTTAATACATGAGTACTGCTATAAGACCAGCAATGTTATATGGTAGTGAATGTTGGGCTATGAAGAGACAACATGAACGTAAAATGGGGGTAGCCGAAATGAGGATGTTGAGATGGATGTGTGATTAGATAAGATTAGGAATGACCATATACGTGAACGAGTCGGAGTGGCTCCTATTAGTGAGAAAATGGTAGAGAATCGTTTGAGATGGTTTGGTCATGTTCAGAGAAGACCATTAGATGCGCCAGTAAGAAGAATAGATCAAATAATCTGGAGTCCGATTAAAAGAGGGAGAGGGAGGCCAAGGCGGACACTTGGCGAACTAATAGAGCAGAATCTATTGGTGAATAATATACCGAAAGGTTTGGTTACTAATAGAGCGGAATGACGTCGTATGATCCATGTAGCCGACCCCACCTAGTGGGATAAGGCTTTGTTGTTGTTGTACTCTTAATACATGAGCTATAAGAAGAAACAACAAAAAGAAATCAATGGATAAGGGGTACATGAGGCATTCAGTATTACCAGTTAGCAAAGTAACCTATGTCTATGAAAGATGTTTTTTTTCTATCAGTGAGAACAAAGAACCCCAGATATTTCAAAATTTGATCATTTTTACAAAATCATTAAAGCTACCAACTCATATAACAATTGACACCTCACAGGAATGTCGGTGGCTTAGCGCACGATCCCACCAACGTCTCCGGTCGCCCCTCCCGGCGGCACCACCCCCTGCCTCCGGCAGCCCCCGCCGGCGGCGCCAGCACTTTTTGCTCTCCCGCCATGCTTTCTCGCGCCCTCGCCGGAGGATGCGTCTGAGACGAATGGTACAGAGCGACGGGTGGACGCGCATCCCCTCATGAAACCAACCTTCATCGCCAGTTGATCGGCGCCCGCTTCCGGTGTCTACGGGAGGGTCATCGTGCGAGTAGCTGTTCGGCCCCTGTGCGATGCCTCCTGTGCGGCGGGGAGGGACACCACCGAGCGTCTTGCCCACGAGCGCTCCGGAGGGTGCGTCACTCCAGTTCGGCTGCCACGCCGCCGCCGGAGAAGGAAAAGCCGTTGCCCGCCCTTTCGCTCATCATTCCATGGTCGCCGGCGGTTCAGCAGGGCGTGGACTTCCTCTGCGACTGCATTGTGGGCGATGTCGTCGGCAGGCCGCCGGATCTGGCAGCCCTACGCATGGTGATCATTGCGGCTGTTGGCACCGCCCCTCCTTTCCACCTCAGCCGCATATCATCGGCATTATGGCTGTTGGTCCCTGATTCGGCGGAACAGCGGGCTTCGCTCCTGTCGACGCCGACTTCACTACCGCCGGACGGTTTGGTGCACTGGCGTCGATGGAGAGAGACTGACGGTGCTGTCACGATACCGCCGGCAAACAGGTGCAGCATCGAGATTCTGGGTCTCCCTCTGCATCTATTGCGGCCGGAAATTGTTGCGGCGGTAGCACGAACTGTGGGGAACCCTACCTCCATCAGTATTCCGGCGATTGGGTCGCCTGACTTATCCGCCGTCGCCGTCGGCGTTGAACTGCACGTTGCTTGCCGCCTCCCTGCTTTGGTCACCCTCCAGGCTGGCGCGAACAGCTTCTCTGTTCAGCTTAGGAGCGCCGCCTCTCCATCGACGTGGGCTGCGGTGGTCGCCGGCCGGCCGCCTGTGTCATCTCCTTCTTCGTCGACGGCTGCCGTCCTGGCACCGCACATGAGCAGCACCCGTGCCGACCGTACCCTGCCACCCCCACCTTTAATTCAAATCCCTATTCAATCCCATGTGACGCAGCACGCCCCCAACCAGACAATGCCTAAACACATTGAACCCGGATCTGCACCCGAGCTAGGCCCAAACTGCTCCCAAAACCGCACCCGAACTAAACTTGAACTAAGCCCAAATCGCACCGAAATCTCGTCCACGACTCAACCCCAACGACCCAACTCACCTTCCCTCCCACCCTTCTCCCCCCGACGCCATGGCCGACACCAGGCCTCTGCCGCCCGCCAAGCCTTTGCCGCCCCCCCACCGCCCCGGCAAGATCTGTCTGCCACAGCTCCGCCTGTCTCCTCCCCTCAACCACCTCACCATCCTCAGATAGCGGCTGGCACGGCCAACCTCAGCCTCAGTGGCGGCCGGGGCAACAGCAGGGGGACACGCCTGGCCCAGCCTCAGCAGCGGCCAGGTCGCCCTGGCGACAGCCAGAGGGAGGTAGTGATGACGGCCCGCCCCCAGGTCTACCGACGCAAGCGACGTGCCCCTGCCATCACCCAGCACCAACCTGCACCGGATGACTCGCCTAGTCAGCAGCAGCCCATCCGGCAGACTTCCCCGGCGACGTCCACGACCAGAGACTGCCTCGCCGACGCTGGGCGGTCGGCCAGTGACATTGCACTCCTCACTGGACGATCTGACGCTGATGTCCAGGCAGTAGCAGGTCTAGCTGGGTTCAGGCTTCTTCGCCGGCGTTCCCGCACGCGGCCAAAGGCCCCCCGGAGGCTCCTAGGGGTCCACCCCACTGTTTCCTTATGCTGTCAAGGGGTGACAGACATAGAAGGACAGCCATGGGCAGTGAATCGCCCACCGGGGAGGAGGTCACGGTTTCTCTATGAAAGTGCTGACATGGAATGTTCGCGGCCTCGGCGATGTGGGGAGAGCCGAACTCTCGGCCGCTATTTACGAGAGTGGGGAGTTGATGTAGTATTTTTGCAAGAAACCAAGTTAACGGAATGTAGTCCTCAAATGTGGGAGCAAATCGGTGGCTCACGTCTGTCCCAGCATCTCGTCCTCAGCTCTGTGGGCCGTTTGGGTGGTTGTATCATTGGTTGGCGTGATGACTACTTTACCTTGGTGGACTCGTGGATTGATAGATTCTCTATGTCAGTCCACCTGAGATACAGTGTGGACAGCTCCTCCTACCTGCTTTCCTGCGTCTACGGCCCGTGCTCGGAGTCTCTACGAACCACTATGTGGGAGGAGCTCTCCGTTGCTCGGTCACATCTCCCGAGTGCTCGTTGGTTGATTGGAGGCGATTTTAACATCACGCTGGACACGGATGATCGGCCCTTCTCCCACTTGGGAAGGGACATGGGAGCAGAGCTGTTCAGGGACTTCTTGGATTCTCAGTCGTTGTCCAACATTCCGGCAACGAATTGTAGATTCACGTGGCGGAATACGGCCGCACCCTCCTCCAGATCACGGCTCGACGGGTTTCTTGGTTCACTAGAGTTGGTCGAGGCCCACTAGCTTGCGGATGTTCAGGCCATGGACCGACCGTTTTCAGACCACACACCCCTCTTGTGGAGGTCCAATGACGGCCAGCCCCTGCGATCCATCTTCCGATTTGAGCAGTCGTGACTTATGGAGGACGGTTTTCGGCAGCTGGTGGCGGATCATAGGCGGAGTGTCCCGGCCTCGGACTCCGCGATGAGGACCCTCGCATCTCGTCTTCGCAGTTTGAGGCGCTTCCTTCTGGACCACCGAAGACTGATCCGTGTGACTGGGGAGACACAGAGGATTGAGGCTTTGGAGATGATTGCTCGACTAGACCGAGAAGAGGACTCTCACCACCTCACGGAGGCCGAGGTGATGCAGTGCAGAGTGGCTCAGGAGACCATTCAGCTGGAGGATAGGAAGGTGGAGACTGAGTGGAGGCAGCGCTCACGACAGACCTGGCTCCAGGAGGGAAATGCCAACACTCGGTTTTTTCACCTGTACGCGAGCACTCGGCGACAAGCGAATCGGATTAACCGGCTGGAGGTGATGGGGCAACAGATCACTGGCCAGGACCGCATCGGGGAGGCCATCGCCTCTTTCCACCGGGAGTTCTCCAGGCGGCAGCCCCTGACGCCTTGGAGGTGGTCCCCCAGGAGTGTTTGTTGTATTACTAATGTTCAGTCTTCTATGTTAGTGCAGACCATTACTGAGGAGGAGGTCATCGATGCGTTACGAGATCTCAATGGCGAGGGGTCCCCCGGCCCAGACGGTTTTCCGGTCTTCTTCTACGAGGAGTTCTGGCCGGTGGTGCGCGAGGACGTGCTGGCGGCCATCCACGAGTTCACCAACGGGAACCAAGGCTTCGAGCGCCTGAACCGGTACTTGCTATTCATGCTCCCCAAGCGCACTCCTGCAGAGAGAGTGGAAGACTTCAGGCCGATTGCCTTATCCAACGCCATCTACCTTTTGGTGGCTCGGGTATTGGCAAATCGACTCTGGGAGGTGCTCCCAGACATCCTTCACCCGGCGCAGTCAGCGTTCATTCACGGCCGATCCATTACTGATAGCTACTCCATGGCTTCAGAGATAGTCGCACATTGGCGGAGGGGCGGCAGCCGGGCTTTCCTTTGGAAGGTCGATTTCTCCAAGGCCTATGACTCACTTTCTTGGTCCTTTCTTTGGCGCTCTCTACAGGTCCGAGGTTTCCCTGAGGTTTGGATTGCCTGGATGAAGCGGTGTATTACCACGACGTCTTTCTCGGTCCTAGTCAACGGGGCAATGGCAGGGGGTGGGTACAGCCACAGAGGGGTGTTCGGCAGGGGTGCCCTCTTGCGCCCATGCTCTTCACGATCGCTGTGGATGGCCTTGCTAGGTGTACTCAGGCAGCATGCGAGGCTAGCCTTTTCAGTGGCTTCGCTGGCAGACTTGTTCCTTTACTGCAGTATGCGGACGATACAGTTTTCTTTATCGAGGGCTCGGAGCAGGAGGCTAGACGGACAGCCATATTAGTGGAGCTTTTCGGGTCTCACGGTAAATCATGCCAAATCAGCTTTCATCCCGTTTGGCATGGCGCCTGAGGAGGCTCTGAGATGCGCGGCAGAGCTTCGCACACCAGTAGGTGCGCTACCGATCACCTACCTGGGCCTTCCCCTCTCTGACGGTCATATTGGCTCTCGAGGGTGGACCCCAGTCATCGAGCGGCTGGAGCGCAGACTTCGGGGCTGGAGTTCACGGCTACTATCGCGGGGTGGTCGACTTGTCTTGTTGAGATCTTTTCTTTCCTCGATTCCGACATATTTCATGTCAGTTCTCCAGATGCCGGCTCAGGTGCTATCGCGCATTGATTCGCTGAGGAGCAGATTCTTTTGGCAGGGTTGCAGTCCTACACGACAGGTCCATTTGGTTGCTTGGCAGAGCATCTGCAGGCCCACGTCTCATGGCGGGCTGGGTGTTCGCGATCTCCGTATCACCAACTGGGCATTCCTTGCCCGGTGGGTGGGTCGGATTATGGGGCCCGAGGACATTCTATGGCGGGAGGTTTTCTTCACATGTTACAGTCGTGATCTCTCCTGAGAGTCGAGAGGCGCTGTTCCACAGGGGGCTTCTTCCTTTTGGAGGGCAGTGGCAGGGTTACTCCCGCGGGTGCGGCCTCTCATGACCCCTTCACTTGGCTCTGGCGAGGTCTTCTCCTTTTGGCGGCACGACTGGCTTCTCGATGGTACACTAGCAGAGTCCTTCCCTCGATTATGGGCCTTGACATCCCATCATGAGGCTTCGGTGGTGGAGTCATGGTCCGAGGCCGGTGGCCTAGGGACAGGCTCTTGGACCCCTCTTTTCAAATCTCCACTCTCCGATCAGCGCTTCTTTGAGCTTCTAGCACTTCACCAGAGGGTTGCTTCTTTTCGCCCGGACCCATCAAGGATGGATGGCTGGGTTTGGTCGTCGGATTCTTTTTCTGCTCGCAGACGCTACCTTCATCTCCTCCCAGCATCCTCCCACGACGATAGTTTTAGGACAGATTGCAGACTCATCTGGCGTTCCCAGGCACCGCTGAAAGTCAAGATCTTTGCTTGGCTTATGCGGCGCGAGAGGATCCTCACCAGAGTGTACAAGGCGAGATGGGCACCCCACGCGGACACTTCCTGTGCGCTCTGCGGGGAGTCAGAGGAGGATGTCTCACATTTATTCTTCAGTTGTGGTGTGACCCGGGAGGTATGGTCGCGGATGACTACCTCTTTCCTCTTCCCTCCATCCTTGGAGGACTTTTGGCAGAGGCTACGGGATCTTAGTAGGCAGAGGCAGGGCTGGAGAGCCCCATTGACGACTTTCCTGGCCGGTGCCTGGGCCATCTGGCTTCAGCGCAACCGTATCATATTTTGTGGGGAGAGGTGTCAGGTGGATAGCATTGTACACCACATTTTTGGTCTTCTTCGTGAGTGGGGTTTTGGCTAGGGCCTGTACTTTTCCTTTTTTGTTCACTCTCCACTGGAGAGTGCTTACTTGTACATGGAATCCCTTTACAGTGATAATATAGTTGGATGACAACCACAACTTTCGGTTTGTCATCCTTTTTTCCCTCAAAAAAAAAAATTTGATCATTTCTACCTATAGTCAAATTCACCACCACCATCATGATGTCCTAGAAAGAATGCATAGAATTTGATAGGTATTCAAAATATTTATAATTATTTATCCATCATGACGAAATTCATTAAATAATTTCTTATAAGGAACCATTCACCTCCTCATAAAAAATAAGAAAACATTAGTGTTTTTTTTCTTTTGAGAGAGCAATTTGTGAATATAAGGACAATATGCCGCTTTATTTTCATGATACACAACAATAAATAGTTGATATTGCAAATTAGGACTACAATTTACCAGCCATGTAATTTCTCCCAGACCTGTTGTGGGAGCAGGATATAATCACGCCCTTCTAGTAAAGTGTCGTGAAGCTCAATTTGCACGTTTGATACTTCAGATGTCACATCATATATCAAATCAGAATTGTCAATAGCAGAAGGTCTTCTTGCATTGCTTGAACACATTGAATCATGATGATTAGGACCACATGATGATGGCCCATTTGCTGGGTTGCTAGTCATATCCTGGTTGACATAATCAAGCCACCGTTGCCACCACCTATTCGAGACCAAAGAAATCAGATATGATCAACAAATGGAATTGCATACTGGTGTTCATATTTTTATGATGCCAATAAATGATTAATAAGCATATGATATCGTGGACCGTGATAATCTTATAATGATACGTATTCTGTATTGCCTCCTAGGTACTTCCTTTTATAAATTGAATAATCTTCCTTCTCTAATACATATACAACATACAAAGGGAAAACAAGGCACATTATTTGTCAACAACAAATCTAAGTACATTCGTCTGCTTGACTTTGTAAAATGTATCATAACTTTGCATCATAAATAGCAGGACTTGCCTATTAAAGATAATTTAGATCACATAAACGTTGGCATTCATGATCCAAATAAAAGTATGTGCAACTCACTTTCTTTTGTGTGTGTGGGTGGGGTAAATTACACACGCCGTCCTCCAACTTTGGCTCAATATCCTCCAACTTCATTTTGTAACTAGATTATCCTCTAAGTTTTGAAATTTTGCACGCCATGTCCTCCTGGGGGGTGGGGGGACAATCAGCACAGGTGGGCAGGGGGCTACTTGCCATCTCTCTGGTTGCTGGACAAAAGCCTTGCCTCCCATTGCTGCTGCTGCTAGAGAAAGCTTGCTGTTCTTCAGCCACGCAAAGGAGACCAGTGCCGCACCTACCTCGCACCTGCCGGACATCACCACCAAGAGGAACACGGCGAACTCCGAGCTCGTGGGAAAAACCTACTATCAACGGTCACGAGGACGTTGCGTGCAAGAAAACTTAGAGGATAGTCTAGTTACAAAATGAAGTTAGAGGATTGACTTGGGTTCGCACATATAGTTGGAAGAAGGCATGCGTAAAATTTACCTCGGGATGGGGGGATGACTAGGAGGTTTATTAGTTATATGCAACTCACTAGTAAAGGACAAGGTTCCTTCCATGTCATTGCAACTTTTATGCCAAACCAGACAAGCCTGCATCTAGGATCTGTACTTTTCGAGAAAAAAAATATGTTCTCTTACTTATGACGACTGATCAATGCACTTCAATAAAATGCAATTGAAGTCTCGTCAGATTGTGCACAATATGATGTAACTTCCAAACATTTGAAAACTTGTTTTAGCATGAGGACAAAGTAATTTTGTTTTTGCAAGCTTTCTGAAACACGAAGAGTTTTAGTTTGCTCCATCATAAGCTCAAGAACCTCAGTTTCTACTGTAAAAAGTTTCCATATTGACAGCCTAATGTGCTTGAAAACAATAACCTAGCAGATACAAGCATCAAAATAAAATAAAATAAAAACTGTGGAAAGCATCCCTTTCTTAATTAACTCATGCCGGTTTGTTCTATTAGACGAGTTTATGCCTTTTGAAACCCAACCATTAGATAGTGCGTGCAAACTCCCTAATGCTTATTAGGTTAAGTTTGCACTCTAACTCTAAACGCACTGTCTGAAAAAGAAAGAGAAAAATCATCACTTTTATTGTCGAAGCCGAGACACAATTATAAAGAAAGGGAAAATGTCCCATTTCCCACCTGAAAAATACCAGAAATCAGACTCTGTTGCCGCCACTAGACGGAAAAAAGAATCCGGATCAAAGCCGAGACCTACGAAGAAGATGCCCAAAAAGAATTGAGTTGAACGACGAAAGATGAGTTTTTTTTTCACCTCTGGGTGACGAGGAAGAAAGTGTCGCCCTCCTTCGCGAGGGACTCGGCGGCGATTGTGATGTCCCGAATAAGGACCCTCTCCTCCTCCGGATTGAGCTCCTCGGATGACAACGACCCCGACCCCGAGACATCCACCTCCATCTCCGCCGCCCGCCGCCACTGGATGCCGGCGGGAGCCGAGCTGGGTGGGGGAGTCAGGGGAAAGAGAGAGAGAAGGCGGTGGTGGTGGTGACACCGGAACTGTTGAGACCTCTCGCGCAGGCGTTTGGTTCGGTTTGGCCGTTCGTTTCTTTAGGTCTGTCAGACGCGACGATCATCGAAGCGATATAAATGATTCGGAACGGCGGCTACCAAGGTGGGGAACGGGAGTGACACAAAGATTCATATTTTAACAAGTTTTGAATTTAGATTCCACGGAATCACTTTTTTATTTTTAAGATTTTTTAAATGTTAGATCTTTGTCCTCCTTGAAGTGCATCTTTTTCGGATTAGACTTTGTGATATATTAGGGTTAATTACTTAAAACTTCATTTTTCGTGTTTGCCTAATTTACATCTCTAAATTATATCACAATTTTTTATCTTATAATTTTGCTCAATTTTTATTTTTTATTTAGTAAAAGACTAAATTATATATTTTTTAATGTTTAAAAGTTTAAAATAATATATAGTTGAAATATATAAAATCCCCTCCCTCTTGCCGGTGTCGAAAGGATGGGGATGGTGTGACACACAGACGGAGGGTATTTCCCTTTCTATCATGCATGCAAACAAGCCTGCGCAATTCCGACGAGCCTGCACACCTGCCGGGAAGACCACACTAGAGCCGACAAGAGCGAGGCCATGCACGCTTGCCGACGAGACCATAGAGGAGTTGATGGAGCATGTGCGTGTTGAAGTCAGCATCGACATATACAACGACATGCTGGGAACTTCTAGCAATAGTATTTAGAAAAATATTTTTTCTAGAAAGTTACATACATTATAATAACTTGTGGACAAAAGTGTTTGAAGAACCGACATTACACGCCTATAAATAAGCACGGACGGGCATCCATTTTGGTCATCTCTCAGTAGTGTAGCAAGTAAAGAGTGAGTGAGTGGAGTGTTAGCTAGTGTGTAGTACGTGAGTGAGTGGAGTGTGTGTGCATAGGTGTCAGGTGATATTGAGAGGTTGTGTAGAATTGTATTAGATGTTTATGTTGTCCTCTGGTCCATATTAGTGTACTTTATATATATATATATATATATATCATTTGTTAGTTGATTTTGATCTAATCAAAATTTACTACAAATGATATCAGAGCAGGTTGGCACATGAGGAGATTTCGTCAGTTCGAGATTTTACCAAAATAAGTTATATGGAGACTCTGCCGGTTCGAAACTGTGCAAAAAAAGCCAGGAGCAAGTTGGTAAGAGGATAATTAAGGAGAAATTCTGCCATTGCACATTCTGGGATTGTGAAGCTCGTTAGTCCGGGACTACGCTTACTTGAATGATATAGAGGTGTTCACCAAGTCATCGTGGCAGATTTCGGATCGTAAGCTCCCTCGAGAAACTCAATCATAATAATTATAATAATTGGAGTATTCGTATGCAGTATTATTTGAAAGGGCAAAATCTATAGAGCATTATTGACGAAAATGATACTACACCGTCAACAAATCCAGAAGAGCTAAAGAAATGGGAGTTCAAAGTCGAAAAAGCCATGTACGTACTGACCACTTTAGTGGAGGATGAATTTCTCAGAAGATTAGAGACAAAGAGACACCTAAGGAGGCTTGGGACACATTGGTCACACTCTTCACAAAGAAGAATGATGCAAAATTGCAGCGACCGGAGAATGGTTTGATCTCCATAAAGCAAGGCGACATACCGATGAGTCAATACTTCTCCAAGATTAAATCTATATGTGATGAGAATGCTAAGTTAGATCCACAAAATGCTATTATCGAAACAAGGATGCGTAGAATTATCATTCATGGTTCGCATCCTAAATATAATAGTGTCATCACTGCTATTAGAGGTTGGGTTCAAGAACCAACTCTCACAGAAATGGAGAGTATCTTGTCCAACCAAGAAGATATAGATGTTCAAATATCCGAAATCTCGATAAAGAATGAAGAGAAGGTTTTATTCATCAAGAAAAGGCCTTCACATCCTGATAAAGTCGTAAAGAATTACGACAACGGAGAAAATCGAAATGGACGTCAGCAAAGTTGGTCGAGACGTGGACGAGGCAGAGGTTCACAACGAGGGGAAGCTTACCGAGGCCTAAGAAAAGAAGATCAAGAGGAGAAGAAATCTCATCGAAAAGATGTTCGCTATTATAATTATGGAAAGAAAGACCACTATGCACGTAACTGCTGGCACAAGCGTGAGGAAGGAAATGTTGTCACTTCTCGTGACAACGAAAATGAAAAGGAATGAGATCTCGAAGCTGCACTTGCAATAGATGAGATCACCTCCAACTGCGAAGGAGGACCTGAGGCAGCAATGGAGCTCGCGATGACCAGTATCGATGAGCCTTTCAAAGAAGAAGCAACTCTCATCACATCAAATAA